>JAJSOF020000038.1:30034559-30051924 GCA_025594305.2 Periplaneta americana
CTTGGTCTACTGAACATGATGTGTAGTGAAATGTTGTTTTTCTTCTATTTTTGTTTATTATTCCTAAAATATCATGTTTTTAAGATTACTAGCAGTCTAGTATTTACTCTTTTAGTAAATGTAGACGTCCTTGCCAATGACCTTCCGTCCAATACACGCTAACACCACCATAATAGAGAGAGAACAGACTACCCGATTTGTAAAGAAGGATATCACCACCTTTGCAATGTACGTGGCGGACCGAAGTAAATAGTGACGGTCTACTGTCATTTCCAAAAAATTTTACTAGGGGAACCGCAAAAGTTACAGAAAAAAATTATTAGACTTTTTTCTTCAGTAACTGATGCTCTATCACCAGTATCTTTTTGACAGTTTATATCGTTTACACTCTTTAAAATTGTTTTAAATTTTACATTACTCCAAAATTGTTGCCGCATTATGATATTTTTATCGTTAATTCTTTAGCATATTACAATTTTATTAGTAAAATTCATGTAGCTTCTGATTAATCTGTTCTCATAATACCGTAGAAGAGGGTAAAGTCGATCAGAATTTTGCAATTTTTTTTATTGATATCGAGGTTATGCAATGGAGTGAAGTTCCTCAGAAAATAGCATTTTGTCGTCATATCCTTCACTTATGAAGACGCGTTACAAGAATTGAATTACAATCTATAAAAAACTGTTTTTTTATTTGACTTGTGATCGAAGTTACCTGCTTAAATAGGGTAAAATCGATCACCATTTAATTTTTAGTTTAAGATCGATTTTAAAATTTTGCGGAGTAAAGTCGACCACTGTTCATGTCTTAAAAAAAAAAACAAATTAAGTGTGTTACATATTTTATATTTGTTATAAGGGGTGTAAAAACAATAATAATCTTCAATATATGCCTATAGCATTATATAGTATATCTTTTGTTACTGTGATCATACTATTCGATACAATTAGACTAGACCTATAGGTCTCCACTGTACAATCGTGACTATGATTGCCAACTTATAAAACATCAAAACACATTTTAATACTTCACATACCAACAAACAAAGATTTAAGAATTAAAAATTTACTTTGAAATACCACCCTTCAATTATGATCTAAAATGCTATTCAACATTGCTTAGGTTTATATCAGATGTTATTTGAAATCTTCCCCTCCTCATGTCACTTTACAAACTACTTTGTTCCCATAGTCAGGTACAGAGGGGTGTACAAAATATGTTCCTTTGACAGTGCAAGAAATTCACCATAATTTCGTCTTCCTCTTTCCCCACTATCCCATCAATATAAGCTATACTATGACACTTCTCTGTTTATAAGTGTTAGTTGGAGGTATTTCGGTGAACAATTTATTCTTCCTGCTGGTCCTATCCGTTTTGAGTAGGTCGATGGCATGATCGACTTAACCCTACAACTGCAAAACTATTATTTCAGGATACAATCTCAACGAAAAGTACTTACGTATACTTCCTGTCTCCTTTCACTGCTGACGATAATTTAGAGTTTGTAAGACTTTGTTTTCATTTAAGAGAAAAAGTTGATAATAAAAATTTTCACTTCAACGGTAATTACACAGTGTTCCCATTGTTGGCATTTGCAGGCTTTTTGTTGTCCCTCTCGCTTACATTTGCAATGTAAGGCAATGAAGTCAGCGTAACAGAATTTTAACAAGTAACTGAGAAAATATATAATTTTAATAAAAATCGCAAATGATCCATTTTACACCCACTAATTGACTTTACCCACTTCTACGGTATGCGTTTTAAGATGTAATGCCGCAGACTAATTATGTAGTTAACATTGAATAAGATCAATTCTCAAGTAACTACAGAAAAAAACAAGAGCAAAGTAAGAAAAACTAATTTCCATGAACCGCAGTGAATAAAACTCGGCTCGCTGGCTTTGGAGTAGTTAAGTTACCATTTACGACACAGTGGCTGATTAAATTATTTAGCGTAGGAAGAAATGTAAATTACTTCTATATGGAATGCTCTTGAATCTCATGAATGAAACAGTTTCACTATTGGAAAATGAGTAGGAGGAGCAATTTAATTCATGTTTTGGAATACTTTTCATACAAATGGAAGCGAGAAGCAATTTGCAATCGACTATTTGTTTATACGATCGACGAGGAGACCTCGGTAGTCGCGGAGATGCGCACCGTTTGTTGGTTTTCAACAGACGGCCCACTCGTCGCTGGATCGATCGCCCGTCTCACTCACATAATTAGTTTGTTACCGATCTCACGGATGGAAGCTCAGAAAATAGCGCTCAACATATCAAAGAATATTGCGCCACTTCCACATTTACATCTTCACGTTTTCATTTCTGTTAGCTCGTAAGTGAGGATAATAAATAGCTGGTTCGCTTTGCAGTATGTACTAATTATTTCCAACAGCATCCTTAAAAACTCCCGCAATTATCTTACCTTGTAGAGTGCGCTATCACTGTTAAAGTAGGTACAAATTTAAAACAATTTATTTTAGCACCCTTGTACGGTATAAACCATGCTAGCACACTGAATGTTCCCAGCGGAACATCATTTAGACCTAATACATTCAGTTGAAGCATACACCATGTAAAGTTCAAGTAGAATGTAATTTTAAATTTGAAACTTGGGAGTGTACAGTAGTGGCAAAAAAACCGCACCGACCTTGTAGCTGATACAAAAGATCCTGTGCTGTGTATTGTGTCAAACTGTGGTAATTTCAATATGGATAGTGAAGCCACAGGTATGTACTGCTATTTAATGTACAAATAGGCAGATGTCTTTGTCGAATAGAGGTAGAAATGTAATATTGATGCCAGATGAAAATAAAACTCTCAAAGTTTTTTCGTCTGTAAGTTTGAGGCACTGAAGGAAACAAAAGACGGTAAGAATCGAACAAATGCATCAATTTCATTGGTACAATTAATTATACAAGATGGATGTGTTTTGTGACTAGCAAAATTTGAATCTGTGACTCTGAAATCAGCTACAAGGGTCGGTCCGGTTTTTTTTGCCACTACTGTACATATATTTTGTTTGTGGTTTACATAAATTATAATTTTCTTTTAAGTAATGAATTATGACTACACAGAGTGGAAGTAATACAACTGTGCATATTGAAGGGGACTTTAGAATAAATTGAAATAAATAAAAAAATATTATGCGTTTAGTAATTATGTGCATGGTTAATTATAAAATTTTCTGAAACTCTGCGTAGCTTAGCAACAAGGTATCGCCGGCTCAGGTCTTACGTACGAATGCACACGAACTCAAATCTGAATACACTGCTCCGTTGATTTATTGGAATACTGTTTCAGTCTAAACAAAACAGTACAACGTGGTCTGTTGTTGTGACGATAATCACCGTCAAAGCCCCCACATACCGGTAAGGTATCATGTCACAAAATGTTCACGTCTGAGTATTTCTGATAAAGTAAATATTAATCAACGCCAAGAAAACGGTGCACATATTAAGGATATTGCTCGAGAGTTTAAGGTATTTTTTTAAAGCCGCCCTAAATAAGGGTTCGAATAGATCGGCCTACTAATCAATTCACAAAGAATAGTCATTAAAACCAATTGTGTGACAATTTGAAAGGAAAAAGAAAACATCAAGATAAATGATACGAAAACATAGGAAATCATTTGCAGTAAAAGTTTGTTGGGTACAAATGATTACTAATTACAGCTAAGGATGATTTTAACACATGAGATCCTATGGCATTAATCGTTGCATCAGAAATTTTAAATACATTGTTTAAGTTGATTTAAAGTTTCTCGTGGAACCGTGCCACGGGCACCGAACATGAGCCCAAAAACTGTCCAATGTGTGATGTGGTATTGTGATCCAAGATGCTGACAACAAGGCTCATAGGCTATATGACTTGTTTTTCACTACACACCTCTTGTGGCTGTTGCTCATGCATCTCGAAACGGATTGTGGGATCAAGAATGACACCCTTATCCTTCTGCCGATCAATTATGATGATATCAGCCCGTCTAGTAGAGCCTTCAGAAGAGACGCAACCAACCTCCTCATAAACCTCATAGGAGGCATTCAGACGGATTGAAGATTCAATGAGAGAACGAACCGTATTATGTCTGTTGATTCGGAGTAATTCTCCAAGATGGCAGAAACCCAAGACGTGAAGAAGAGTTTCTTGCTCGTCGCATCTTCTGCAACGGGTTGAGTCAAGAGTTCTACCAGGGAGAGTACGTACAGGTATTGTATTACAGTTCATCTTAATGGCTTGCGTCCACTGACTGCTCGAAAGTCCCTTTTTAGTTGAGATCCACGAATTACATTTCTTCCAGTGAAGACAGAAAACAACTCCCAAATCTTTGCTTATCAATTTGCTCCATTGATGGAAAGAATCTTCAAGCAATGCTTTTCTTAGTTTTTGAGAAGAAATACGTTCAGAGCAATGCAAGGTAATTCGTAATTGTTTGATGCAATGTTCAATTCAATTCAATTAATTAATTTATGCTCGACCATGCCGAAATGTAGTAATTATACACCCGGTAGCAGCCCTTTAATGGACCTCATTAAAGTACACCTATTCATTAAAGTTCAGGTGTTCCACCAATCAGAAAACACCATTGTAGCAATATGAAAGCGCAAGTATCGATTATTCTCGGATATGCAATCGAAAGACAACTAGCAAAACGTCACGGAGGCTGGAAATCCAATACTGTCGCAGAAGGTTATGTTCTGTTACTATAATAATTAGCGTTAATTGTAAATAATATTCAAATAAATTTAATTTATCATCTCGTTTTTCAATGTCTAAATTAATTTCAAGGTTATATCAAGATTAATGTTCATTTTACTCTCTAGATTATATCAAGGTCAATTACATTTGTTCCTCGGAAAAAATCAATACTTTCGCGTCTGCGCATATCTCACAATTTACGAGATATTGCACAAGGTCAGTTCCGCTCCCCAGTCAGATAAGAATAACATGAATACTTATAAATAATTTCAAGTAGAAATATGGTCGAGCATAAAAAGTCATATGAAACTGGCCTATAATTGTAATTAAGACGCTCGTATGAAAATTATTAAACTCGTTTGCGCTCGTTTCATAAACATACTCGCGTCTTAATTTCTTCCATTATAGGCTCGTTGCATAATGTACTATTATTTAATTCATATTTTAATTTATTGATTCACTCATTGATTGACTTGTTTACTTATTTATTTGTTTACTTAATCATTTCTTTATTTATTTACTTCTCTATGTATTTATTTATTTATTTCACGCATATATTCTAGGAAATAAAATTAATTGGTATTAACGTTGTGTGAGATTCACTTTCTATTTTGAATAGAAAGTTTATATTGTTTTCACGTGTTAATTATTATGTTACGGTACCTTGTTGACTAGTTTCAGCCTGTGGGCTATCCTCAGAACAGAGTGGTTCAATATTATTTAACTCTTGATACAACAGCACGGTACAAGATATGCACTTCATAAACATTAAACGGATCTAACAAATTCAGCAAAATAAACTCAAAATTCATTATAAGCCCTATACACACGTTGAACCACTTCCAATGGCATTACTGTAAGACTGCACAATTTCTCATAACATATCCTTTTATAGATATTTAAATTACAGGCACTACAAGATGGTTAATTAGAGGAACCAATTCTTTTAACAGTGTTACTTATTCTGCTCCACTCAAGAGATTGAGTCAGAGGGAAAATTTTGATTTAGTGTAGGCGTTCGAACAAGCACGGGATAAATCTGAGTGAGTGGGGAAAGTGCAAAAAGGGATATAACGAAGTTTGAAGACTTTGACAGCTCTTATAGAACTGTTCCTTGAGATTAAAAGTTGTACCATCATCGATCTCCTCTGATCCGAGCACAATTTTCTTCATTTTATTGAAGCATCTATATGCTGAAACTAAAGCGAGGAAATTTTCTAGAACTATTCCAGTTTCTTCTGTCATTTTTCTGTAGTGTTCCTCTTCTTCTCCTCCCTCTTCTTATTATTGTTATTATTATTATGATTATTATTATAATTACTATTATTATTATTATTATTATTATTATTATTATTATTATTAACGCAACTTAACTTCATAGATATCATAAGGGCAGTGTTTCACTTAGGTACAGCTTGGGTCTTCATATATGTCACAATGTTGATATACCTGTATACAGGGTGTTAAAAAATTTTCCCATATTTTCACAGAAGGTAACATTGGTCAAAACTATAAAAAAAAGTTCCTGTAAACATGTGTGTAGGGGAAACAAATATCTGTTGAGATATGGGTCATGCTGTATTGTGGCCTGCAATACCCAACTGTCTGTTACGTATTCAATACAGAAGATGCTCTATGTGGTTATCACGCATTGTTACATGTGCTTCAGCCTTTCTTCTCAGTGAGTCACGAACTTTTGCGACCACACCTGGCTGTTGTCGGATTTGCTCACATGGATTGGATATTCTCCTTTAACGTTTATACGTTATCGATGGTTGTGGAAATGTAGCATACGCCAATGTCTTTAAATGTCCCCATAGCCAGAAATACAAAGGATTTAGGTCAGGTGATCGGGGAGGCCATGCTACTCGATCTCCTCGACCAATCCATCGCCCATTAAACCTCCGAGTACAATATTATTGTACGAGGCGTAGAAAATGAGATGGTGCCCCGTCGTGCATAAACAGAAAGACAGCCTACCACTGAATACTGTACGTACTTACGTAGTATCCCGGATCTTTGTGCTCTGTTTACTTCTGTTGAGGGATGTTATCCACTCTCAAAACGTGCACCATTCTTCTGTGTTTTTAAACTAATGACGATCATAGGCCACAATACGGCATGGCTCGTATTCCAACAGATATCCGGACGCATGTTTATAGGAACTTTTTTCTAGTTTTGACCTATGCTACTGTCTGTAAATACATGCGACACTTTTTAAACACCCTGTATGTTGGAAATGCAGATGCATACTGTCGCTTTTATAAATAGAACTAGAATTTATTTTATGCGTTGCTGGGTCAGAGGATTTCAATGAACTAAACTTGTAGCAATGATTTCCATTCGACGTTTTAAAAAATAGTAACGGATAAGCGAACAATGAAACGAATGGAATTGTTCGATAACATGGCTTTGAAGGAAAAGCACAAAGCAGAGTCCGAAACAAATGTGCTGTAATCGTTCAATTAGTCATACAGATTAGTTCTGAAATAAATTATGTCTGTTTTATACCACGCATGTATACATAATAAGTATTTCATATGAATAAAGTAGGACATTCACGAACGGTTCATTGTTTTGTAAGATGTATAATGTTTTTTTCTTTAAGATATTTATGGGGTATTAAAATGAATATCTAAATAATGTAACAAGTTACTTTTTCCTCCCACGTAGATGTCAAGTGACATGTTTTGTTCACAATGGTTACTTACACCTTTAGGAAAGAGAGTATACTACAGCTCGTCCAAGTCAAGTCTGCGAGTGGGGATATCGGGATGGAATGTAGAGGCGAAACACAGTTGCCACATAGGTCACTTGACGCTCAGATTTCAACGTGTGCACATCGTTTAAAATACACTACGGAGCGCACGCATTTGTTGTCCTTGTCTTCAGATAAAGGCAACAGTTACGCTGCCTCCCCCCTCATGCAACTTTCTCTCCTACGCCCACGCTTGCCAATCAGAACGCCAAACCTCACTGTCAAGCAGAAGTAGAAGTACAGTCTATTTCAAAGCGTCTTAAATTGTTACCGCTCTATGAACTGAAGCGCAGTAGGAAAACTTTGTTGTCATATGAGACTATACTGATCTCCTCTCGTTACCGCCTCCTTTCACTACAGAACTGTCTCCAACTTCCTCTCTGCTCGCAGACTTAACTTGGTCGAGCTGTATCATTGTATCAATCCTGTCTGGGTTTTGTTCGACCTAATTATTCGCACGAATAATTCCTAACAACATACAGTGTACAAGATGTTAATCGCTGAGAGCATGATCTGGGCTGTAGGGAGGATGTTGAAACACCTTCCAGCGGAACTCCTGCAGAATATCTGTAGCACGCATATGGCCGAGCGATTACCATCGTTTCTTACATCTCAAGAAATTCCTGTCCGGTCAGCATTTACAGTGACAAGTGCAGACGGCTGTCACACATTGATTCCTATCCTAGGCAGCAGACTTCTACGACAGAGGGATACAAAAGTTGATAGTTAGTTGGATTTATTGAGTAATATTATACATACAGATGTACTATATTATCATAATTTTCTCTTAAATCCAATGCACGTGTCTTAAAAAAGTTAATTCTACGGTATGATAAATAGTTATGAGCGATAGTCGATAGTACTATCGATACTGTCGATAGTTAAGATTTCAACTCTGTAGTGGCACAAGTCAAAAATGTTAATTTTATAGGAGAAAGAAGAAAACTCTTTTCACACTGGTTTATGTCGATTTGATTTCCTTCTGTATGAATTATTGTAACGGAAGAAATACTTATGTCTCTTTTCCCAAGCGAGCAGATGTTCCGTAAGTTGTCAATCAATTAATAAAAAATTTTTGTGAAACTGACTTATGCCACTTTTCCCAAGCATTGCAGAACTATCGACACTATTGATAGTTAAATTGTTTCCAATGCTATCGATAGTTCAGAAGATTATTGATAGTATTGAAGAAAGGGAAGATCATAATATTATAAGGGTTTCAAACTGGAACTGGACAAAGTTATTCTTTTCAGGAGTCGATTCTAACGATTCAGTAAGATATTACGAATCGTTACAAAGCATCCTAGTCTGCAGTTCCAAGTATTCTTTTGAATCGTAAACGAACTACTCACAAGACTCTTCCTTTAGCAACTAAATAATCCAATGATCCCCTCACCAAAGAGCCAATTGGCTAGTTTCTTAAAAATTGAGACAACTCATCCTGCCTAAGGTTTTTTCAGGATTTTTCTAAGGCGCTAAGACAAATGTCTGAATGAGCTCTAAAAGAAATGGACCACGGATCTACTTTTCACTCCCCATAAAAAATTAATCTTTACGTAGATTCTTCGTCCAACAGTGCATGTTACTGTGGGATCTCGGCCACCAAGTCACTCAGTTGAGTGCGCTCCTTGTATATTGGCAGTTGACTTAATATAATATGTCAACATACATGTCGAACTTGGAGTCAGGCCACTAAGGGAAAAACACTAGAGAGGGAATCGATCCGGTGCTGCGGATTGAACTTCGGCGTAGATCAGTGTTTAGACCATTTCGCACATAAGACCAAGGACCGGGTCGATCTCCGGCGCCGGAGCGAATTTTTCTCCTGTAATAATCATTAAACATAGCCTGTTTTCACTCCTAGTTTGGTAACGAGAAAATGATCCTGTAAAATCTGAATTACAGTGCTTATGCATTTGTTTCGTTCATAATGCTAAACATATCGTAGCATTCTATTCGTCAAAATCTTCTCTGTAATAGTGTTAAAAATGTATCTATTAAGAAACCAAATATTACCTTGATGATTAAGAAATGTTTAACTTTAAAGAAACTTTATCTTGCAGTCTTCGATACCACGCACACATTGTCGAGAAACCTTTTCAGTAACTCAAACTAAAGAAAGTATTTTAGACTTTAAAATTAGGACCGTTCTATATATTTCATACGAATACAAACACGAAGAACCAAAGTAGTCAAACATCTCTCTTCTTCCACCTAGTTTCAAAACTTTTGGCCTCATCTTGTTCCTCTTCCTCTCCGCGTATCTACTTTTTTCTCTACTTTCCTATCTTCAGCCCTTTAGTCTACTTTTCTTCCCACCAGTCTGACGTATTTTATATTCCTCCTGTTTTAATTTCTGATATACCACTTCACTTTATGAGAGTTTACTGTACACAATTCAATGTTAAAGCAATTATTTTAATCGGCATCATCATTCACATCCCTATCACCATTATCAAAATCATTAATTATTATGATAATTATTTTTATAAGCAGATATTCTTGTTGTAATCTATGGAGTCAATGTTCAATGTAAGGTTTAATTGAAAATCACACATTTATGAGACGAATTTTCTCTTAAAATTTCTATTCTCTTGGTAATATTGGATTATTTATCTCCTATATATGTGATATCTAAATAATTTTTGTGTGCTCTTCCTTTAATATTGAAGTAAAATATTCTATATTTTTCTTGGGTATTAATGCATATTTTATGAATTTGCAGCATTGGCTTATATTTCCTAGAAACATGATTATGTTTATTTGAGGACTGCGTCTTTCTGTTTTATTTTCCGTATTATTATTATTTTTATCCATTCATAGGAGGACATTTTCAATTTTATCTCTACTTTAATTGAGGTTGTAACCGGAAAAAGAGCCCATAAGAAAAATTATGTTTCGAGAAAACAATGAATGAAATATTTATTTTATGTAATTGCGATTTGAATGTTCTTTTATCAAAATAACAATTTGCATACGGTTATAATAATATTTGTCTAAAAGTTTTTGTTGAATAATGCATTCGAACTTTAATAGTGTTATAAATATATTTGTGCTCGACCATGCCGAAATGTAGCAATTATACACCTGGTAGCAGTCCTTTAATGCATGTCATTAAAGTACAGGTCTTCAGCCAATGATAACTCAGCTTACATGTGTTCAGCCAATGACAAGTCAGCTTTGTACCGTTATAAAACCGCAAGTATCGATTATTCTCGGATATGCAATCGAAAGAGAATTAGCGAAAAGTCACGGAGGCTGGAAATCCAATACTGTCGCAGAAGGTTATGTTCTGTTACTGTAATAATTAGCGTTAATTGTGAATAATATTCAAATAAATTCAATTTGTCATCTGGTTTTTCAATGTCGAATTCAATAATCAAGGTTATAATATTATAATATTATCAAGTTTAACGGGACTACGTCAAGGTCAATGACATTATTGTTCCTCGGAAAAAATCAATACTTTCGCGTCTGCGCACATCTCACAATTCACGACCTAGAACAAGGTCACTTCCGATCTTGTCAGATACAAATAAAATGTATACATCTGAATACCGGTAATTTCAAGTTAGAAATATGGTCGAGCATAAAAAGTCGTATGAAACTCGCCTATAATGGTAATTAAGAAGCTCGTATGAAAATTATGAAACGAGCGCAAGCGAGTTTCATAAATATCCATACTCGATTCTTAATTACTATCATTATAGGCTCGTTGCATAATGTACTATTATTTTATTGGAGCATTTTATAGGCCCTTTTTCCAGAGGACAGGTTTATTTTATCAAAATACTTTCAATATGATTCTATTTTAGCAGAGATTAAACATCAGCATTGAACAGCGCACATTACAGAGGTTTACAAGTTCAAAATAATTTTAGTAAAATTATATTTCTTAAATATATCTCATAGTTACGTCATAAATTGTACCGAAAACGAAAAAATTAAGAATATCTATTGGGTACAGAATACAGATTACAGGTTATGTAATATTAATGTAGAATGGATTCACACTCACTTCAAAGTTTGTCTTCAGAGTGCAGTTTACACTTTAGTGCACGTCCTGGATCATCTTCACTGATGTTTGCAGAGTTCCACAATTACGCAAGGGTACATGGGTCATTCGATTAGCTACCCTGACCTTTGTTTACAAGATATTGAAACGAAACTGCGTAAGCAAGTAGATTTTAAAACGGCAAATCGAATTAAATATTTTCCCGAAAAAGGGTCTATAGATCTATGAGACCATTTTCCAGCTACCTCAATTGTAAGATAAAATGCATTCTAAAAATTATACAGAGTGATTCAAAAGGCAAGGTCAACCGATGAAGAGGTGGATCAGAGTGACGTTTATAGCAGAAAAGCACTTTGTCATTTTTTATATGCAACCGTTTCACAGTGAAGTTATAACACATCAAACATTTAATTCACAATTAACATGATTTACTTGGTTATGATAAAGGTAAAGGTATGTATCCCCGTAATATGCCATGAAGGCACTTGGGGGGCATGGAGGTAGAGCCCCATGCTTTCCACGACCTCGGCACTAGAATGAGGTGGTGTGGTCAGTACAACGCTCTGACCGCCTTTTACCCCCGGGAAAGACTCGGTACTCAATTTTATAGGAGGCTGAGTGAACCTCGGGGGCGTTCTGAAAGTTTGGTAACGAGAAAAAATCCTGTCACCATCTGGGATCGAACCCCGGACCTTCCAGTCCGTAGCCAGCTGCTCTACCAACTAAGCTACCCGGCCGCCTCTTAGTTATGATAATGATAATAGTAATAATCTATACTAATAATAAATCTGTAGCCGAAATTTTTCCGCTTTTTTGACATTTTTGTTTGTATGTCTGTCTGTCTGTCTGTCTGTATGTTTGTTACCTTTTCACGCGATAATGGCTGAACGGATTTCGATGAAAATTGGAATATAAATTAAGTTCGTTGTAACTTAGATTTTAGGCTATATGGCATTCAAAATACATTATTTAAAAGGTGGGTTATAAGGGCGCCTGAATTAAATAAATCGAAATATCTCGCTTATTATTGGTTTTTATCAAAAATGTTACATAACAAACGTTTCTTTACAAATGATTTCTGATAAGTTTTATTCTTTGAAAAAGTTTGATAGGACTGATATTTAATGAGATAAATGAGTTTTAAAATTAAAATAACTGCCATCTAAGGCGGTGTATTGAAATAAAAAACAAATTACTTCGTCTATAAGGGGCCTTGGACACAACAATCGAAAGCTATGAAACATAGCCTATAGACAATGTTTCTGTGTTTGTATAAAGTAGAAGCTAAATTAACCGATTTGTATAATTAATTATTATTTCATCATTGGAAAGTGTAGTTTCTCTGGATGGACATAATGCTATAATGTTATTACAGTAACTTGCGAGTGAATTGAGGACAGGTAAGATTAAAATAGCTTCTTATGCACAGAAAACCTGATAGGTTATTCTGTATATTCATTTCCTGTATTTCTTATAATAATGTTTATGAACATATTCATTTTTATCTCAGAGAATTAACGAACAACGAGAGTGTATTGATTTAGTATGCAGTAATAGTACGTTAGCTTAGCAATGCATTATTTTATAATTCAAATTTTAACTATGCTCAATTGAATCGTGTTAAAATACATAAAATATATATGCAATAAATGCAATGCAAAATAATTGGATAATGAGCCAAGCAGATTATGTTGCGCTGTTGTAAAAGTTGTTCTTCCTGAGATTCAAGAGCTCCCACAAAAAAATTAAAACTTTCTAATTCGAGTACATCCGTTATCAACACACTTTTTACATAATATAATATAGTATAATATAACATAACATAACATAACATAATGTAATATAATATAATATATAATATAATATAATATAATATAATATAATATAATATAATATAACATAACATAACATAACATAATGTAATATAATATAATATATAATATAATATAATATAATATAGTATAGTATAGTATAGTATAATATAATATAGTATAGTATAATATAATATAATATAATATAATATAATATAATATAATATAATATAATATAATATAATATAATATAATATAGTATAGTATAATATAATATAATATAATATAATATAATATAATATAATATAATATAATATAATATAATATAATATAATATAATATAATAATAAATCTGTAGCCAAAATTTTTCTGTTAATTTTCGCTTTTCCAAAAATAATTGCTAATAACAATTAAGAAACATGTTAAAGGAATTGTCATTGCACCAAATGAGTGGTCTCTGGATCAAAATGACCGCATTTTAATATTTTAAATACAATTTAAATTTAGTAACATATTAAACGATTTATCCTTCTATCAAACACGAATGTTCCCTGGATCAAATGTCCTATTTTAATTATGTAATTACTTTATATTTATTTCTAACGGGTGCAGCGGAGCGCACGGGTACGGCTAGTAATAATAATAATAATAATAATAATGATAATAATCTTCTTCTTCTTCTTCGTTCCTTCAAGTATTAGGCCAAATGGCCTGTTACGATCTCACAGTTGAATTTTCAATCCAGCGCTTCTTTGGACGACCGAGAGATCTCTTCCCGTTTGGACGATAGTGGAGCATGAGTTTTGGAATTCTATCTCTACCCATGCGATGCAGATGATTTACCCAGTTGTTCTGATAATGTTTTACGTGATTAATCACAGGTTCTAGTTGTAATTACTCCATTACATCTTAATTGAGTTTGTGATCCCATTTCGTATATCCCGCTGTATATCTCATAAATATAATAATAATATAATAATAATAATGATAATGATAATTATAATAATCATCATCATCATCCAAACAAGTTTAAGGCCCAATGTCTGTTACGGTCTCAGTGAGTTATTCTCGGTCCACTTTTTTTTTTTTTTTTTTTGGACGGCACAAAGATATCTTATCTTGGGGACGGTATTGAAGCATGGTTTTTGGAAGTCTATTCCGATTCATTCGTTAAATAATGTTGATCAATATATGCCTACATTCTTTATAATAGTGTAAATAGTAAAAATAGCGTGTTCTAGTCTACATAGTGTAAATAATTTAAATTGTAAATACAGTGAACCTCCAATTCTGTATAAAATCCTTCACAGAAAGAGATCTCTTCTTTTGGTTCATCAAGGTTACAGCGATGCAGACGCACTAGGGAAAGACCCATAATGACGAGTAGGAATAGGTACGCAGTGTTATATAATGGAACATATCGATGGTGTTGAACAGCAATCTCGTATGTAAAAAAAATAAACTAAGATTTCACTTGATTTTCATTAAAGAAATTTCTCCGAAGCTTCTGCAAACACATCTTAAGTCAAGGCATGGACAGAAACTTCACAAGAAGAGACTTAAATACCCTCTTACGTCAGACATTTGTTTCTTATCAAGATATTAAAATGTTTCTTTGGTCTCTTGCAGAATTAAATTTTTTGATATACGAATATTCGAGGTTGCTCTTCAATATCATCGATTTGCTTTAATACGAAACACAAATTACATCTTCATCAATCAAATATACAGCTTTATTTTCTTTTATGGGATATAATATTTTTAGAACTGAAAGGGTTTCTAACAAACTTACTAGTATAATTTTACATTGATCTTAAAGAAAATTGGTTAGTATTTTACAAATGGCTCTGAGAAGAGTCGTGTCTCTTGGATTTTACATAACGTTTCTTTATTCAGATGTAGCCCTTTCGACTTCATATACAGACATGGACAAATTATTAGACTAAATTAATTATATGTGCAAGGAAGCTGTATTTATCGGAGGAAATAATGAAAAAAATATATATTTTGCACAGATATAATGAAGAGAAAATTGAGTATTGAGGTTATTGATATTCTGTTAACATTCCCTTACTCTTTATTAACACGTTGATTTTGTCAGGGATGCTGGAAACCAAAGTTTGTCACTTTCTTTGAATATCAGTATCATTTAGCCAGATATAAGACAGTGCTTAAATGAGTCCATGTTTTGTTATAAGTCTCTTTTTATTCACTTCCTTCTTCAGTATAAATCACAGATTTTCAATTTCGTTCATGTCCGGTCTTCTTGCAGGTCATGGGAGAATATCTTCTGCAGTATATAATTAAAACACCAGTAGTAACAACATAGCCAGAAAAAAATATACTTAAGCATTGGAAAAATATACCAGAAGATGTAAACAATCATATTTACAACAACAGAGACTCTGCGAATTACACTGATAGTTGATATGACGAATTATATTATGTTTCCAAGAAAATGTTTTAATCTAATAATTTGTCCACGTCTGTATAAGTAATTTATTCCAGCTTGTCTTTACAGTTTGTGGAAATTTTAGCCCAAAAGGCAGCGATGTGATAAATCGCGTGACAGAACTTATTTTGTACTAATTAGGCTATTTGCGATACTTTTAAAGTTTTCGCCATTTTCAGTTCGACGAATAACTTCCAGTTTCTGTTGCATGTTTAAAGACGTCCGCTAGGTAGACATCTCTAACCGTCTTCATGCGATCGGTGTCACTGCCTGAACTGAATTGGCATCATCATTGTTTACTAAGCGACGATACCCTTACAACTATTCACAGAATTGGAGTCGTACTGTATTAGTGTAATTCAGGGCTGGGCATTGGGAGCCGATTCAGACTCTAAACGGGAACGCTTAATATTCATCCGTCACGGAATCAACGCTGGTATGATAAAGTTGCGCCCCGCGGTCAATTCGGAGGCCTAGGCATGGTATAGTTGCGCCCCGAAGAAATCAGGTAGCAGAATGGACATGGCATAGTTGCGCCCTGAAAAAATCAGGTAGCAGAATGGTCATGGCATAATTGCGCCCTATGGGCATAGTACACACGAAAATGATTGTCATAAAATAAACAAATTACTTAAAAGTATTAAAGTGGTAGGCTATCGATCACTGCATAAACAGTAGAAAAACAGTTAATAAAATGCTGTCAACTTCATGGTGTTCATTTTAATGGTGGGCTATCGACAATCACTGCATAAACAGTAGAAAAAGTCAATAAAGTACTGCCAACTTCATGGTGTTCATTTTAACGGTATCGATAATGAATATTAAATCGAATAAGAATTCAATAAGGTTGATTGATCACGAGGCTCAAGTTCCCGTAATGTCTTCTTCTTTACTTATTTCATCGGGGCGCAACTATGCCATGACCTTTCTCTACCTGAAGGGAACGGGGCGCAACTATGCCCACAAAACAGGGACCCTTATTTATATGCTGCATTTTATCTGACCGTGTGGCGCAACTATGCCCTGCCCTCTTCTTCTCTACTTATTTCATCGGGGCGCAACTATGCCATCCCATTTTTTCTACCTGATGGGAACGGGGCGCAACTATGCCCACAAAACAGGGACCCTTATTTATATCCTGCATTTTATCTGACCGTGTGGCGCAACTATGTCCTGCCCTCTTCTTCTCTACTTATTTCATCGGGGCGCAACTATGCCATCCCATTTTCTCTACCTGATGGGAACGGGGCGCAACTATGCCCACAAAACAGGGACCCTTTTTATCTGCTACATCTCTCCTGACCGTGGGGCGCAACCATGCCCTGCCCATCAACGCTGCGCGGTGTTCGGCGGGGAAGAAAGGGGATGAAAAGAAATCATATGGCTCCCCGTGAGAGAGTAGAATCCGGTCTTGCTGCCCAACCCTGCTGTAATTGTTAAATTGGTCTATGTTTTGTCCTGCCTTACTTCACGAAACAAGAGTTGAGTGAGCCGTCAGTGAACTACTTAGCTTGCATATGCAATCGTGTCGTCCACTTTAAACTCCAGTAATACTTAATCTTGTAGCCTCCTGGGAAAAAGTACGGTCCTTAGTAATAACATTTATCACCAGAAATGTTTCAGTGTAAAA
>JAJSOF020000038.1:30052024-30073079 GCA_025594305.2 Periplaneta americana
GTGGAACCAATAGGCTGCTCTTTAAGAAGTGCCGATTACGTAGTTGTCCGCCGCCTGGCCGACAGAAGTACGATGCTCGGCGCCTCGAGCCTCCCTGGCCGAGAGCTGCTTGGCTGCTGCGTTCGCTTGCTGCTGTAGCACTGAGGGATCTGGTTGGTTGTCCGCTGTAGCTGCTTTCGCTGGTGCGCCAATCAGAAGGTCTCAGGACACGTCTTGCTCCTTTCACGTCCAAGAAAGAAGTTGTTTGAGGGCTTTGAGTCAAGTTACCACGAGATGTAACACAATAGACTTAGACAGCAAGCTAGAACCGACAAAGAAAGCTTTCATTCCATTCTGCGGGAGCGTGTCACACAAAATAAGCAGAATCCTCCAGAAGGTTAATATCAAAACCATCCATAAACCACAGAGCAAAATCCGGAGTCATCTACGTCAGGTTAAAGACAGTCAGGGCTTAAGGACTCCAGGGATTTACAAGATTCCATGCGAGTGTGGCGAAGTATACATAGGGCAGACTGGCCGCACAATAGAAGACAGAATCAAAGAACATAAGAGGAACCTGAGGCTGTATTACCCGGAAAAATCTGCAGTGGCGCAACACAGCATAGAAAAGGAGCATAAAATACTGTTTGACCACACCAAGGTTATTAACAAATCAAGCCACTACTGGGATCGTACAATCAAGGAGGCCATAGAGATCAAGCTGGAGAAAAACAACTTTAACAGAGACAGTGGACTCCAGCTCAGTCAGGCATGGACACCGGCCTTAGACCAACTCAGGCCCTCTTACAATCAAGGTCATGAAGATCACGGACCGAGGACGGCAACCGATTCCAACCGGCGGAACAGGGCTCGCCGCCCGCCAAACTTCACGCAGTAATCCCGGGAGGGGCGGAGCTTACGAGCGATGACAATTCCCGGCCCCGGATTGGCCGATCCGCCAACCAATCCCGTTTCACCTGAGACAGCCACATCTATATAACCTTTCGACTTTCTGTTCGGACATCACTTCCCTGAAGATGGCTGCAGAGATAGCAGTCGAAAGCTTGGAGCATTCCAAAATCTTAACTCGGCTGATATCCCGCGAAAACATATTAGCGACATACAAAATAGTTGCGGAGTTGTAAGACGTAGAGCATACAGCGAACGTACCGTGTCAATTACACTACTCGACAAGAAATTGTTTATGTTAATTTTTTCATCGTTCCTGAATGAAATTTTCCTGCTGAACACGAATATGGCATTGGTTTTTCTGAAATGATAATATTTTGGAAAATATTTTGTAATTTATATTTTCGAAAAAAACAACATAACCAAACACATTTTCTATTTAGTTTTATTACGAGCCACTAGGTGCGAACTAATTGCAGATCTCTCCTTTTTTTCAGGATTGGCAGACATCAGTGAATAGAATTTACTCCCAGTCATCAATATTTTAAGACAAATAAGCCTGTTTCTTCATTATATGTGAACTGTAGTGTGAAGTTTCTAACTTTTTTGCCTCTTATTGTAAAAAATGTCGTCTACAAGAAGCTGTAAGCTTCCAACAGACTCTTTTTGTTATGTTTGTGGTTTCTATATAAGCCCTATACAAGTACAACATGCCGTTTTACCTGGAAAAAAGTTCTGCACAGCGTACAAACATTACTTCGGAGTGCCGGTTGGAGATTTTGATAAAATATGGGCTCTCCACGTCTCCTGTGCTAGTTGTCGTTCAAACTTAGAAGGATGGCTGCGTGGGTCTAGAAAAAGTATGCCTTTTGCCATACCTCGGATCTGGAGAGAACCTTCAAACCACCACAATGACTGTTACTTTTGTATTGTAGACATATCGAAATACAAAAGTGCCAAGAACAGAAGAAACTTAGATTACCCTAGTATACCTTCTTCCATTGCCCCAGTTCCACATAGTAATGACCTGCCAGTTCCTAAACCACCTGATCAGTACTCAACCGATGAAGAAAGTGCGAGAAAAAGTGATTCAGATAAAACGTTTCTTAGTGAGGATGAAGAAAAAGGACCCCACCTTCTTAGTCAATCAGAGCTTGATGATTTTATCAGAGAATTAGAGCTACCAAAATGTAAAGCTGAGCTGGTTGCTTCACGCTTCAAAGAATGGAGGTTACTCCTTCCTTCATGTAAAATAACATCATACAGAAATCGGAATAAGGAGTTCTCATCCTTTTCCATACAGTAGAAAAACTGTGCTATTGTTTTAAGATCAATGAGTTGTTTGAAGCTATTGGAGTCCCCCATATTGCAGAAGATTGGCGTCTGTTCATAGATAGTTCAACGAGAAGCCTTAAGGCTGTTCTACTTCACAATGGAAATATGTATCCTTCAATTCCTGTTGGTTACTCCACTCATTTGAAGGAGGACTATGAAAATGTAAGGTTCCTGCTAGAGAAGATAAATTACACTAGTTACAAGTGGGATATCTGTGGAGACTTCAAGATGTTGGGATTTATATTAGGTTTACAAGGTGGTTTCACAAAATATTCGTGTTTTCTCTGTCTTTGGGACAGTAGAGCCACTGACCAGCACTATACTCAGAAAACATGGCCACAAAGGGAACACCTAATTCCAGGTAAACACAATGTTATCCATGAGGCTCTAGTTCCAAGAGAGAAGATCTTACTCCTACCTCTTCACATAAAACTTGGACTAGTCAAGCAATTTGTGAAGGCATTAGAACCCAACTCTGTTGCTTACCTTCATAAAAGGAAAATGTTCCCTCATTTATCAGATGCAAAAGTGAAAGGTGGCATATTCACTGGCCCACAGATTCGTTTGATGCTTTCATCCCAAGAACTTGAGCAGAAAATGACTGATATTGAGAGGAATGCATGGAAGGCCTTCAGAGCAGTGGTGACAGGCTTCCTAGGCAACAAGAAAAGTGACAACTATGAAGAAATATTTGCATCTTTACTGGAACACTACCGATCACTGGGACGCAGAATGTCAATAAAATTGCATTACTTGCATTCCCACCTAGAATTGTTCGACCTATTTTGGGAGACGTTAGCGAAGAACGCTGTGAAAGCTTCCATCAGGATATCGAAACAATGGAAAAAAGATACCAGGGTCGATGTGATGCTGCTATTATGGGAGACTACATTTGGGGCCTAGTTCGCAGCACTTCAGATCCTCGTAAACGGAAATGCACAAGTTCTGTTCATTTTTTAATGACTGTTAACGAAATACTAAGGATAAATATATCCTGTGTCATGCATAGGTATGTATTTCCTTATTATTTGTATTATTTTTTGTTTAATGTCTGCTTTATGAATACTGATGCCAGTATATTGCAGAAATGCTAAAATGTATGATTTTTATTTTTCTTGCAAAATATCGACATTTCAGGAAAATGAATATTATATTCGTGATCAACACTATCAAATTGATAATAAATAACATTGAAAAAGTCAGATAAGCAGAAAGTCAGTCAAATTTTGTAGAGCAGTGTTATCTTTAGTTGTACAAGATCAGTGCATTTACAATGCCGAAAGCAAAACGTTCTTTACTGGATCGTTTGAATGAGATTGTGGAGGACTTTGGAAATGAACATGCCGACTCTATAATATGTGTTCTGTGTAAGACGTCAATAAGGGAAAGTAAAAGTAAGTACTTGAAATAACATTGTAATTCGAAGAAACATATTTACCGCTTAAATTTGTTCACCAGAGTAGGCAATGAACAATTGTCCATCTCCACTGACAATCAGGTTAAGGACTCGGAATTTTACAGAGGTTTATGTGAAATGATGGTTAAATGTAATACACCATTTCACAAGCTCGAAAATAGTTATTTTAAGGACTTTCTGGAAAAATATACACAACGAATCGTTCGCTAAGTGTTGCAGGTCTTGGTAGTTTCAGGATTCTCGAAAGCAATTCCATATTTAGCGATCTGAAAATGTCAGACGCCCTTAATTTAATAGAAGAACTTGAAAGAAACGTGAATGTTCTACATGTACAAGGTAATACTGTTGGCGAAAAAGTTAAGAATAAACTTAAAGGCGTCCTACACAAGATCCCTGGTTATTCGGCATTATGGCAAAAAAAACTGGCACAAGATGGAGTAAAAGACAGTAACGTTCCTTATTTCCTATTTGCTCCAGTAACGTCATGTGATGTTGAAAGAAGTTTCTCTAAATACAAACTGTTGTTGAGTGATCGCAGGAGAAGCTTTAATTCCGATACTTTACGCATGCTCTTGGTTATAAATTGCAACAGTTGAAGTTCATTTGTTTCGCTCAAGAATGATTAACAGAAGTGACTCACCTTTATATTAATGTGAGTGTACGTGTCCAGTTTGTCCCAGCGGGTACTCCACCCCTTCGATCTGATGTCAACAAACAACGACGTGAACTCCATGTGCACACAACTTAAAGGTAAGGGGCAAAAAATGAATGTTCTAGTTATAAGATTCAAAATGAACTGTTCACTGTAATAGAAGAAACATTAAACTATAGTTAACAGTCTAAAGCAGCCGTGGCGAAAATGTAACTCACGAGCACATTGTGGCTCGCAATGATAGCTGTGCATGTCTCTTGCTCTCCCAACCCTCACCCTCTCACTCACTGGAGTCAAACTCCGTTCCATTTGTATTTGTTTCTGACCTGCGAGTGGCGTATCGTCGCAATGTCTCTCTCGAAACCATGTACCTTTACAAAAACGAAAGTTTCAAGTAGGATAGGAGGACGCATTTTTTTGCTGCCAGTATGATAAGAATATTAAATGTAGGCTATGATTTGTTCACAATTATTACTAGGAAAACGATTGTATAACATAAAACGGCATTATACTACATGTTACTCGTGAAACATTAAAAGGTTAACTGTTATTATTATTATTATTATTATTATTATTATTATTATTATTATTATTATTATTATTATTATTATTATTATTATTATTATTGTTTCGATCCTTTTTCAGCTGATGTACGAATAATGCGGTTAGGTCTTCAATTTAAACTCGCAGATTTACAATGTAATGTTATAATGAAGGCTAGATGTAAGGACTTGACAAATGTTGAACTTTTCAAATCTTTGCCAAAAAATAAATATCCGAAGCTTCGTTCTTTCGCTTGCTCTGTTGAAGCCATGTTCGCTATAACTTACGTTTGTGAAAAATTATTTTCAACAATGAAAATAGTAAAAACCTAATTTAGATTACGACTGATAGACAAATACCTTCGTGATCAACTACGACTGGCAGTAAGTGACATAATTCCTGATTTTGAAACTCTGTCGCAGAGACATTCTGAAGACAGTTAACTTTAGATTGTGATAATGTTTCCTATGTTTTCTTGTTCATTTCTTTCTTCGTTACACGTACTAAACATTAGTTTGTAACCTTAAACTGTATAAAACTATATTTAAGCGCTTGACGTAAGGAAAACGAAAATCCGTTAATAAGTCAGACAGTTGCTTCACTTCCACTCCGGGTGTCCGCCTCCCTCCATAGGTGCTATGCACGTTGTAGGTTACACAGTGGCTCGGCGCACGATTACATTTTCGCCACGGCTAGTCTAAACCATTCTAAATATTATTCAATAATTTTAAATTGAACACCAGACGTCAGACATTACGAACAATTTACAGTAGTTTTTAGATGCATTTTGTTTATCTCTTTAATTACTTCTATATATACTTTTCTACTCATATCCCCTCATCTACTCATCTCTTCAACTATTCACCTATTTATTTATTTCAATCTCTTAACGAAAAAAAAAATTGAGGTAAGGAAGCATTTTCTTGGACTTTGTTCTATTACTGACAACAGGACAAGTATTAACAATGATTTCTTGGACTATACTTACACATTGATATTAACGAAATGAGCGGTTAAGGCTGTGAAAATAAAATTGTGCTAATATGAAATGCAAAAGGATTAGATTTTTAAAAATGTTAAATAATAGAGTATTTTTGCACTATGTAAAGCACACAGACTTAACTTAGCCATAAAAGATGCTGCAAAAATTTGCTGGAAGTCGTTAATTCTTTTGACATTGTCAAAAAAATATATCTATCGTTTTCAATGTCACGGTGGCAAATATTAAATAAAGATCTTTCCACATTAACTCTAAAGCCGCTTCCAGATACACGATGTGAAAGCAGAATTGACTCCGTGAAAACTATTCAATTTGTATGATGCTATGATTTTTAATAAAATTGGTCTTTATTAAAACACAAAAACTTGGAAAATTATTTGATTTGAAAACTAGACTCTTAATTATAAATCTGTTTCTAAGTTAGTCCACTTGGTATAATATTTCATTAAAATAGTTATTGTAAAAAATTATTTGTGATTCTTCCAGAGGCTACTAAAATATTACAAGTAAAAAAGACACTTAACTGAAAGTCGGGCAGATTTAGATTGTACAGAAATGCTTAACGAATCGAACGTTATTGCTTAGATCAGTCATGTCAAGATGCCCAAAGGCACAAGTTCACGCTTTAGAGCTCAGGAGAGCCTGAGCGCTTTAGAGTGGAAAGGAAAGAGACAGACGAAAGAGGTAGTAGGCCTATATGCCCCTTGGTCGAGCTGTATACAGAGATGACCAGCACTGATTCAATAGAGAACTTATTAAATATGTACCCGTGTTCATTTTTAGATATGTCTGAGAAGTATAAGTACATTATAAGACTGTAAGTTTTAATCTTAATGCTCAGTTTTCACGAGTTTGTCCTTTTTTATTGAAAAGGAATATTTTCTCAACTTTTTTTATAGAAAAGTGAAATTTTCAGATATATGCCTATTTACTTAGTAGCCTTCCAGGTACTGAAACAATGTTTGCGTAAATCTCATACATCGTAAATACGTATTACTGAAGTTAATGTATTACAAATTTTGAAAATATTCGCATGGAAAATATTTGTAAGGAAATGAATTAACAAAGCAACTATTGTTACATCATAAGCAAAATATATATGCCCATGTGTTGTAAAAAGTCATATCTATAGCTTCAGCAGGTTTCGAGAAAATAATTTAATATTCTGATGATAGGAAGTTGCTCACCAATATTACTTTAAAAGCATAATGCGGTAAGAGTTTTGTTATGGAATATTAGTTACACTTAAAAATATATATAGTAACTAGGTAACTTTGCTTTGTACTATAATATTGTTTTGTCATTGATTATTACTTTTATAAGGCTAAAGATAACCATCAATATCAATTCTAGCTTATCAAGTCATACTCAATCTTGTTTTTTTTTCTTCTTTTTTTTTTGGGAGGGAGGGATGTCACTTTCTTTATGAATGATGTGTTTCATTCACTTAGTACAGTATAGTTGTACTGCTAAGGAATTAATGTGAATATTCCTTCTTAACTCTTTATTATGTTATTAACGTTTAAAACACAACTGCAATATTAAGAAATTGGTGTTAGTACTTCTGTTTCACAGAGAATATAGATGATATCAAACAGAAAGAAGCCATATAAAAATAACGACATAAAATTCACTTTCCGTTTGAAGTTAATGCACTACTGTTTTCTTAATCCAACAGGGCGCTTTTACCTTCCTCCATACCAAGCGCTTGATGCCAGCGCACGATGTCAAGGTCAGAAAAATGCGGTTTCTTTGACATTACTGGCTTAGATTGTTAGGTTAGTTTCCTACCAGCAGGTACTGTGCGACCAGGAAAAGGACTCTGATTTCGAATGTAGAGAGATACTATACAAAATCCAGAATTGAATTTTAAAGTAAATTTCTACTTCTATCATTGGACACCGCCATAACTGATTTAGAAGAAGATATTTATAAGAGAGATAAAAATGCCTTTGTTGTCACATTTTTGGCCACAGTATTAAACGATGGAGACCTACTTGAGTCAGTAACAACAATGTGAAGTTAATCTAAAGAAACTTGATCCACCTCGATGGGCAGGGAGAATTCAATCACTGATGGCTGTGAAACTTACATTCGTAGTCACTTCAAAGCATTAAATAAAAATATTTTGGTTAGCATATACGAGAGTGAAAGAAATGAAACCAAACTTTAGAATAATGCAATATGCGAGGTTATTCGTAAGTCTGTGAAACATTTTAAAGTTTAATAAAAAATTAAGTACGCGACAGATAGTGGTAGTTGTCCCAATAGAGAGAGAGAAACTCTCCAATATTTTTTATAACGAAAGTCCACGCTTAGTGGCCACGATTTATCGCTAGGTGGCAGTAGTTATCAATCATGGGAAAATCCCCATAATGTCATAGAGCATGTTCAAGACTCGCCGAAGGTGAACGTCTTCTGTGCCATTTCGAAAAAAGAAAGTGTATGAGCCATTTTTCTTTGTGGAACCCAGCGTTAATGGAATGGTTTACTTGGACATGCTAGAAACCTGGCTGATGCCTCAGCTGAATGAAGACAGCAGTGATTACGTCTTTCAGCAAGATGGATGTCCCTGTCACTATCACAACGACGTGCGAGACTACCGCAGAGATGGATCGGACGCACTGGACAAGAAGATATCGTGTTAATGAAGTGGCCACCACGATCACCGGATTTAACTCCTTGTGACTTTCCTGTGGGGCTTTGTGAAGGACAATGTCTGTGTCCCCGCTCCCTGCTAATCTTCAGGAACTTCGCCACCGGACTACAACTGCCGTGGCTATGGTAAACTGTGACATGTTGGAGCGTGTATGGGAAGAGATGGATTACCGCATCGATATCCGCCGTATCAGCAAGGGTGGACACATTGAGCATTTGTAAGATATGTAACAAAACTTGGAGAGTTCGTCTTTATTTTAGTGTAAAATTTTTCGTTAACCGTTGCGTAATTTAGTAGTTATGAATTTTTTTAATGTTTCACGGACTTAGGAATAGCCCTGTACGTATAATTTGACTATGTGTTTTTATAGATTGTATTAATTTGTCCTACAGAATTTATCTGTAATAACCCGGGTAAAATGGTAGTTGACATTGGATATATATGTCAACACATATATGCCTAACTTGGAATCAGGCCACAAAGGGAAACATCGGAGGTGGAGAATTCGATCCGGTGCTGTGGGTTGAATTCGGCGTAGCTCAGTAGTCAGAGCGCTTGGTACGTAGAACCAAGGACCCGGGTTCGATCACCGGCGCCGGAGCAAATTTTTCTCCTTAAATATTAAATGTATTTTTAGTTATATTTTCTACAGCGGTGAAGTAAATACTGCTTATTACATGAAAAACATATATATATATATATATATATATATATATATATATATATATATATATATATAGAAATGAGAGTATCTTCCTTTGAAAAATATGCGACAAGCTTAAAAGGAGAAGAGGAATGATTATAACACTCGGAAGAAAGAAGCAATTTCACTTCTACAAAAAGACGAAAAAGAAACAAAAAGATCAGGATTTTTTTATGAGTTTTGTGAAGATATCCGTCTTTATGATAGTGAATCAAATTTCAGGATTAATGTTTCTATTAACTTGTTTGCGTACCGGTATTACGTGTTCAGCTAGACGGAAGATTTACTACGTGTATATCATTGAAGTTTTCTTTTATGTTTCCGAAGAATTTAATTCATTTAGAAGATAAAGATAAGTCCACGGAATCCCATTAGGACACAGACCTCCTGTGTGGGCAGAGCTAGCTTTCTTTGTTAATTGCCAAGGCAGCTACTCCTGGCAAGGAATTCAGCCTATTCACTTCTCTTTTAACTAAGTCTCGTAAATTCAATTAACAGACCACAAACATTTTAGAAAGCCAGATCTCTTTAAAAAATGCACACTTGTGTTGTATAATTTTTCCTCGTTTCCCTTAGATACAGCCTGCGTTGTAACTTAAAGCAGATAAATTTAAATTGGGCATGCCAAATAAAGGAAATATCCAAGAGAGTGTGCTATAACATGCATTCTCTTAACCCATTCAGAAACTTCCTCCCGCCAGAATTAAAACACTTTAGTGCAAACCCTCGTACTACCACTGTTTGACTATTGCGACGTAATACTTACAGACTTGACAACTGACCTTTCGAACAAGCTGCAGCGTGTGCACAATATGAGTGTCAGATTCATCAGCAATGCTCACAAATTTGACTACATTACACCCTCGTTCAAATCTTTATCCTGGCTGCAACTTAGTAACCATAGAACACTTCATTCGCTGTCTCTTCTGTTTCGATTTCTCCACACTTCTACTCCAAATTATCTTCGTTCTCGGTTTAACTACTTATCCTCCAATCACAATCTAAACACCAGGTCACAGGAGAGCCAAATCCTAGAAATTCCTGCCCACAGAACATCCCACTATTCATCCTCTTTTACTGTCTCAGTCCCCGTGAATGGAATTCTCTACCTCAGAAGATTAGGAGCTGCCAAACAATAACCACTTTCAAGAAAAGGCTAAACGATTTCTTACAGGCGCAGTCAAATTGAAGTTATTATTGTGATCGAGTTTAATAATTTAATTTAATTTAGATATGACTATCATTACTATTACTGTTATTATTATTATTATTATTATTATTATTATTATTATTATTATTATAAATTTGGAAATAGGGGTCCAGAAATCCCAGCAAGATTTAAGAAAAATCTGATTACCTATATATCTATCTACTAAACAACCTACCTACCAAACTACCTACCTATTTACCTACCTACCAACCAAACTGCCTACCAACCAATCAAATTACCGACCTATGTACCAACAAAATTATCTACTTACCAACTAAATTACCTACATATCTACCTACCAACCAAATTACCTACATATCTACCTACCAACCAAATTACCTGCCTATCTAAATACCTACCTGCCAAACTGTATATCTACCTACCTACAAAACTACCTATCTATTTATTCACCTACCAAACTGCCTATCTGTCTACCTATCAAACTACCTATTTACATACCTACCAAACTACCTATATACCTACCTACCAACCAACCAACCAAACTATCTATCTACCTCCCTACCAAACTGCCTCGCTACCTACCTACCAAACTACCAATCTACATACCTACTTAACTACCAAACTACCTATCCATCTACTTACGTACCAAACTACCTATCTGCATACCTACCAAAACACCTATATATCTACCTACCTACCAAACTATCTACCTACCTACCACCAACCAAAATGCTTATCTACATACCTACCAAACTACCTAATATATCTACAAACCTACCAAACTACCTATACATCCACATACCTACCAAACTCCTATATATTTACCTCCCTACCAAACTATCCATCTATCTACCTCCCTACCAAATTTTCTATCTATCTACCTGCCTATCTACCTACAAAACTACCTATCCAGCTACCCATCTACGTAAATATCAAACTCCCTAGTTACGTACCTACCTACCTACCAACATATATATTTACTTATCTAATTATTTATTTATTTATTTATTTATTTATTTATTTATTTATTTATTTATTCATTCATTTATTTATTCATTCATTTATTTATTCATTCATTCATTCATCCATCCATTCATTAAGCAGGTTTTACAATGTTAACATCTTCCTGCGTCCAATTAATGTTCTGTCTCTTTTCTCCTGCGTCCCTGTCTTTCCAATCTCAGTCCCTCAGTCTTTCTCCCGCATGGTGCTGAAAATTCCGTTCCATGTAATCTTAGTCCTCCCCTCCCTTTCCTAGCACGTAGAACTCACTCCAGTATTACCTTCGGCAGTCTATTCTCTGCCAGCCTTTCCACGTGTTCATACCATTTTAGCTGCTTGTTTGTTATGAAGTCTATTATTGAATTTTGAACATTCATCTTTTCTCTAATCACATTGTTCCTTATTCTATCTCCTCTAGAAATTGTGGAGCGCCGCCAGAAATTCGCTTCTGTCGAAAATTACTTTGTTATGGATTTAGCTACCATGTTTCTTTATTTATTTACTTGTGTACAATTTATTCTATGAAAAATATGTTTTCGTTTTGGCGACTCATTTATTGTATTGTTATTATTGACTCAAGTAGGTCTCCATCGTTTAATAATGTGGCCAAAAATGAATACAATTCTTGTGACAAAAAAGACATTTTTATCTCTCATTTCCTTCTAGATCACTTATGATGGTGTTCAATAAAAGAAGCAGGAATTTACCTTAAAAATTCAATCCTGGATTTTGTACAGCATCGTCCCTACATTCGAAATCAAACATAGGTACCCTAAGTCTCCTTTTCCTCGGTCGCACATTAGCGGCTGCTGGGAAATTAATTGCGCAATCTAAGCAAAACCTTTCTATTCATTAAATATTTCTGTACAATCTAACTCTGCCTGACTTTCAGTTAAGAATTTTTTTAATCTTCTTAGTAGCCTCTACAAGTATCAAGTGTAATTACTTACAATAACAAGTTTAATAAAATAATACACCAAGTGACTAACGAACAAAGACATTTATAATTATGCCTCTAGTTTTTAAATTAAAGAATTTTCCAAGTTTTTGTGTCAGTGTCCTTATTTTAATCAATATAAATTTAAATAAAAATCAAAGCATTATACATTTTTCTAAATTAAAAGAGTTTTTACGGCGTCTATTCTGCTTCCACAGCATGTACAGAGAAGTGGTTTTAGAGTTAAAGTTCTTTCTTTAATATTTATCATCTTGAAAAAAAATGGACAATGGTAAAAGAGTTATGTAGTGACTTCCGAAAAATGTTTCGCAGTCTCATTTATAACTAAATTAAGACTGCTGTATAGAGTGCATAAAATACTCTACTATCTGTACCTTTTTTTTTTTTTGTAAGCTAATCCTTTTGCCTTTCATATTAGCTTAACTGTCACAGTTTTAACAGTGCATTTCGTTAATACGAGGGTGGATCGGAAAGTAACGCACAATATATTTTTTTTCTGCATTGGTTTTGCTGCTGGGATGTTGACATTTCACCGAGATATAGTTTGAAGTTTTCACTACAGACACAATTTGTTTTGCATGTGCAGCTCTAGCGAGAGAAGCGTGAACTACGCAACAAAGATGGCGCGCACGTTACTGTCGTCAACTGTGAAGAGCAGCGAAGTGTTGTGCGATTTTTGTGGGCTAAAGGACGTAACACTAATGAAATTCACAGACATCTTTGGCGTGTACGGGGAAGATTGTATAGACCGTAGCAACATCTCCAGGTGGTGCGCATTCTTCGCAGACGGCTATGAGAACCTTTGTGATTCGCCACGTTCCGGGCGGGCGGTAATAACTACACTCAGCGGAATGTCACAGGCATTGAGGCGGCAATTTTGAATGACCGGCGGATCCAACTGCGAATCTTATCACAGCAGTTCAACATTTCATACGGTGCGATGTACGATATTGTGCATGACACATTGAAATTTCGAAACACAGACGTTAGGTTCTTTTTATAATGTCCACAATTTTAATATCCAGTTTATTATATCCATTATACAAACGTCCATTACACTATATCCATAAATATATGTCCAATGAAGTATATTTCCACTTTATTTTAGTCCAATTGCACAAATTTTGTGTCCACAATTTTACGTCCACTACATGATTGTAAAATACATTATGTCTATCTACAAATTTACTTCAATTCTCTACTCAATGTCTTCTGCTTTTTCATTTTCATACAGCTTCAGATAATTAATAGCTTTGAGGTAAGTTCTGATGTATAGGCCTACTTCTTCGTTGTAGTGGTTGTAATTCCGAACAATCTCTTCTACTCGATTTAAATGTTGTAGGTACGATCTTTCAATAAGGTGTCGCACATTCAAATGCCCGCCAAGCACATCTCTCTTTTCACATTTCCAGTATCCCTTTTGCCCATTACTGCTGTATAAATGATGATGACAACAGAAACTTTACAATAGCAAAGGTTTTCCTTTTTACAGTGGATCAATTTTGCTTCATCCTTGGTTGTGGTTCAATGCACTCTATAGAGGAAAGAAGGTAGACGTTTCCATAATTTCAATGAACAATTAAACAGGAAGCTAAAAATGCTGCTGATCCAGTATTAAATAAAAGTGGACACTAAAAAAGTGGGCATAAATAAAAGTGGACTTCAATTAAATTGGACATAAATTAAAGTGTATATAACAGTCATGGACCCAAAACAATGGACGCACATAAAATGTGGACGTAAATGAAAGTGGACAAAGATAGTAGAGGACGTAAGTCATATGGACATGGTTTCAATGGACTTAACGTCTTGGAAGCGAAATTTCATGAAGTTAGTGCCCGCTGGGTGCCTAAGAACCTGACAGACGACCAAAAGGGCCAGTGAATGATGACATGCTTAACAATAATTTTAAATTATGACGATTTACACACGATTTCTTGCACAACGACCAATATTATAATTTTCTGAAATATTGGCATTTCTTTCTTATTACTCCAAATAAAATAATAAAGAGCTTAGCAAAAAACTAATTTAGAAATGGGTGACATAAATATTCCGGCTAATATTTAGGTATAAACCGATAAAACACAAGATGCTGGGAGAGAATAAAAGCGGTAATCAGTATTTTGAGTCTCCAAATGTTTCCTGGTGTACAAACCCTAGGTGTAGAAAAATTCTGTAAAGAAAGCGTAGAACTTAGAGTTTTCAAGATATTAAAAAGTAGAAACAACGGCTTTCTTTTAGACTTTTTCGCAACCTAGAATAAAATAGCGGTGCGAGGAATCCAATATGTGCATGTTCTGAATTCTCTTCGTCCAAAACACGTAAGAGTAACTTCTGAATGCATAAGGTGTAACACAGTACGACTTATGAATTTCAAAACATAGCATTGTGTAATGTGTATAGCAAAGAATTCTCTCTAGTATTATAGACCGAGAAAAAGTTCTTTCGTTGTACTGATAAATTTTCTTGTTGAAATTTTGGTACCGATGGAAGTCGAAGGAAGAAGCGAGCTGAGAAAATGGAACTAAGAATGAGGAATTCACTGGAAGCAACATGTCTTTAATTAAGCATTGCCCTGTAGTGTCTTTCATGTTCTCTTAATGCTTTTCGTTTTAATTAAGTGCATTTATGTAAAAGAGACGTAAATTGAGATATTAATTAAAGTTGATGAATATGGAGAAAGAAGAGTTTAAAACTTCGATGCTCGCCTCGGCACTTACTGATGAAGTCTGTCTTTGGACACGCACACGACGAGTCTTCACTTTAAGACTTCAACTCCCATGTTGCTTTTTCTACTTCGTCTTCTACTATATTGAACATTAGCATAGTTTGGCACTCTCTTACTAAGACATGAAATGTATTAAACGTCTAGCACACACTGCAGTTTAATTAAGATGCAATTTGTTAGCAAAGGACCGGAGTACAATCTCTTACAAATCTTCCGATAGCGTTCAGGAGCGAAAATGTTGTGTCGCTGTTTATACAGTACCCGGTTTCTTCTGCCATACTCAGTTCATCATTGCTCCATTTTAACGCTATAGTTTCACGTTTTCGGAAATTTCTTGTAGTTCTAATATACGTCAAATACAATATTGCTCCACATTACTCTTCAGCAAACACCGGAAAAATGACTTACAATCATGCATGCTAGCCTACACTGATTAAGATGAAACAGTAATTTTATATCCAAATTCGTTGGTTATTTATTTACTTAAATCTGTCTTTCCTGGGTAAAATACGGCAGATAATTCTTTATTAAAGAAATGTAGTTTCACAATTTATTGTACTATAGAATTTCATAAAATAATAAAATAAATGTTAAACCTTTCATTTCCCTGCAAAGTGTCTCCACTCAAGAAATAATGGCAGATAATTCTTGATTAAAGAAACACAGTTTTACAATTTATTGTACTACAGAATTTCATAAAATAATAAGATAAATTTTAAACGTTTAATTTTCCTGCAAAGTGTATCTGACTCAAGAAATAATGGCAGATAATTCTTGAATAAAGAAACATAGTTTTACAATTTAATGCACTGCAGAATTCCATAAAATAATAAGATAAATATCATACATTTAATTTTTCTGCAAAGTGTATCTGACTCAACAAAATTAAAAACATTTCTTAACTCGTAATTAGTTACAACAAACAAAAATAAATAAGACGAAAGGAAAGAAAAATATGGCCAAAATACGTTGGTAACAATTATTATGAATACCGGTATCAAGAACTATTACATGAAAATATTTCATTTTACATTTCTCCTCGTCAACAATTAAGAGTCTCATGAAGATGTAAAATGTAAATAAGTTTTTCGTTCTTCAGTGTACGGTATTGACGACAAATTAAGTTTCCAGCAGTTTGTCTATGTCTATATGCTTCCTGTCAGGTTTGCATAAGACTGTAGGGGAGAGTCGGAGTAGTATCGGACATCGGTAATATCGGACAGTGAGTTTCTTTCATCTACAACACGATGATAGTACTTGATTGACATGGTTACGTTTCTGTGATGTCGCATAGAGAAACGTAATCATGTCATTCAGGTTCTGCCATATGGTGGTAGATGAAAGAAACGCACTGTCCGATACTACCCGATGTCCGATACTACCCGACTCTCCTCTATATAACATCAAGTTTTAATGTTTGTGTGCTTGTTGGGTATAGAAGAATTGATTTCAGCTCTTTTTGCTACTGAATTAAACTTTGGTCCATTATAAATATAATAAATGAACAAAAATTCACATAAACAAACAGAAAATATCTGCACAAAATACATTTCGACAAAAATAGTAAATTTGTCTACATTTAAACATCGATTATAAGGAAATTCTTTAGCATAATATAAATCCTCTAGTGATCCTAGTCATTTGCCTTTCGTTGATGAATTTTCGTCCTTTTCAAGATGTCAAGTGCTGTGTTCTTTTCAACCAAAATTTTGGTATCCGACTCTTCACATTTTCCAACGACAAAATATTTTGGATAGGCAACAGTATAATTTAATTTATTGTGGAGAAAAAATATTCAAAACTGCATGCTACCCTTTATTCAACATTTTGTTCTGCATGCTTCTTGGTGGACGTTATTGGGTATAGTTTCAATTGAAAGTGTCTAAAACAAAGGGGATGCCGCAGAGAAATCTCGTCTTCTTCTTTGGCAAGTCCGACAAGAACCAGAAGGACCAAAGCAGCAGTCAAAGGGAATGACATTTCCAGCCTCTCAAGTGAGTTAAAAGAGGTAAACAACGAAACAACATCATCTTCAGAAGCCAAATAAATAAGATCTGTGCTTATAGGAAAGCCGAATGATAATCCTAATGATTTTTGTAGGATCTTGCTCTGGGAATTTCCACGACGACAAGTATGGTGAAAGAGGATTCCGTGTGTCCGTTATGATCAATGGTTTCATGATACAATACAAAAAGAACTTAATTGTTTACGTTGTAGTATGAATCTAACTGAGGAATGTAAAATTTGACATTATACATCTTGATTACACAACTTTTAACACTTTATCACTTCGGAATATGCATGATAAGACTTTGTGTTAAATTCTAAAGTACCTTGTTTACATGTTTCGACCTATTATGGATCATCCTCAGAACTGGTCGTTGCTGGTCTTGGCGCCTCTTGTTTTGTTTCCTGTGATAGTGTGTTCGTGTGGTGTAAAGTGGAGTCAAAGAGTGTGCGTGTTTTGAAATTGAGTTGTGTGTTGAGAATTTCTTTGGGTGTGTTTTTGTGCGTCTGTATTTCATATTGTTCTAGTGTGTTTAGTTTCTCTGGCTTTTGGTTGTATGTGTAGTATTTCCATGTCTGTGTTGATGCCTCTGTAGGTGTGGTTAGCATTTGTGATGTGTTCTGCATATGTAGGGTGTTTTTGTAATTTTGTTATGGCTGTGATGTGTTCTTTGTAACGTGTTTGAAAATGATCTGCCTGTCTGTCCTATGTAGAAGTTGTTGCAGGTGTTGCATTTGAGTTTGTATACGCCTGTGTGGTTGTATTTGTTTGTTTGTGTTGTTTGTGTGTTGAGATGTTTTTGTAAGTGTTATTTATTTCTGTATGCAGTATTTTGGTTTAATTTCTTGAATGAGGTTGCAATTTTTATGTGTGTTCTTGTTTTTGTATGTTAGTGTGATGTATTTTTTTGTGTTCTTATGTTCGTGTTGGGGTATTCTGTATTTTTTGTGGTTTGTTTGTCTTACGTATTATGTTGTCTATTATGTTAGGGTTGTATCCGTTTTCTTGTGATTATGTATTTGATTATGTTTAGCTTCTCTTTCTTGTAATCACGTTGGTTCATTGGTATGTTGAGTATCTGTGTACCATTTGACTGAACATGCTCTAAATATTTCGAATTTAAGGACTATAACGAAAAATAACTTGTACTATCATGAAATTATACCATAACTTCTTCTAGAGTGCCAAATTCTTTTGGTCGTTTGCATTGCTTCGTTCGTAATTATTGTATAAATTTGAGGTAAAATGCTGATATGTAAACTTCCTGAACCCCAATAATGTACTACGTACATTTAAAAATATCGGTAATTGTTTTCTGTAAATTTGAAACTTATTTTGCACCAAAGATCTTAGTATCATTTAGAACTAGGCGAGTCTACCCTATAGTTAATCTATAAATTGTACCTCCAGCCTGCACACAATTATTCAACAAAGTAACTAAATCAAGTAGAACAATATAGTTAATATATTCTAGTTTGCAAGAGAAACTTGGTACGAACTTATCCTAACTCCCCCTATCCGTAGAGCACGTCCATTCTACTACACGTACCGTAGTATGAATCAAAGTTTAATTGAAACTTCATTTCTCAATGTGGTTACAAATATCAGTCATGACTTTCAACTGTTCAAGTGCGTTCTTCAACTAAACATATTTCAAATTTGGTCCTGCGGATTTTTGTACGTCGTATATTAATGATGAACACCCTTAGGTGTAACTTAAAAGGATCTCTATGGGTTGTGTTACAATATAGGATTTATTAATTTGTCCTAAAAATAATTCTGTAATGTTGACAATTAATATTTAGGAGAAAAATTCCTCCGGGGCCGGGATCGGGAAACCCCCTCCTGGTTCTACGTACCAAGCGCTCTGATCACTGAGTTTCGCCGAATTCAATCCACAGCACCCGGGGCGAATTTTTCTCCTCAAATATTGTCAACATTACAGAGATAATTCCATAGGACAAATTAATAAATCAATAATATTCTCATAAATCAGCAGTGCATCAAACTGCGGGAAACCCGGCCAAATAAATCACTCAACTGAGTGCGCTCCTAATATAATGGCAGTTGATACCATAATATACGTCAACATACTATATATGCCTAACTTGAGTCAGGCCACAAGGGAAACAATGAAGGAGGAAGATTCGATCGGTGCTGGATTGAATTCGGCGTAGCTCAGTGGTCAGGGGCGCTTGGTACTAGAACCAAGGACCCGGGTTCAATCCCGGCGCCGGAGCGAATTTTTCTCCTCAAATATTAATTGGGTTACAAGCTCATATTGATGTACGAGGTTTTGACTTTTAAAAATAAAAACGTGAATGAGAAATCCTAAAAGAAGGAAAACAAGTAGGTCTATTTTTACAGCATTTTTAGTATAAAGACAGTGTTTATTCTGATAATCAATAAAATGCGAAGTGAATAAAAGAATGATTTACGCAAAAATTCTTCCAACTTCTTAATTTTAAACTAGGCCTATCAGCAGGTCTATAATGGAACAAATGTTTTGTGTAAATCCAGATAAATAAAAACTACACCAAATACGCAGTGCTTGCAATGAAGAGGGCGTCCTTTTCAGAAAAAAACACAGAGTTAAAAGTCATTTGCGTAGGGCTATGTTGTTGAAATTTGTGTGAATTTATAGCTAAAATTTTAGGTGCTATTATAGACATTTCCGCTTGCCCGGCTGAGCGTGCTAAACAGGATCCATATCATATCATATCATATCATATCCAAACCCGGTTTGAATAGAAAAAAGTTAGTTCGCGATCATCCACCGAAAGCCGCTAAGAATATCTTAATACGGCCCTATGATTTTTTTTCCGCTTTTGTGAAAGGCAGTTTTGATTTCATGGACGAAATAAACTCATATAAAATCAAAATTTTATAACTAGACCTCAAAACTTATTCGCCAATTATGCAGTTATCCCAAAAAGTAGTACATAGTTTAGATTTATTTTATGTAACTATCTTAAGTACAGAGGACTTGGATATACGTTCAAAACCCCCTCTAGCCTGAACGTCATACTATTGACTTCCCTGTATCAGTAATTATGTAGATACTAAAAATTAAAGGTATTTAAAAATTCCTTTACAAATTTTTCACGGTAGTCATGCATTGAAAATGTGTAAACCACCAAACAATTTATTTTAATTATGTATATAAATTTCTTTAAAACTACAAGAGAAACACTAATTCATATTTGAGAAAATCACACAATTTTATTTTCGTGTATGGTATAATATCTATATATATCTTAGGCTTTCTAATAGTTCGTTTATCCCTCGTAAAAGATGTGAATTACCGTATTAAAAGAAAAATATTCGAATATCCAGAAATTAATGGCATGATCAACTTCAGAAATTCCGTGTCGGGAAAATATTGAAACATGGAATCTAAGGAAGACAAAGCTTTCATTATATTTTAGACTTAACTTACCGTTAAAACATAATATTTACATTTTTGTAATTGATGTATATGTTAATGCTGATACTCAGTTTGAAAAGTTTTATTATATGATAATTAAAGATTAACAAAACCAGTAAATATCTAAAAATTTTTCAGGATTTGGAACGATGCCGGAAGAAGTGAAGAAATTTAATGAGAAGCAACAGGTTCAGAGAGTCTTGTACGTAACTTTATTTATTCATCTTGCTGACATTTCCTCTTTACCCCCTTTAAATAAAAAATTTTGTAAAATTTAGTTTCTCAAAATGAAATTTGCTAAATTTTTCGCCAATTATACAAGGGCTGAGCTACAAAAAAAATGAAAATATTTCATGTCAATATACTATGATATCAGTTCACTTCCTCTCCTTCTTAAAATACGTCTAGTGCGTCTAGAGATGAAGTGAACCGCGGTGGCTTGAACTGGGCGGGGGCTGCACCTACGTCAGATTCCCTGTAAACAGCTGGCAAGTTCACTCTATTTCTAGACGCGCTGTATTATCGAAATAAAGTACTTATTATGTAGCCCCTTTTTTTTGT
>JAJSOF020000038.1:30073179-30083483 GCA_025594305.2 Periplaneta americana
CGAGACAAGACAGTGACAGCAGCAGTCCAGAATGTAGATCCCTTAGCAGGCATTTGCCATTCGGTACAGTGAAGCAATGATATTTTGTGACTCGAGCTATGTTGTGAAATCCTGGCCTTAAATGGCAGTCTTCTTCGTGATCCTTATTCTGGTCCTTGTCCTTGTTGTGGTCCTTGTAACAATTCTTGTACTATTTCTCATGTTATATATCGTTAGGTCGATATCGAGTGAACCGCGCTGTAGAACTTCCGACGACCAAGAATCGTCTCATTCTTTTTAAGGGTAACTGTACATATCAGCTGTAGGTGTAAGTCATGTAGGCCTATATAATGTATAGAAATAGCTGTAGTAACTCCGCCATTGCCGGTCCCCAAGCCGGATGAGAGAGGAGTGTACACACAATTATATTTAAATACCTACTCATTACAGGTTAATTAAAGCCTGCTACGAAACCATGTTCTCCTCTGAAAACCGGAGTGTTGTGAGATGATGTCCGTATTGAACCAAGTTCTTTTACAGTAGAGAGACGTAAAGAGAAAGAATCAACATTTTCTGAAAAGAGTCACGTTACCCGTGGTAGGGGCATCTTTGCCGTGCCGTTATGTTGATGAGTACATGCCGTACCGAGCAGTTCGAAAGACAGACTTAGGGGATGTAAGGTTCAAGATAACGTGTATATTATGATCATGGCACCCGTCACTCTGTTGACACATCAACGAGAATTAAACTTCTGCCTTGAACATGCGTACTAGAGTCATTTATCTATTTCGTCACATGGAAGCATGTTTCGAGACTTTGCGGAAATATCTTCCAATCCAGACTAATCCAACAACATGGAAGGAACGAAAATCAGCTGTAAATGTCTAATATGCCATGAAATCAGGACATTTTGATCCATGTGCAAATTATTTCGGGACGCAAGAGTCGAAATCGGGACTGTCCCGGGAAATACGGGACGGTTGGCAAGCCTACTCCAGACAGTTGACTAAACAACAACAACAACTAACAACTAACTACAACAAATTTAATAATATTGTAAATTGTGTAAATTCAGTTACAGAGGAAACAATAATTTCGAGGCATTCCGTTGTACGAATTAGAATGTTATGCTTAAACCAACAAAATTTAAATCATTAATAAATAATGCAACTCATGCTTGACGTATGTTTTCCATTCAACGTTCACTTGTTTTACATTTAAAACTATATACGAAGGCTGTAATTATATTAAAGGGGTAGCGAACAAAAATTATGTAATGTAGAGAATGTGGAGCTGACAGCAGCATTGAAAACCGCATCGCAAAATACGGAAGCGTTTCCAATTATTTTATTTCAATTTAAAAAGTTGGTTGTCCGCTACGATGACGTAAACCCTGCGCTAGTGACCAGACTCTGCGAGCAGCTGTATAATGTTTACCTGACTAGCATGTAAGCTTATCGTTACATTGTTGAGGTCACGTGTGCTCGCTAAAAATTTAATTACAGAGTGACATTATTGCTGTTCTTCGGTTTTTTCATATACAGTAAAACTAATTATCTTTAATGGGCACCCATGGAGGGACATAAACATGTCAGCCGTTAAGCAATGTCCGCTATTCTGAAAAAAAAAAAAAAACTTAGGATGATGGATGCTACATAATATAAAAAACTAGTACATTACATGGTTGTAGATATAAAGTATTAATTTTTGGAAGATTGTTTTCGTGTTTATTTTAGTTTATGATATAATATGATATTATACTGTAATTATACGGAAATTTTACTTGAAGCAAGTAAAGTGATCGGTTTGGAAGTAAATCCCGAAAAGACAAAGTATATGATTATGTCTCGTGACGAGAATATTGTACGAAATGGAAATATAAAAATTGGAAATTTATCTTTTGAAGAGGTGGAGAAGTTCAAATATCTTGGAGCAACAGTAACAAATATAAATGACACTCAGGAGGAAATTAAACACAGAATAAATATGGGAAATGCTTATTATTCGGTTGAGAAACTTTTATCATCCAGTCTGCTGTAAAAAAATCTGAAAGTTAGAATTTATAAAACAGTTATACACCGTGTTCCGCTTATAAGTATAATAAAAGAAATAGTTATAATTTCATAACAATGCATGCAAATGGGTTAAGATTGGTACCATTGTAAAGAGGAAATTGGGAAGTTTTAATCCATTGTTGTTACTTATTTTTAGAAGACTCACGCATGCGCAGATCATTAAATAAGAGAATTCGTATCGTATCTTTAGTCAGTCAGCATGTGTCGTAATTGAACACCAACGGGATTCCCCTAAATGGAATGTTTGGTGTGGGATCATGCGTGACAGAATCATTGGTCCCTATTTCTTTGCTGAAAAGACAGTCACTGCAAACACGTACCTGGATATGTTGCAACTGTATGCTGTGCCACAACTCCCAGATGGAGCAATTTTCCAGCAAGATGGGGCTCCACCACACTTTGCCAACATGGTTCGCACATTCTTAGACGAACAATTCCCTGCAAGATGGATCGGAAGAGGATCACCGTACATCACATGGCCTGCCAGATCACCAGATCTAACACCACCTGATTTTTTCCTGTGGGGGTTTGTTAAGGACCAGGTCTACAGGACGCCAGTACGTGATTTGGCAGACTTACAAGAAAGAATTTATGCTGCTGTCAACAATGTTACACCACAGATGCTTCATAACACTTGGGTCGAGGTTGAATACCGGTTGGATATTTCCCGTGCCACCAATGGAAGCCATGTTGAGGTTTATGGAACATAAGGTAACAAAAATTCCCAGTTTTCATTCTTTGTAGCAGTTGGTTTCAACTATATACTTGTATTAATTCAGAAGTTATAGCTATTTCTTTTGTTATACTTATAAGCGGAACACTCTGTATTACCGGTTGTTCTGTATGGCTGTGAAACTTGGACTCTCACTTTGAGAGAAGAACATAGGTTAAGGGTGTTTGAGGATAAGGTGCTTAGGAAAATATTTGGGGCTAAGAGGGATGAAGTTACAGGAGAATGGAGAAAGTTACACAACACAGAACTGCACGCATTGTATTCTTCATCTGACATAATTAGGAACATTAAATCCAGACGTTTGAGATGGGCAGGGCATGTAGCATGTATGGGCGAATCCAGACATGCGTATACAGTGTTAGTTGGGAGGCCGGAGGGGAAAAGACCTTTAGGGAGGCCGAGACGTAGATGGGAAGATAATATTAAAATGGATTTGAGGGAGGTGGGATATGATGATAGAGAATGGATTAATCTTGCTCAGGATATGGACCATTGGCGGGCTTATGTGAGGACGGCAATGAACCTCGGGGTTCCTTAAAAGCAAGTAAGTAAGTAAGTAAGTACATTTCATGGTTGTAGATATAAAGTATTAATTTTTGCAAGAAATTGTTTTCGTGTTTATTTTAGTTTATGATATGATATGATATATGACTATATGATATTGTTGTGCGACCGTCATTTATGTCGCACCGTTTGCTAACCGGATGGCTACTGCGTTCGATTTCTGCTCCTACTTACCAGGATTTCTGACACCACCATTTTATTCAACAATGGAAACGATTTCACTGGAAGAGCTGGAGCTCTCAAGATACTATAGGAAAACTACATGTTTACTAAACTTAGTCTGAATTGATTACAAAGAAAACTCTACTTGATTTATTATGAATTTATAAAATGTAGCCTATGTGAAAGTTACTTACAAGATATTTCATGGGCTGACGCTGACGCCATAACGCTACCGTCTCTTCTTCACTTCAAAGACCCGATTAACACTTTCCGTCAGTCTCAACTAACTTCCAGAATCTCCTCACCAACATTTTTTTATGTTTCGTTATCGGTTTCCCGCCCGGGTACCGACCACGCCATCCACCAGGTGAGATGGGCTTAAAACCCCTTCTGATTTCACGTGCTTACAGATGTCGTCTTAATCAAGCATCTATTACATTTTATTCGATTCAGTGCAATATAGTGAAAAGTCGCTTTGATGAGACTACGCGTAAGAAAAGAGTTCGAACAATGCGTGATTTAATTTAATCAATTAAAATGCATGTTTTGTTCCACTGGATCGATGCGATTAGTCCAGCAATGATCTGTGGCGTAAGAATACTTTTATCGTAACCAGTGATTTACCACACGCGCGACAAACTCTATAACGCTGGCTAAGCATCTATTTACTTCGCAAGCTGGGATTGCATTGCGCGTCTTAACCATGTATTCCGCTGACACTGTTCCTGTTTCAAATTTAATACTCCACAGGAAATAATGCTCCAGGGCGCTCTTTAGCCCTGGGGCATAACAATATGATGGAAGTGATATAGCCTTGCAGATTTCAAGACCTCATGTTGTATGTAAAAAAAACTATAATATCATTTTGGTGGAAAGTTAATAGTATTTTCAGAAAAAAATGTTTTTCTCAAATTTTTAACAACCCCTTATTTGGTAACTATTGCAAGTAGGATCATGATTTTTGTTATCAATAGGAAAACGATGAAAGAATAATTTATCCCTCTGGCGTATTTCAATATTGTGGACAGTTTTCGCGTAAATTTAATCTTAAAACCTCTAAATTCAAGATATTGCACACTGCGAGTTGGTTGCAACACAGCGCCAGCTCATATAGCGAGAAACATCGAGTTACCGAGTTCGTTGATCTCTTACATCTGTATCACGAGAAGCATGTGTTCGCGGCGATGTTGTCGGACTGCTGAAACTTCGAACTTAATTTTCTAATTAACCGTGCATTTAATCACAAAACGTAATATAGATTTTCTATTTATTTAAGTACCCTATCGTCCTTTTTAATCTGCAAGGTTATTTCACTTCCACCCTATGTGATACATGATATGATATATATTTTTTATTTTAATAGGTTATTTTACGACGCTTTATCAACATCTTAGGTTATTTAGCGTCTGAATGAGATGAAGGTGATAATGCTGGTGAAATGAGTCCAGGGTCCAACACCGAAAGTTACCCAGCATTTGTTCATATTGGGTTGAGGGAAAACCCCGGAAAAAACCCCAACCAGGTAACTTTCCCTGACCGGGAATCGAACCCGGGCTACCTGGTTCCACGGCTAGACGTGCTAACCGTTACTCCACAGATGTGGACGATAAGATATGATATTGTAACTTTTTATTCAAACAATAATGTAACTTTATTGCTTCAACAATAATCACTTTCTATAATTTACTTTAAATGCTCCCGTCAACAATGGGATTTCCACTCCACACAGCATCTCAGTATTCGTTATTGCACGCCACAGACGACAATGACAATTTACTTGGATTACTGAAAACAACAATGTACTGCTAATCTCGACTAATGTTTACAAAGCACTATTTACAAAACAAAACTGTCAGTTCTCAGTTCACAGTTCGTTGCCTTGGGTAGTTCGTCTAGCTCATTCACTCAAGTTCACAGTTTACCGAACCCAAGTCTTCCAGAGACAGTCCACTAAACTTCGAACTCAGGTCCCCCAACTGCAGTCCACTGCACAACGAACCAAAGACCCCGGATTCACCGCACTCTCCAGGACGCTCCCCCAGTTGCGGACACACTCAAGTCGAACTCCGGTCTCGAAGCTGGCTTCACTGCTACACAAGACTGACTGGCTAGCAACTACTGCAACAACTCACTTGCATCTCGTATTTATAACTAAACCATAGTTTCCGGAAAGTACGATGCTGGAAATTTCTACAGATGCCTAGAAGATGGCACCTCTCAACTTCTCTGGATTTCTCCCCACAGTCGCAGACGCATTAATTCCCCCTCTCTGCCGCGGAACAGCGTGCCGTCGTTTCCCTTACGTCTGTCCCCTCCAGAACCGAGCGCCCGCAACCTTCTTCGCTGCGTCGCTCGTTTTCCCGTGCGCCCCGACCTCTGTGGGACGCGATCGACTCCCGACTGTCACAATATGATATGATAATATGATAGGATGATATGATATGATATATTGTATGATATGATATGATAATATGATATGATATGATATATTGTATGATATGATATGATAATATGATATGATATATTGTATGATATGATATGATAATATGATATGATATGATATATTGTATGATATGATATGATAATATGATATGATATGATATATTGTATGATATGATATGATAATATGATATATTGTATGATATGATATGATAATATGATATATTGTATGATATGATATGATAATATGATATGATATGATATGATAAAATGATATGATATGATATGATATGATATTATTGTCATCCAAGTCCCCAATTCAGATACCACTCCAAGTTCATTTCACTCAAGTCGATCCTCTTGAAACATATAATGCCAATGATAACAGGCCTTTCAAATATGCCTATCATATTACAGCACAGTGGGAAGGTGTTTCTTTTGAAATTTTACCTCCAGTTTTCACCCTCCAAAGTCATCATTTCACCGGCCGGAGCTCTGAAGAAAATATTAATTTCGTTACAGTTGAGAATGCCTCCTCTTCATAACCATCGCAAAATAATTGCTGGTGTTTTTTCCCCACTCTCCGATACGATGTTTTTATCAACAGTAATCTAACTAGACGTTTTGATTTATCTAGAGAAAATCAAAACTCGAGTGGGATTTAATTGACTATTACACGATTAGAAGAAAGTATATAAAGATTAGAAGTAACGAAGTACTCCAATACAATAAAATATTAATTGACTTACGAAAATATAACTGTCTTCAAAGGTATTATTGTACCATGTCAACATTACAAATATTACGCTAGATGCATGCTAGATGGCAGTAGTGAGCAATGCCTTCTCGTTGAGAAGTTCTCGATCTATTATACACGATGGCAATGTTACTAGTCAAGAAGGCTTTGTTGATTCAGTTTCATTTTTATTAAAATGCAACATTCCACTTCAATTAACCGAATCCCAGTAATCAACGTCACTTGACAGATGATTTTCAATAAATCTTAATATTAAACAATCTCTGATACGTGACTATCCATAATATCATATAGCAGAAGCTATAACATAACCTAACTAATATACACAAGTGTTAGAAAAGTTTTAATTAACGACGATGACATAAAAAAACATGAATAATTTTAAAAGGAATAATTAGGCCTATTGAATGTACAATTTTCAAATTTGAATGTGGTTGGTGGTTCAATTGATGTTATATTGGACGTGCATAATAGAAGTGGAACGCGTTGATTTAGGCCTACATGGTGTATTCAACTTATTCAGAATTTCCGAATGAATAATTTAAAAGGAATAATTATTGAATGTACAATTTTCAAATTTGAATGTGGTTGGTGGTTCAATTGATGTTATATTGACGTGTGCGTAATAGAAGTGGATATCGTTGATTTAGGCCTACATGGTGTATTCAACTTATTCAAGATTTCCGAATGGTGCTCTTCATTTATTTGTAAATCGGATTTCAGAAGATGCATAGGTATGATAAATGATTTTTATTAATTCTTGTTCTTGAATGCCAATGCGAGTCATTTGAAACTGCTGTGCATCGACTGGAGTGGTTTGTAATTATATATATATATATATATATATATATATATATATATATATATATATATATATTTTGACGTCCAGACCAGCGCAGTTTCAAATGTTGGCAAACAAAAACAAATGCTAGGGACGCGATAAAATTGTGCGATTTGTTGAAATACGTCCTTTCGTACCTTCTTATTGGTCAAAAGTAGTATGACGTAGTAAGAGTGTAATAGTCAACTGAATCCGATTCATCGTACACTTTTCGGGAAGGGATATGTCTAATTTTGATTTAATTGTCAAGCCAGCCTACAGGTGCTTCAATCGTGAAATCATATTTTTTTTTTTTTGATGATCAGTTATTATGTCGACCGGTTTCGTGCGGATGTTTACGATTGCGGGATTCCTTTGTCTGCATAAATACGTTGCTAAGCAACTGACGTCAGATGTTGAAGCTTTCGTAACATTTTATGCATTTCACTCTCAATCATAGACGAATCACATTAAAATTTAACCAGGCAATTAATTTAAACACATTACCAGTTGTGTATTCTACTCGCAATTAGTTTAGAGAGAGAGAGAGAGAGAGAGAGAGAGAGAGAGAGAATACCGATGTGAGGCAAGGGAAAGGGTGCAATTTTCTGGAACAGTATATTGATTCTTGTTGCATAGCTCGCAGCTGTAAATACATTGCAAATAATAAAAATATGAATATGTGTTTAGTTCCAAACTGTTTCTTCCTCTTGACGTTGATAATTTTATTGTTTTTTTTTTATCGGAAAGACGTGACAGGTCTCGCGTCCAGCCGCGATAAACCATGCGCTGTACAAGGTGTCTGATTTAAGCTGTTCCTTTTTCGTTTAGGCACCCTCATATCAGTCCAGACATGATGGAGGTATTTAATGATTTCGCAGGCGGAATCTGAAAGTAAGAACTGGCACAAAACTTGTTTAACGGTTAACCTCCTAAGGCCTACTCTGTGAGTGTAAACACTTTCAAAAGAGTATTATATTAATGGCTAGTATAAAATTCCTTTTACAGTCTTGAGAAATTTTATAATACTTATGTAAATATAACATTTTAATCAGTAGCGGCTGGTGGTCAAAATAATGAGTGTGCTACAATCTCTATATCGGCTTACTGTATACACTTATATGCATTTATCTTAATTTGAGACTCGCCTAGTGACGAAATATGGAGTTCCTTCCTACTGCAGAACTTGTCAATTACCCTGGTGTTAAACGTTAAATCCCTCCATCCTGGACATCATACTCTTTTCTATTGGCAGTATTGCAAGAGCAATGAGGCGATCCTGGGACATAGTGTTCCTTAAAAACGTTTTTATACGTTTCAAGCAAGAAAAAAATCTTTCTGGCTCAGCAGTGGTTTGGTGTTGTAACCAAAATATTTAACAACTTCGTTACTTCACAGAATGGATCCCGTGAATTGTTGGAGACTGTGTTTTGTAACAATTGAACAGCCATCTATATTTTGGAAGACGGATCTTCCGTATAGAACTCCAAGTTGTGTCTTTAACATTCTTTTGTTCAGTACAGTATAGCTGTTGACAGCAACTTCAAGTTCGCGTTCAGGAAAATTATGCAAAAATTGTCAAAAATTCGCTGTTTAACAATTTTGTTGCGTCTAGGTAGCTTAAAGATTGGAAACGATGAGTAGTTTCCTGAATTATACGGTTACATAACTCCTTGGCATCAATTTTCTGGGATTCAATTTTCCGTCGCTTGCTGATTGATTCAGGAGGAACCTAAAAAAACTGGTAGATGGCAGCAGCAGTCGAACATTTGAATTACCAAATATATTGTACATAGTTCCGAGTTCCTCCACAAACAAGCATTCTTTCCTTACGCTTTACTTTTGCAATCTCCAAGCTGTGGTGTGCTGAAGCTGACTACAGCACTTCCCCGCGTAAAAATAGCCAATCAGAGCAGTTATTTCAGCTTCGCACATGCGCATTAACTGTCTACATTCTCATGTAAGTTTTGAGTAGCACAACGAACCCCCTGAGGTACCAAAGAGCGAAGAGCGAAGACTAAACACTCTATAACGCGTCGTGAACATAACAACGGGAAATTGTCAAATGGCAGATCAAATACTATGGTATTGCAAATACTTTATTTGAGTAAAAATTATCATTGTGCTGTAGCACATAAGGACGGGCCGCCCCTGATTTTAATTGACTGAAATATTTGTACATTTGACTATATGTCCATAGTACCTATTTGGTGCTTACAACAAATAAAGAATGATTAAGACATTTTTTATTATGGTTTATTTAACAACGCTCGCAACTGCCAGTAAATCTACTGACATGAGCCTGTCGAATTTAAGCACACTTAAATGCCATCGACCTGGGCCGGGATCGAACCCGCAACCTCGAGCATAGAAGGCCAGCGCTATACCGACTACGCTACCTAGGCATATGAATGATTAAGAATGAGTATGATTATGAATCAGGGGTGTGTATAACTTCCACTGACATCTTCACATAAATCTTACGACTTTAATTTTCATGTGATAATTTTATGTTAAACATGTTATGTTATTTAGCATGTTATGTTATTTGTATATTATTTTCTTTTAGATTTGAAACGTTTTTTTACAGTCGCGTTTTTCATTGGATATTGTTTTATCGAGTCATTTGCTCTTCTACTATTATTTCTGAATACGTACCTGCAAGTTATCTCCAATCCCTCAAATTAATATCTATGTTTTGTTTCATTCGGAATAAATAATGGACATAATAAGAAGTTACCTGTGAGGAACAAATGGTATAGGTTTTAACACAAT
>JAJSOF020000038.1:30083583-30099467 GCA_025594305.2 Periplaneta americana
CATTTATATCCATTTATTATTTTAGCTGTTTTCAATTATGATTAAAACTAAAATAGAAGCGCTGCGTGTTAGAGAATTTCAACGACAAAAAATGTCTTTCCCAGTTGTGTTGTGCGTGATGCCTAAATTTATGAACAGATTCAGTCAGACACTCTGCACATAAAACATAATCTTACATGAAACAGTCTCTGCTGTTATTAATTACAGCCAAATATGGTTTGAATGTCTGTAGCAGCGAAACAAAAACAATGGCGTTCAAAGAAAGGTATCCATTAGAAGTAAAATAGTAATAAACAACAATATAATAAACAAATAATTACTTCAGTTACTCGGAGTGCTCAATTTTATACGAAAATGAAGTAGATATTAAACACCAAAATCACGAAATTTCTCAAAATTACTGGAATAATTAATAAATTTTTCAAAATTACTGGAATAATTAATAAAGGCATAAAAAACCTCTCAAGTTAAAAAAGTACACGTTTGAAAGTTTACAATACTTTAGCAATATCTACAACGTTATATGGCTGTGAAACGTGGGCCATCAGAAAGAAAGATGAATCCCGCATTACTGCAGCAGATATGAAATTCCTGAGAAGAACAGCGAAATACGTGTGACAGGATCACAAGACAAATGAGGAGCAGACATGGAAAACGGTATAAGTGCCTTCGAGGTCAAATTTTGTTTTTGTCATGGAATGTGATATATGTAGCAGCGCCAATGTCATTGTAATGGATATATGTGCCAAACATCCTTCCATAAAGTCAAACGAATGCATTCTAGATGGCACTTGATGTAAGTCCCGCAGTATAGTCATAATGAACGATATAAGTGCCACCTAGTGTATGTTCTGTGGAGGGTTACTCGCTGTGTTGATCTGCAATGAATGTAGCACTTATCATGGATAATAACAGGCCACTAACTATAAAAGTATCTAACAAGGAGAGGACATGCTCTGTATATCACCGAATGGAATAAGATTGTGTGAGATGAAAGTGCAAGACGTACTGTTTAAAGTCATACCTGATATGGATGGCCAATCGCCCCTCGTTTTGGAAATATTGGCTATTGTTTGTGACATACTTCCGTTAGGTGCTCAATAGGGGAGCATTAGCCTTTGTAACAGCGTAACCCATATGGTTGAATGCTGAGTTGTTATCCAGGCAACCAGAGTTCGAATCTTAACTGGTTCTATATTTTTTTCTTTTAATAATGATTAATATTGTGATCACAGTTATCTATTTACATACCTATATCATATTTTTCAATGTATTGAATGCTTCATCATGTTTTAAACAAATTACTAATTAACTAACATTGTATTGTAAAGGATAAACAATAAAATACTGCTCACGTAGGAAGGTAAGATGTGTCACTGGCGTCTGTTCTATTTCTGTAGCAGCTATTCCATTTCATTTTGTACCCGATTCATTATGATGTCATAAAAACACACAAAACATACATATTTCCTGCACCATGCACAGCAAATGAAAGAAGGTTGTCCACAGTCACATTTTTCCGGTTCTGCTGCCAGAAGATATCCTTCATTCACAAACACTTCTCGTTCATTTATCAATTTTGATGCATACCACGCATATTTCAACATGGCTTTGAATATAGGAACTGACAAGTGAAAGTGAATTAAAATAATAATAATAATAATAATAATAATAATAATAATAATAATAATATCCAAAATGAGAAGGCATTAGGATTCGAACTCCAGGTTACCTGGATGACAACTCAGCATCCAACCATAACACAGTCTAATGCTTCCTATTGACCTTCTGAACAATAGCCAATATTTCCAAAACGACATGTCATCAGGTATGACTTTAAACAGTGTGTCTTGTACTTTCATGTCACAAAATCTGATTTAATTCGGTGATATACAGAGCGTGTCCTCTTCTTGTAAGACAAAGAAGTGTGTAGAAAATAGGAAACTACGGCAGCAAAGGAAGCCATACACAACTGCTAAGGGAGAGGGTTTGTAAAGCCATGGTTCATGATGAGATGCAGGACATTGTATAGTCGGCCAGAATTAAAAAAAAAAAAAACATTCAAAGTGATTTCAATGAAATCTGAAGACTTCTTGGATGTGGCTTCAGAAGCTGATAGGGCTCTAAATACGTTAACATTGCGCATTACTCAAGTATCATGGATTCGAGTTGCTTGTGATCATCCAACATTGGTCCTTATCAGGAATGACTTGAGTGATTCTGAACAGCGGAAGACATGTCAGGTTCTAAGAAGAGGACGAACACTGCAGTCTATTACAAATCTGGAGAAGTTTGCTATGCTCACTCCTAAGAACTCTTTAAAGGCAAAGAAGAAGAAAGACCTGGCAATGCTAAATGTTTAATTTTATGTTTTATTTAATGACGCTCGCAACTACAAAGGTTATCGCTGGATGTGCCGGAATTTTGTCCCGCAGGAGTTCTTTTACATGCCAGTAAATCTATTGACATGAGCCTGTCGCATTTAAGCACACTTAAATGCCATCGACCTGGCCTGGGATCGAATCCGCAACCTTGGGCATAGAAGGCCAGCGCTATACCAGCTCGCCAACCAGACAATGCTAGATTTCATGGACTAGAATTACCACGGTTTTTATAAGGACCTGTGCCAGTAACAAAAACAAACAGTTTCTCATGCTTACAAATCAAATTGTTAGTGATATACCTTTTAATATTCACAAATCACTCGACTGTTTGTACCGTTTTCAAGGAAATTATACATGGCACTTATATCGTTGTCAGATTTGATAATGTGGGGGCCAGTTACACTACATACTATTGTTAGTAATTGGTTGTTTCACAGCTCAATATGTTTGCAGGGAACTTAATTGGATGTTGAGACACTTTATGTTGAAAAAATTAAATAGTAATTGTAAGTATACAGTTTTTTGTGTTTTCCCACACATTGTCATTTTGGTACAAATACCGTTTTCCTTGCCCAGTCCAAAAATAAGGATATATATGTAGTACTCGGGAAAAGTGGCACAAGTAAAAAATGTTAATTTTACAGAAGGAAGGAAAAACTGTCTTCACACTGGTTTATGTCGATTTGATTTTCTTCTGTATGAATTATTGTAATGGGAGAAATACTTATATCTCTTTTCCCAAGCGAGCAGATGTTCCATAAGTTGTCAATAAATTAATAAAAAAATGTTTGTGGAAACTGACTTATGTCACTTTTCCCAAGCACTGCACGCAAACTTACTAGGCACTTGGTCAGTAATTGAGACTCGTTCAGACATGGTTTATTGTAAATAGTTCTCTTAATCTATCACAAAATATTTCAATATCCGGTAATTTCATCACTATACAATTTTGTTATTCTAGGTTTAATTTGTAATTCAGCAAATACAAAAATATTCTTTGTTCTTAACTTCTATGATAAATTTTCTAGCTTTCATTAATCAGGCAATCTTGTCGTACTTTAATTTTTATTGTAATTGTAAATTTAATATTAATTGTAATTTTATTCTTCATATTATAGTTGTAATCCCCTGGTAGAGGGGCAGAGACCTGATGGCCTTATCTCTACCAGGTTAAATAAATACTAATACTAATATTATCACAGCTTAAGGGAGGGATATATACAGGGACATCATTTTATTTTTACTTGCATTTTTATTGTACCTGCATTTCTGAATGTACTTCACTCTCACCCCTTCACTAATGTCTTGCTCCCGTCAGACACACAAACTTACGGCCGCTGTTGCATTCGAAGTCTTCAAGCAGTGAAGTAAACACTGCATTGTATAGTGTGTTTCAGAAATATGGTTGCGTTTTCTATAGAAGAAAAAACCTATATTAATAATATCGTACTAAAAATTATATTGAAGAAACGATAAATTAAATTTCAGAAAATATGCTTCAAAATGTTTTTAATAATATGCGTAAAGAATTGAAGCCTGCATTGTAATGAACGGCAACCATTTTCAGCAACTTGTTTAAAAATTCAGATTAGCTTATTTTTAATTGAGGTGGCTAGAAGCAAAGGAATGCTAGTGACATTTGTAATAACATGAGTTAAGTGCATCCAGTGTAAGCTAAAGTATTTAAAATTTCAGTGGGAAAGGGATATTTTAATCGCATCACACATTAAAATTTAAATAAAAATTTCACCGTTTTTCTCACGAAATGCTTAAATATGTCTGTAAACTCCCATTTTTTCTGTCTTTCCAAGCGTTGGAAAAGTTGATGGAACCATCCAGTATGATTTCCATCGATATCTCGTTTTTCAAAATTTGTGACAGCCCTTTCTGCATGGAGCGATTCATGAGCCCCTCAATTTAAATGCACTCTCTATATTGTATGATAACATCAATAATTAATATGCTAAATAAAGTAGACATTACATAACGAACATAGCCGCCTAAAAAGTTGAGTTTTTGAAAAAAAAATGTTACTACTCTACTGTATTTTGATAAATTCCGTAAAAGTGATGATCAAACTGAAAATCGTAATATCGTATTTCCCTACAACATAAATGGATACACTACTTTTCTCTCCTCCTATACCTAGTAAAATGATTTGTTTACATATTGCACTAGTAACATCAAACTCCTGTAATGGAAGGGGGCAACAGTGTTTCCGAGTATAGCCAGGTTAATGTTAAAAATGTTGGTAAAAATAAAGTGATGTCCCTGTAGTAGGCCTATGGTTTTACACTCGCAAGGGAACATTCTCTACCTATTAACTGCGATTTCAATAAAAATTCTCACAATTGCTAAGTTTGAATCGGTAAATAATCTGGTAATACACACTCACGTAGCTTTTCCCTCATTAAAGAAATATAACGTGTTTAATTAATTACACGTCTTATACGCCGCTCTTACACGTAATCAGAACACGTAACGCAGCATACTATGAATTTGCAACCATTACACTGCAGAGCTCTTGACCTTCAAATCATGTCTGTAACCTTGTGTGTTCAAGAGGGGGTTGCAGCTTTGCGGTACTGTGAGTTGTATGTTAGTGTCTTCTGATGAATCATGTGGAAGTGGTGTTATGAAAGAAGTGGTTGTATACTATATAAGTTTTGAAGAATAACAAAAGTGATACGACATTCAATTTAGTTTGGACGCGTCTATAAGAATTATTATGTTTGTGTGCAGTCCTAATTCGGGTATTTGAGAGTATTTGCTTTTATTTTCACTATATTAGTTTCTAAAAATGAGATCTATTATTCCAGTTAATGTTATATACATTCTAAAGAACCTAGTCGATTCAAAATACAGTGAACTACATGATGATCAGTATTTCGCTTATGAATTATTTGGCCTGATTCAGGATATAATATATCAATATAGATGTGCAGTTGTGATGTATGACTTATTAGATGTAGATAGTGCACGTGACAGTGAAAACAAGGATGAACTTGTGAATCCCGATGAAACAGACACATCTCCATCAACAAGTGAGTATGAAATGTTATCTCCAGTTAAGGCACAAACAACCACTTTAATCGAAAAATATCGAAAAATTAGTGATCACGTGGAAACACAGACAACAAAAAGAACTAACAAGCATATAATATTATCAACTGCAAACAAATTCAGATGCACCACTGGTTTTGTATATAAGGCAGTAGATTATTTTAAAAGGCCTCCTAAACATCATGTATTGCCAACAATAAAAAATAAACCTGTGGTGTAGGGGTCAGCATGCTGGTCTCTTGCGCAGAGGGCCCGGGTTCGATTCCCGGTCGGGTTGAATTTCCTGGTTGAGGTTTTTCAGGGGTTTTCCTCAACCGTAAGGCAAATGCCAGGAAATTCGGGCCACAACATCCTGAATATCACCGGCCTGATTCATCACCGAAATCATATTCATAACAAATCAATAATACATACACAGTCGCCATCTAGTTCACAACAATAGAACCAGTCTCAACAATAGTACATAGGCCTTCGGATTTCAACGAAAGATTAACTCGCGATATGACCAAAGATGTTAAAGCGAAACAGCGAGGGAAAAAAATAATGGATGCATTTAAAACTTCGCGCCAACAAGGTCTTCAGGTGCATTACTATAATCTAAAACAGTGGGCATTGATGTTCGTAAAAAAATTCTCTTGGATCTTCACAAACATTTATTTATTAATGTAAAAAAACCTCATCATCACACGTAAACTTACTAAATTTATTTCTCGTAAAGAAATTGAAAATGAATTCAAACTCATTGACGAAGCCAATGAATTCATAAAAGATGTTAATAAAATCATTGCTGAAAAGCATTACAGTTTCGATAGTGTGTTTAACACAGAACAATCTCGTTTTGAATATGAAATGACTTTTGGTAGGGCACTCTGTTATCAAGGTGAAAAAACACGCTTGCAGTAGTGCAATCCATAGCATCCTCAACACATTCTTACACTATCCAAAGTCATATGTCCTCTGCTGATGTGTTAGGTTCGCGATTTTTTATATGTTTTCAAGAACCGAAGGGCGAATTTTGTCCTAGAGTAAAGCAATTGACAGAGAGGGAAACCCCTTATTGTAGTAAGTGCTAGCTCATCAGGTAAACTCTTTAAACTCCAAGTAAAAACTTGGCTGAAGAAAGTTTTCATTCTTGATGTACAAAAAGATAATTTACTACTTTTAGATTCCTGGAGTGAACAAACAGATATAATTATATTTAAAAATGAGGAAATAATTCGCTTGCTTGATGGAAAAACTATTAGCGGTTTATACAGCCATTAGATGTATATATATTTTTAGACAGTATAAGCTTGTGATTCGTAAAGTAGAAGATTATTTCAGGTCCAAACTAATTACTCAGGAATCGTCAGAAAATTTACATGATAGAATCTTTATTCTAAAAATGCATCTCGTTGTGTATCATCAGTTCTGTTCACCCGAACTCCGAGACATGCTGTTATATGCTTTGCAGAAATGTGGATATGTGACAGAAAAGGACATAAACGATTTCAGTAATGATCTCCAAACAATTCTGCGTACTGAAAATAGTGTTTTCGAAACATCTGGATGTGAGGAACAGCTGTTGCGACATGTTTGTACTGCAAAAGGACCCTCTGCCCTGACCATTTCGTAACAGAGCCACATTATCACAGAGGATAATGATTCAGGTTTGTGTAGGTAATAAAATTATACTATTGTATACGGGGTTGATTGTATGTGTATATAACAAACAACGTTTCTTAAAATCGTAGTGATTACTTCGATACTGTTTGTAGCAAGTAATAAATAGGTTTTCGAGTGGCGCTGTGTTGCTAGGCAGGTGAGCAGTCAGTGCAGTGGCAATGTTAGTTGAGTGTAAGAGCGGCGTATAAGACGTACAATTAAATACGTTATATTTCTTTAAAGAGGGAAAATCTAGATGAGTGACTAATCCAGGTTATTTACTGACTCAAACTTACAAGGAGAGGACACGCTCTGTATATCACCGAATTAAATCAGATTTTGTGACATGAAAGTACAAGACGTACTGTTTAAAGTCATACCTGATATGGGTGGCCAATAACCCCTCGTTTTGGAAATATTGGCTATTGTTTATGACATACTTCCGTTAGGTGCCTATTAGGGAAGCATTAGACTGCGTAACGGCGTAGCTCATGTGGTTGGATGCTGAGTTGTCATCTAGGCACCCCGAGTTTGAATCCTAATGCATTCTCATTTTTTAAAGCTTGATATTATTATTATTATTATTATTATTATTATTATTATTATTATTATTATTATCGTTATTATTATTATTATTATTATTATTATTATTATTATTATTATTATTATTATTATTTCACTTTCACTTGTCAGTTCCTATATTCAAAGCCATGTTGAAATATGCGTGGTATGCATCAAAAATTGATAAACGAACGAGAAGTGTTTGTGAATGTGAAGGATATCTGTTTCGCAGCAGAAGTGCGGAAAAATGTGTGAGACTGTGGACAACCTTCTTTCATTTGCTATGCAGGTGTATTTTGTGTGTTTTTATGACATCATAATGAATCGGGTGCAAAATGAAATGGAATAGCTGCTACAGAAATAGACCAGACGCCAGTGACACATCTTACCTTCCTACGTGAGCAGTATTTCATTGTTTATCCTTTACAATACAATGTTAGTTAATTAGTAATTTGTTTAAAACATGATGAAGCATTCAATACATTGAGAAATATGATATAGGTATGTAAATAGATAACTGTGATCACAATATTAATCATTATTAAAAGAAAAAAAAATATAGGACCAGTTAAGATTCGAACTCAGGTTGCCTGGATAACAACTCAGCATTCAACATATGGGCTACGCTGTTACACAGTCTAGTGCTTCCCTATTGATCACCTAACGGAAGTATGTCACAAACAATAGCCAATATTTCCAAAACGAGGTTTCATTGGCCACCCATACCAGGTATGACTTTAAACAGTACGTCTTGTACTTTCATCTCACACAATCTTATTCCATTCGGTGATATACAGAGCATGTCCTCTCCTTGTTAGCAATTGTGAGAATTTTCATTGAAATCGCAATTCAAAGGTAGAGAATATTCCCTTGTCAGATAGAAATTTGATCATAGCACATCCAGTATATATATTTTAGATACATTAAATCAGTGGTGGTCGTTAAATAACCAAAAAATAAAATATATCTTAGAATTAAATCAGTGGTGGGCAAAATGAACCCCCCACAAGACAGGATTTAAATGGCAACTACATACTGTGGGAGGTGTTGCACTCTACGGATTTACAGACAGTTGCGCCACTACACTCCTACCTACCATATGTAATTAGAATAGTCCATTCACGTGATATTTAATTAATCATTTTTTAAAGCAATTTCTTGGAAATCGGGATTTATATCTTGCATGCTATTTTCAGTTGCGCAAGGAGATGAGAGTCGCTTAAGCGGGATCTGTGGCTGGACTTTATAAATTTCATTTTAGAAAACAGCTGTTCACACTGGTAGGTTGATGAATACATACCGTCATTTCCCATAACTATGGTCCACGATACAACCATTCAAAGATCATTGTACAAGTAACATAGACCGTTCGTAGATAGCTGCAGTGACTTGAATTCAAACTACAGTACAGCAAGAATATAGATAAACGACGTACTACGTTATGGAGTACAAGGTTTGAATAGTTGTATCGTGGACAATAGTTATGTTCCAGGACCATAATTATGGGAAATGACGTTACTCATTATTTTTGAAGCGAACTGTCTGAGCAGTGGATATGTGGACATCTTTTAAAAAATTTTAGCTCCCAGTAGACCTTTTACATTCTGCTTTCAAGAAGCCATCATTCTGCAAATCCAGTACCTCTAACTGCAATTCTGGGATAACATTTTCAATTTAAACATGAAAACGAGTGGCAAAAATATTGAAATCTTTCTCCATCCTTTGAAAATCACTGAATCTGTGTTCTTTGAACTCGTATAACAAGTGATCTATTTTAAGAATGTACATATTTAAGTTTGCGTCCTGAATATTTGTAACGTATTCTAAACATGAGAAATGAAAGTACTGCCTTTCTTGTAAGTGTGATATCCTCTCGATTCATATGATTCTGCGGAAGACATTGTATCACTAATGAAGCTCCGAAGTACAGCAATCCAATATAATCCGCCACGTACACGCGCAGTATTTTCATGGAGTGGGGGAAGGGGAAGGTAGGGAGTACGTTTGATGCTTCGCTGAAGTCTAACGTCACTGCGGCAATGCCGCAGGAGTGCCCACCATTGCATTAAGTAGACAGAATTCGGACCTGAAATTTTGGGAATATATTCTCAACATAACAGATTAAATTATGGACCTATTTCTGAAAAATCGGTTTTTTGATGCAAGATCCTCCAAGACAAATGAGGATATATTATCACAGCTTAAGGTGAAACCTATACTTGACAAAATACATGAATATAGGAAGAACTGAAGATCACATGTGGGAAGAATAGACTATAGATCATTCGTTATCTCGTGAAACAAAATCCTTGTGTGCGCCGTAGCATAATATATAGTAAGAACCTTATTGTGGTCGCTGGCTACAAGTAGAAGCGTGGCGAGGGAGGAAAGCTTCTCTGTCCACTTTCTTCTTTCCCTGATGCGCAGAAAGATTACACGAGATAACGAATGGCCTATACCAGATTTAATTTCAAAATATCAACCAACAAGGAAACGGAGCCAACATCATCCGCTTAGACCGCAACAGGCCACTAGGCCTAAATCTTCTATTTGTTTGATGATGATGATGATGATGATGAACAAATTAATAAAATAATTACTGAGCAAATATGAATAATTTAGTGAAAATTAAAATTAAAATTAAAATTAAAGATGCAAATTAATGTGTAACACGCTGATTATATTTAATAAAATATTCTCGATAATTAAGTTGTTTAAAATGTTTCATTCATTCATAGTCTTCTGTCTAGGGGCAGATCTGTTACTGCAAGCCCAGCTTTCTCCCAATCATTCCTATTTTCTGCCTTCCTCTTTGTGATCCATATATCTTAATGTTGTCTATCATCTGATATCTTCTCCCGTTCGCCATTTCTTCCAGTTCATCCTTCAGTATACAGTTACTTCTCAGCCATTGACTCAACCAATTCCTTTTCCACTTCCTCATCAGTTTCAGCATCATTCTTTCTTCACCCACTTTTGCCAACACAGCTTCATTTCTTATTCTGTCTGTCCACTTTACACGTTCCATTCTTCTCCATATCCACATTTCAAATGCTTCTATTCGCTTCTCTTCACTTTGTCATAATGTCCATATTTCTGCCCCATACAATGCAACGCTCTACTCAAAGCACTTCAGTAGTCTTTTCCTTAGTTCTTTTTTCAGAGATCCGCAGAAGATGCTCCTTTTTATATTAAAAACTTCCTCGGTCACTTTCAGTCTTCTTTTGATGTCCTTGGAGCTGCTCATGTTACTGTTTATAGTAAACCCCAAGTATTTGAAGCTGTCCACTTGCTCTACTGCCTCATTTAGAATTCTCAAATTTACTTTCTTTATTTTTCTTCCTATGACCATGGTCTTCGTATTATTTGCATCTATCTTCATCCCATACTGCTCACAGCTGTCATTTAATTCCAGTAGCATATCCCTTAGTATCATCTCCTCTTCTGCTAACAACGTCATATCAGCAGCAAATCTAGTGCACTTTATTCTTCTTCCTCCTACTATCACTCCTCCCATGTTCTGAAAACAGTTCTTCACTAAGTCCTCCAAGTAGATGTTGAATGTTCAAGTAATTTTATTTATTTATTGAGTAATTAGCACTAATTATTGCAAACGCACATATAATTTTGTTTTACGTAAGAGAGAAAAAAGGAGAAAGACATAAAAATAGGCTACTTTAAGGGGATGCGCTACTGAATTTTGTAATTTCTACATTTTAAGAGATAATGTATTGAAATTTTAGCAGCATATTATGATCATGATTATGAATTAATCAGGAAAATTTCAATGATCTAAGTCAAGAAATAACTCTTTTAAAAATTAAATTTGGAAATAAAGCACGTTTATTTTTGGAAACCGTTTTTTGGAATCTAAAACAAGAGTTTTCTATGTTTTTATAGTGCATATTATAGCTGAAACACAGGTTGTGGTAATGGAGCATTGGAATTTAGCATATGAAGAAAAAAAAACATGAAATTTCTTCAAAAACTGCCATTTTTCAGTAGCGCATCCCCTTAAACTTACATTAACGTTTTGTAATCTTACCTGGTTAAGTTCTAATTAATTTTGTCATACAGTAATTTACGTAACTAATTTTCTCAGTGTTGGAATTCATTCGCTTAGTGTTATTGCAAGAACTTCCTCTGGATAATACTTTTGTTCGTATTGTAAAATAATTTTTTTGGGGACCTAACAGGATTAGAGGAAGCCACGATATTTTAGGGCGCCCTGTCTCGTCTTTCTTTTCCCATTTCCTTATAGTGTATAATTTATTCCTGTATGATAACTTAGTATGTACATTCTATAGCCCGACGTGTTGCTCTTTCTGCTGGATATTTAATACCGTCTCTCTTTTCTTAATAACGCGCCTTAATTGCATTATACATAATGCAGCTCGCTTGCTCAGGGATCATAACCGGCTTCCGATACACAGTTCTGCCACAATGCAAATATAATCTAAAGTTACTTTACTTGATTTTGCGTGTCACACAATACATTCATGGCAGCGGATGTTTGTTCGATAATGGGAACATTCACGGAGCGGATGTTTGTGTTTGGTAATGGAAACATTGTTTTCGTACCGAATAAGGCAGAGGCATGAATGTCACATTAATATTCTTATGCGCGTTATTGAAATTTTGGTGGTGCTTAGACTCAACTGTGCGTGGGAAAGGCTGGAATGTTAATTATCGAATGCTATTTTTATTAGGGTCTCGCATGAAATATTTGAAAAAATATATATTTACATAAAAATATTACAAAATAATTTCTTATGATGTTGTTTAGTCAACTGTCCAAAGACAGGACTGGATCTAGAAGTGATACCAACAAGGCACCACTCATGAGGCAACTAAGCCAGGAGATAATGGGGTAGGATGGCTGGCGGCAGACTTCTACGACACAAGGATACAAAAATTTGATCCCATGGTATGACAAATGTAGCGTGAGAACATGCTGAAAAACACCGTAACAATTATTGTTGTATCTGCTTTAATAAATCTTTCCATGAAATTGTGCTTTTTTCTGTAAACGACCCAGGGAAAATCACTTTCTGGACGACCTCGTAATTGCGGTGGAGTGGCGAAAATTTGTATAAGCACTTGTTTTGACTTTATTAACATGGTAGAAAAAAAAGATAACTTTTTTATCTACTCCCATGAGAATGTTTGCTTATTGGACGTAGTTCATTTCATTCGAATTAAATAAAAAATTATAGTAAAAGTATTAAGAAGGAAAAAAAAAGTATGTCATTAATGTGCTTAACCCTCTGGGTACATCGTGATTTTATAATTCTACTAGAAGTGCCGGTCACGATCTAATCATGATATAGTTTCCATTTTGGTATTATTTTCCAAACGGCAAAGATCACTGTTATGTTGTGCTAAGAACATAGAGGAGGGTTCAGTGGAGCAGTTCACTGGCGTAAATTTACTTGGCATTTTACACATAATCTAGTATGCAAAGGGTGTCGGCACTAAGAGGGTTAATAGTATATTTTGTAGTTGAATATCTATTTATTTTTCAAAATAATGTTTCACTGTTTTGTATGGAGAATTAGCATTGGATGGGGAATAGTTAGACGAGTCCAGAAGTGATGCAGTTAAACTTCAAGATTGCAGACATAGCCTATATTCCCGTTTTGACTGCTTAGACACTTCGACGGGAAATAACAATATAATAATCAAATACAATCGCTTTGATCTGTATTATTTATTTTTACATTATTTATTGTAATATTAAAAAGCTGGAAAATTTGGTATTAAATTAACGTTCTTCTTAAAATAACAAAATAACAATCGGTTCTACGAATTGAGACAAATTTAACAAGTGGTTCGAGATAAAAAAGTGTGAACTGTGCATATGATACCACTGAAATTACCTAACTTTCAACCCAAATTAAAGATCTACGTAAAGATTAATGTTTGGTTCTACAAAATATATCTGTTATGGTGACAATGTTTATTCTGTAGGACCAAAAATTAATCTTTACGCCAACAGTGCATATTACTGTGGAATCCCGGCCACCAAATCACTCAATTGAGTGCGCTCCTTGTATTATGGCAGTTGACTTAATATGTCAACATACATATCGAACTTAGACTCAGGCCACAAAGGGAAAACACCTAGAGGAGAGGAATTCGATCCGGTGCTGTGGTTTGAACTTCGGAGTAGCTCAGTGGTTAGAGCACTTGGTACCTAGAACCAAGGACCCGGGTTCAATCCCCGGCGCCGGAGTGAATTTTTCTCGTTTAATAAACAAATTAAAGATGTTAAAATCCATATTTGGCGTTGTAGAAACATTCTCTATCACTAAATTTGATTGTGAAATAAAATTCACGAAAATATTGGCAGAGAAATTGAACTTTCATTATTTTATTTCTTATTTTTCAGTATCGTTATGGATTTGGATGCAATTCTACCCGACGTGGGCGAGTTCGGATCGTACCAACAGCTTCTGCTTTGGTTCGTTCTTCTCCCCGGAGTTTTGCCGTGTGGTTTCCATGCGTACAATCAACTGTTCATGGCAGCGCGGCCCGAACATTGGTGTCGCGTTCCTGAACTTGATGCGGTAGCCAACTTCAGTGTGGATCTCGCCAGGAACTTGAGGTAAGTACTGGTCTCTTCATGAAGCAATGTGCTCAAAAAGTAGTTTGCTTCCCTATAGATATTTTCCACGAGTATTGAATTCTTAGTCCAGGCACGTCAAAAATCAGACACTGAAAGTGCAGTGTATGTGCGCGGAACGCCGGTCTGTGCAGATTGCGTCATTCACGTGTTGCTCTTTCCAGTTCTTAGCAGGAGGGATGTACAAGAATCTATTCTGCCCTTCTAGTGTTCAATTAAATTGACATTTGGACATTATAAACATACTTAGCAGAAGGAAAAAACAATTATTGTCAATGTCTATATTTGACAATAATTGTAACACAAGAAACAATAGACTTACTCAGTTACAATTCACAAAGCAGTCGTGTGTAAAGAATAATTTATTTACATGATTTGTATACAGTATTTGAAGAAAATATAAATATTGCAGTAATTTCGAAACAACAAAAAACGAACACAATATTTCATTTTATTAGTAGGTACTGATTATTTCAAAGTAATACTCTTCCATTGTTCCTCAAGCATTATTGGGACCATTGGCGCACAAATGCTAAGAAAGAAAATATTTTACTCCCAATTACATGCAATAGGACATTGTGAGGCTTTTACACTGGAATCATTTCTTGCTGTATATTAATATAAATTCACATTATTATTAATAAATTGGATAAATTAAGCTTGACTTTAAATTTATATATAGTTTATTTGGAAAACGTTGAGAGCAAGTATTAGCAAGTTGGGAGCGTTACTGAATTGAGTTAAAAGAGTACTTCAGAAGCTGTGAAGCGAGGAGATTTTCTTTATGTCAGGTTTAAATATTATTAACGTAAGTGTATTAAGATAATATAATAACGTGAGGTGGAAAATTCGCCATTATGTATTATTTTTCCAGAAAAATTTTCCGCCTTACAAATAGTTGCTTTCTTCCTTCCCTTACAACCTCATGAGCCTCATATGTACACCTCACTATATTCTCATCACTTATCAGTTTATCAAATAAAAGTTGTAAGTCGTCGTCTAACCATTGATGGTTGTGTTAGTACAGACTCCAAAACAACACCATTGTCATGTTTGTCTTGACGTGAGAGTACTAATTAAGAAATAAGAGCTGGCGAATATCATATTTTGAGAACTTTACTAATCTGATTTAAATTCTCACATCACTATTAGGTCCACACAATATGATGAAAGCCTTTCATTTTAAAATAATTACTGTTGGCTGAGGAAAACATCATAACAGTTATGTTATATGATTCGTGATTTCTCTTCTTCGTTATATCTGTGGACTCCTCACTTTATTTTCATAACGCGTTCACAATCACAGCTCAATGAGCACCCGTACTGATCTGTGTTACTGAAACCAAAGCTGATCTGCTACTATAGGTACTGTACTGCCCTGTCGCGTTCCCCTCCAAGCCGATTCGCTCCCTCCAGGTAGGGGAATAGGAAGTGCACGTTGCACAGAGACCAGTGCACAATGCGCAGGGTTTTGACAAGCCTGTCTTAGCCTATAATGAGATTATGAATTAGCTTCGTTAATTATTGAAGTTTCAGTAGAAATAATGTCACTTGCGGCATATACGCGTACTACTAACTTGAGCATCCTATTACCAGGGTAATTGACA
>JAJSOF020000038.1:30699567-31054567 GCA_025594305.2 Periplaneta americana
CCGAGCAATGTTTTTATTCAAGCGCAGCAGTGCTTTGTAGGAGTCCCTTACCCGAAATTCCAGTGTAATCTAATACAGAGTTGTTTCCTATCTCTGATAACGAATTTCAATGACGTCATGTGCGTCAGGAATCACACTGACAGCTGAATTGCGGCGAGAGGTGACAGACCAGTAGTGAGTGATTTCATAATCAGAGTGCACGGTGTATCACGGTAGCAATGCCCAAGAAAATCGAGCCTTTTTAGGAGGGATACATAACATTTTCCGATGCCAAGGACAGTTACGTGAAAATCATAGGAGCCTACAAAAAACGTGGTTTCGTTATTTTCAAGAAAGGCATCTTGTGTACCTAATAAGACTGGCAAAGCTCGGATGGGATTAATTCCAGAGTGGAAAAAGCAAGCAAATCCACCCACGACATGATAGAAATTAATTCCATTCGAGCTTTTCCAATATTATTAAGTATACAGAAGATGCCTTTCTTGGAAATAACGAAACTTCGTTTATTGCAGGCTTCTTTTATTTTCTCTCAACTTTACTTGGCATTGAAAAGGGTCGTAATGTACCCCTCTCAAAACGGCTCGATTTTCTTGAGAATTTCTGCTGTGAGTCGCCGTACACTCTGATTATGAGATCACTCACTATTGGTCTGTCACCTCGTGCCACAGTTCAGCTGTCGTGTGACTCCTGACGCACATGACGTCATTCAAATTCGTCATCAGAGATCGGAAACAACTCTGTATTTACGTGTGTTATCTAGAATAAATACATTGCAGCTTCAGAAGAAACAGAACACAATGAAATTTATTTTTTATTAGCAGCATATACAACTATAAAATATATTAATTGAAATTTGCTTTTAAATACAGGGGTCGCCTCTTTAGCTCTTTTCCGCTGTTGAGTGAAAAGCTATACGTATTCACTTGCTCGAGCCGCAATTCAAAGCAAAGCTCAGTGGCAGAAATGATCGCAAAGAAACATGATCTTGGAAACTATCCAGAAATATTCCTCGGTCACTTTTGTCATAACTGTGGCGAGTAAATGGCTCGAACGATAACAATTTCACGATGGGAGACGTCTGTGTTTGATGGTCCTCCATTAGAATGAGCAGTCGGTCTCATTGCTAATGTTGAGTTGAAAATGAGGTACATAAAGTTTTATTGCAATTGTTATCTATAGCTTGAGATTACTTTTATGAGGTCGAATATTTACCAGAATATGCAGTAATATACTAAAAGAGCTAAATTAGTTTTGCGTAGTATTTAATAAGTTATAATAAAATATGAAACAGAAAAGACATGCAGACGACAGTAAATCAATTGAAAGAAAAAATGAAACTTGATATGGCCTGTAAGCATGAAGAAAGGTTTTTAATGACAGAGAAAATCATTAAGATAAAAAGAAAATAATTTTCCTTTACCATTTTCTATTATTTATTGTTGTTTAGTGGAACACCGACTTTGTTTCTAGAAATAATTGTAACATCGCAGTATATTCAGTAGCTCTTTAAATGCATAGTAACACCCCTTCTCACAGCAATGAGACCTGTTAAATATGGTCAATGTTAACACCAGATTATTTCCATTACGAAATTACTACCCTTCCACCCTACAGTATTCATGCCTTAGGGTGAAGCACACGTCTATATTTCAGTAACAGCGTTGTAAAATATAAAGGGACATCATTTCATTTTTACTAACATTTTTAATATTAACCTGGCTATATCTTTGGATTAAAGGTCTAGAACCGGAAACACCGCTTGCTCCTCCTTCCAAGACTGGAGTTTCATGATACTGGCATAAAATACAAATCATTTTACTAGGTATAGGAGGGAAGAAAAGTAGTTCATCCATTTATGTAAACTAAGAAATATAGCAATTTTGAGTTTGATAATTTTCATTAGGTTTCTGTTTAATCAAAATACAGTACTGTATTAACAATGAGTGTTTTTACTCACGAATTGAGCTATCCATTCGGACGTATTCATTATGCAATGTATATTGTAGTGTTACAGCACATTAGCGTACAATATAAAGAAGGAAGTTAAATTAAAAAATAATCATAATATTGATATTTAAACACATTTTTTAAAATGGTGGACGTTCATTTCGATACAGGCTTCAGTTCTTTTGTGCATATTATCGCACTATAGACTATTGTACCTAATTCCAATTACCAGTTTCGTCCTTCGTACGAGTAACTCAAGTTGAAATAATTCTATATCTACTCTATATAAGACTACCTTACGTACTGTAAATTCAATCTTCACTTCTGCCCGATCCGAAAAGATAAATTTACTCAGAAATGCTATCTACTGTCCGTCCAAGTGGTTTTGTCGCAGAGTCGTAGGAAGGGGGAGGAGAAATCACATGACAGTTAATTACTTAACTAGGCCCTTCTATTTAAGTTATTTTAAACAGTTGTATAATATTACGTAGATGTCCAATTCCTAACAGAAATTAATGTTTTCAGAAAAGAGCTAAGACAACCCCGCTACTATAATTTACAGAGGGGCGAACAGAAGCAGGTGGGGAAAACCGGGATGCGAAGTGGCAAACGGACGACAGTGCCTGTGCGCAAATATGATTCAATATTGAAAACTCTTTCGTCACTGGAAAACACGAACATATACTCACTAACTCAGTACGACATAAGCGGCCTCGGTTCTGTGTGGAGAACTGTTGGAAGTTTACTAGTAGAGGGGGTGGGAGTGAAATAAATTAAAAAACTCAGGTACAATAAAAATTGAAGTAAAAATAAAATGATGTCCCTGTATATTTAAGAGCGACTTATTACTAATTATAGTACTAAAATACTATTAAACAGTAAACGTGGTAGAAAAACTATCCATATTGGTCCCCAACCTGTAATAGTAATATACGTTACAAGAGCGGTATGTTGACGTGTTCATGTTCGAGGAAAAGATTGAAAAAGCGAAACGTAGTTGAGGTTTTTTTTTACAAATGATGAAAATAAACATACCGCTCGTGTTCGTAGATTATTTTGTGCGAAGATCGTTTATTACATACCTGAAAGACGATTAATTTCTAATTAGTTGCAATGAAATCTCCATGTTGGTTTCTGTTTAATGACGGCATTATTAAAGGAAAAACGAAAATATCTTTCTTCAACATTGTTGCTATAAAATATTTTCTGTGTTTACTATAATCCAGCAGGCCGTGATATACGTCTGTCTTTTTTTTCCCCCAGTCTATAAATGCGAACTTAAAACATACGGTAAGGTTATGTAATGATTTATTTTCATTTTAATATTTTAACAATATTATTTATATAACATATTGCAGTACTAACATCGGCATCTGGAATCTTGTTGATTTTTTCACGGCTTCCTTAATGTTACTTGCATTACAAATGCAGTAACTTTTGTGGTGTTGTAGAGTTTACTTAATTTTTGCAAATATTTAAAAACAATAATTAACATTGCAATTTAGGTGAAATTGCAGTGGTAAGTTTCCAATTTATAATTATTAGTATGTTAAACGTCTCTAAAAATAATATGTTAAAAGCCTAAAGCAGTAAAATGAATGTCGCGCTTAAGCGACTGAAGAGGGAAATTGTTATGTGTGTTACGTTGGGAATAGTGAATGTGGTATTTCGCACTTACCGCGTATTGGTTCTGTGCGGAAAACAAGCAAATAAGCACGATCTCGCACAAACTAATTTGGATAAACCTGTACACTAATTTGGCCCCAACCAGTAAACTGGTTGTGCCATAGTGATACTGATTAATAAGAAATCAAAAACTCAGCTTAAGCATGTAATAAAATTTATAAATTTTAGTCAGAACCATAAAACACAGTACTATGTAAAACATACTTGATAGAGACGATCTGTTATGGAGCGGCTCTAGAATACAACTGATCCCCCCACCACTACGTCTTGCGCAGTACCGAAAAGCGGTATGTGGCGCAGGTTCTTTTTTTCCTTAATCAGTAATTAAAGGATATCGTTGTCATTTATGTCAAAATTTGTGGAGAAAATTCAACAACTATACATTGGACAAATGACTATAAACAGAACGACTCGGAAATCAGGTAAAATAAACTAACATAAAACACTAGAGTTAAACACGACCAAGGTGAAAGGAGCCACACGCATGTTTCACATTTCACTTGCTACGGAAAACGAAATGCATCTTCTTACGCCGAAAGTCAAATAGGCCTATCTTACCTTCGAATGTTTCATTCAATTTATGCAGTGTGCTGTCATTCAGTTCATGTTGTATGTTGTGTCAATTCTGTATCAGCCATGGACGTTGACGTAGATCACGTTACGGAAACACGACAAGGAAATAAAAGTATCATAATATAATATTATCAGTTTCGGTAATGCAACGTTTTGAAAAGTGGAGAGTGTTTCTTTTGTTGTGTCCACTGTATATATGCAGGGTGACAATCAAGTCAAATTCAGCGTATGATAGGGTAAGATGGGGTAAGTTACAATTTGTTTCGCTCGTTCCCTGAGATTTAGTAATTGATTTTGTGAAATGACGTTTACTAAAAACTGAAGACAGACTTTGACTTCAGTATCCCGCTGTACAAATCATGTTAAAAATTGCACTAACGTACCATTCTCTAAACCAGGCATGTCAATTGATGCCCACAGGAGCAAGCGCGCGCTTTAAAGCCCAGGAGAGCCTGAGCGCTTTACAGCGGAAAGGAAAGAGACAGACGAAAGAGGTGGTATACGCTGCTTGGTCGAGCTATATTCAGGGATGGCCAGCACCGATTCAATATATAAAGGGAAGAGAACTTATTAAAACTGTATCCATGGTAATTTTTAGATTTGCCTGAGAAGAATAAGTACATTATAAGAATATAAGTTTTAATTTTAATGCTCATTTTTCACAAGTTTGATTTTTTTTATTCAAAAGAAATATTTTCTCAACTTTTCGCATAGAAAAGTGAAATTTTCAGGTATAGGCCTATTTATTTAGTAGCCTTACAGAATGTTTTCGTAAATCTAATATATCGTATATACGTATTTCTGAAGATAGTGTATTGAAAATTTTGAAAATATTCGCATGGAAATTGTTTGTAAGCAAATGAATTAACAAAGCAACTACTGTTACATCATAAGCAAAAGATACGTGCCCATGTGTTGTAAAAATGTCAGCTCTATAGCTTCAGCAGATTTCGAGAAAATAATTTAATATTCTGATGATATGAAGTTGCTCACAAATATCATCTTAAAAGCATAATGCGATAGGAGTTTTGTTATGTAATATTAGTTACACTTAAAACAGATATAGTAACTAGGTAACTTTGCTTTTTGTACTGTAATATTGTTTTGATTAGTTTATTGATTACTTTTGTAAGGTTAAAGATACCATCAATATAAATTCCAATTTATCATGTCATACTCAATCTCTTTCTTTGGAATATCACTTTCTTTATGAATGATGTGTTTCATCCACTTAATACAGTATAATATTATACTACTATGGAATTTAAGTGAATATTCCTTCTTAACTCTCTATCATGCTATTAAGATTTAAAACACAAGTGCAATATTAAGAAATCAGTGTTAGTACTTTTGTTTTACAGACAATGTAGATAATATTAAACAGAAAGAAGCCATAAAAAATAACTACATAAAATTCCACATTCCGTTTGAAGTTTGTGCACCACTGTTTTCTTAATCCAACAGGTTGCTTATTCATATATACAGCCCATCCTCTTTCCATACTTAGCGCTTGCTGCCCGCGCACGACGTCAAGGTCAGAAAAATGCGCTTGCTTTGACATCACTGCTCTAAACCATGGGTGTCCGAACGCCTATAGAACAAGGAGATATTGCACTTCAAGCATGATCTGCTAAGGTCATTAACTTTCCATATAAAATAGGAAAAACGACCTTAAAGAATATGCGCTGCGGGTTGCTTACGTCAGGGGATTACCTCGTACGAGTTACAATAATTGGACATCTATGCTTTAAACCGTTAATTAAAGAAAATATAAAAGAGTACGTTTAATACGTCGCTATATCCTAATTCCTCCAACTTGCATACCTATTCTATAAAATGTATTTTGGACTCGGGACGAAGAATGAGAATCAACATTATGTTTTGCTATTCATAGCAAACAGACGAGCATTATTTTTAATAATAGCATATGCCATCAGATGCAATTTCTTTTCTAATGAAATTAAATATCAGGTTCTGGTATGGAAGGATTTTACTCTCTGATGCCGGTTCCCAATTTTAATTCGTGTCCAGAAAGCAGGAGGGAATTCATCCAAATCTACTGGCTGCAGATTGGTTTGCCTAATCAACTGTGTAAGGGCATGGCGGATATGATAAGTAAACACTACATACGGGGAGTGAAATTGGAAGACAGATTACACAGAATTCAATGTGGCTTCCGCAAGCATGAATTGTCAGCAGATTATCTCACTCGTGAATGACATGTAGCATCGCTATTGGTGTGCGTCTGGTAGGATTTGCAGTTGTCAGCACTAGTCTATTGCTAGTGTCAACAGCATGTATTGGATTAAAGGTACACTTCAAGATTGCAGCTCTTTCAGAAATACAATTTGCTATATGATTACGGAAAGAAAGTCGTTGAGTACAAAATGAATATAAGAAAATATCTAATTAATTTATTAAAATTATTTAATTATTTTAAAATTATTTTATTTCAACCACTCCGAAGACAATTTACAGATGGATATATTTAAACTAAATAAAATCATAGAAGAACATGGCATGAAGATTTCACCAGAAAAAAAAAAAAACAAAATAATGGCATTTGAAGGTACAAACCCAATCCGAAGCAAAATTGTTGTTGAAAATGTGATTTTAGAATAGATAAATTCCTTTTCATACTTAGGATGTAATATAACATACGAAGGAGATAATGATGTAGGCAGAAAAATTAACAAATTTTTACAAATATGACTGCTAAACAATACCCTAAAACCAAGTTTAGTACAGAAACACTCCAGAATAAAGCTATATAAAACCCTTGCACTACCAACTCTCTATGGAAGCGAAATTTGGGTTCTGAAACAAAGAGAAATTAGCAGATTAAAAGCAGCTCAAATAAAATATCTGCGACGAACTGCAGGATACACACTTCTGGACCACAAGAGGAACGAGGATATACTGCAGGAACTCAACTTACAACCATGAGAAGAAAAAATTACAGAATACAGAAACAGATGGCTTGAACACATTTCTCGTATGGAAGCTGGCCGGATACCCCAAGAAATGCTAAAATACCACCCTCAAGGACGACGATGACCTGGACGTCCACAGAAACGTCTATTGGATCCTGTATATCTGGAACCGAACAGACCAACAATGGCCTAATTTCGTGCCTGGAATATGATGATGATGATGATGATGATGATGATGATGATGAAATTATTTAATAACTCATAGGGTAAGATTGTGTTTGTAATTTCCTTGTTGGGACAAGTTGCCTGCTTGACGTTCTTCTGGGGTTTTTCTTCAACTCATTAAGAGCATTGCTAAATAACTTTCGGCGCTGGATCCTGGACTCATTTCGCTGGCATTATCAGCTTCAGATTATTCAGATGTTAGATATCCATAGAAGTTTCTAAAGTCACCAGCGTAGCTCAGTCGGCTAAGGCACTTGCCTGCCGATCTGAGGTTGCGCTCGGGTGTAAGTACGATCCCCGCTTGGGTTGGATATCTGGTTTTTGTTTTTTTCCGAGGTTTTCCCAACCGTAAGGCGAATGTAGGTAATATATGGCGAATCCTCGGCCTCATCTCGCTATCGCTAATCTCATCGACGCTAAATAACCTACTGTCTTCCTCCGACGAGTTTAGCGCTGGGACCTGAGGTATTCTTCAGCGTATTCCGAATCTCACCGGTCCGGTGGCATCAATGACGTCACGTTGCAACGAAAATAAGGAACAAAACTGCTGGAAGAATCGATGCTGTCATGGCGACTGCGTAAGTGGTTATCTGTGCTACGCTAGCAAAATTTTGCGAAATTTCCGCACTGCCATCTCGTTCAAATGAAAGAAATCATAAACAACTTATTTCTTGAACCGGTAGCAATAACTGGTCCGTTGACATGTTCGCTCATAAGCCATTAACATATTGTTTTTACGTTGTGCTCATTACAAACAATACAGCAGAACTAAAGCAGAACACACCGCCATGACACAACAGTGCACGATGTCATTCGTCTGCTAATTCCCGCCCTATACAAGAACCAATCAGATTCACTGATGGCGGCTGATGGAGACTGCCACCACCTCTGCAAGTTGATGGCACCGGTGCGACACCGGTGGAGCATCAATGACGTCATCGGTGGAATTCGGAACACCGTGATGCCATCGGATTGCTCACCGGTGAGATTCGAAATACGCTCCTTGCCATCGGTGCGGGGGGATTGCAGGTAGATTCTTTTGTTGCTACAGCCAAGCCGAGCCGAGCGGAGTGGGAAGTATTAATCGTCCAAAAATATGCAGTCTTCAGTTTGTAGTAGTGTGTGAATATTTCATATACATATTGTTTACTTTGGCCTATATGGTTTTGTTATTAATATATTAAATATATTTTTTTCAATTTTTGCTCAAACATCTCCCTGATGTTAGCTATGTTAATATTATATGAATTACTGATATTAAATATTTCACTGTTACAAGTCATTTTTCAGGAAACATGCTGTGGAAAAGTTTTTAGTTTTATTCTATTGGAATTTTAGAATGTGTGACTGATATCGTGAGAAACAGATTCGTATAATACTATGCGAAAATTTGTTGGTGATATCTTAAAATAAAAATCAAGTAGTTTTACTTCTCAAGTGAGTTCAGCAGTACAGTAGCCTATATGTAAATTGATTACTTTACACATTTAATTCAGTTCTACTAATCACTAAATTTTATAGTATGATTCTTCTTTTCATTCATATTATTGTATTTTTATTATGATTTTTCTTTATATTCATTCTATTGTATTTGTATTTCTGGTGGTGTGATGGCCTTAACTTCGCCAGAATAAATAAATAAATAAATAAATAAATAAATAAAATTTTCTGCAATATTTTCCTTCTGTGAACACATAAGTACGAATGGTTGTATCTCGCCAAAAATACGTTAGAAAACTAATAGGCATACTGCTCTCGTAAATTGGGCAATTTTTTTCAGTATGACTGTACTTCCTTCCAGACTGCCGCTGTCGCTGTTCCCTCCCACTCCAGCACCGCGCTAGACTAGTCTGAACCGCATTCCTCTCAGCACTAAACTCCTCAGAGGATGACAGTAGTAGTTGATACAGCGTTGTTAAATAACAAAGTAAAGAAAATGTTGATTAAGTGTCATAAAATAAACCACAAAAGAGATGGTGTTTTAAGAAGAAGTTATCGTTAATTAGTTTCCTTCTTCTAAAATACAATATGCTGTAAGAAATAGGGTAAAGGTTGGTAATACTGTGATGCGAGTAATAATGTGATGGTTCTCTTTGAGAATTTATTACAATTTTACTGAACGAGAGGAAGATCGATTTTTTGCGTCAATGTATTAAGGGAACGTTCGTGGACAAGTTGTTATACACAACCGGTCCTTTTCTCGCTCAGTAAAATTGTAATACATTCTAAAAAAAATAACTATCACAATATTACTCGTATCACAATTTACCAAACTTTACCCTATAGAATGTAAACTTAGATAGAGCTAAAATTCAGATATTCAAATTAACAGCCCCTTTATGAAATCAAAACGTTAAGAGTTTATTTGAATAGCATAGCTGGGCTGTTTGCTGTTGACCAAAATCTCGTAGGCACATGTAAGAAACCATTTTAAAAATTTTCCGTATAAATTTTAACTATCTCCTAATTTCTTTTGTACATGTTATGTTTAAAGTGAAAACGGATTATGAGGCAATAGAAGGATAATTAAATATTCCTAATTAGAATTAGTTTAAAACTCTACGAATATAATCTTGTACTGAAAAAAAATGAAAAAAACTATGTATAGAATTAATACTCATACGTATTGGTACTGGACTCTTACAAATGCAAAAATTAAATAGACAGTACATATCGTCATTCTCATGGCGAAGGATAATACGCCAACTGTCCATTATGCCATCGCAGTATGCGAATATCTTAACTGTTGTTGGGGGCAACGTCTTAACTCTTAATGAAGCTCTTCCTGGGCGTTGGATTGGTCGTGGTTCTCCTGCGCTGCCGGCACCACTTGCCTGGCCACCACGAAGCCCAGACCTCACCACATGTGATAATTCACTATGGGGGTTCATAAAGGGTATCGTTTCACAAAACCGTTACAATACCACTGGCGAACTGAAAGACGCTGTGAGACAAGATTTCACTCAAGTTACACCAGCAATGCTCCGAAAAATGTCGCACAGAACCTGGCGGCGTATTATCCTTTGCCATGAGAATGACGGTACACAGACTGATCCTTTGGACAAGTAATGGTTCATAGCTCAAGAAAATCCCTCTAAAGAACGGTTGTTCATTTTATTTCTTTAAGTTTAGGGTTTATGTTGGTTATTATAGGGGTAACGGGACTTTGTGGCCTCCCTGTATAAGAGCCTTTCCTGGTGCCGTACACTCGATTGGCTACGCGTTTGCCCGCCAGAAGTCTCCACTTTTCTCTGTAGAGATGAATGAAACTATCGGTATGGACTGTAAAACTTAATGTTAGTGTCAAAAGATCGCAAATTACGATAAATTGCAATGTACTTACACTTACTCCAATCATGACTCGCAGTTCTGAATATGTCTGCCGCCCCGAAGAATGCTCAGACATCTCTTCGTGCACTCTGGAGAGCATTTCAGGAGTAACCATCTGTATCGTGTGCACAATCCTTTCCATCAATTGCGGGATGGTGCGACGTGTATCTGTAAGATCACATAGAACAATATAAATGAAACAGAATTTATTTATATTCACAAACTAACTGAATGACTCCCATCATTGCCTAATGGCCTGCCTAATCCAGCAGCATTGTCGAAATAGCCTCGCTATATCGTACTTAAAATTAACACAAATTGCGCCTCAATTATTCATAAGGGAATCGGGAGAAAGAGAGAGGAATGGGTAATTGTTCATTATGTAGCTATGGTTACTTCTGTTAATTGATTAAATTAGGGTGTAATTTCATAATAATCTTCTCTATTCACTATTCTGTCACTGGCTCTGAGTTTATTCAATTTGATTGTCAGCAGTATTCTGGCCCTGATTCTATCAAACGATTTTTAATAATGACATATTAACTTCCAGCACGTATACATAGTAGTATTTCGGATATTACGTTCATGGTTGATTTATAATACACAATACTTTCCAAGATTCCGATGGTTTCTCTTCTGCAACAGTATGGTTCTTGCCTTAAGGACACATGCATACCTACTTCTCCTTCTTTGCTTGTGTAATTAAAAACATAACTATACTTGCTGATTTTCGAATTCTATTCTGAATTCAGACTATGATGTAATGTATGTATTTATTCACACTGCAAATAGGCAAATACCTGGTAACTAATTATACTCAATAATTACATTAATAATAATTAATATTAACAATAAAATAATAATAGAAATATATAATAATATTAACAACGAGCATCCTAAATGAAATGAAGCACATTCACTTAATAGGCCTATAATATAATTAATAAAAGCAAATCTAATTTATATCATAACCCTAAGTTCGAACTTAAACCCACGAGTATGATAATTATGATACATGTTCATACATGCATAACTACCTTTCACACTACAGTCATTTCACTATCAATTCACTCACTGCACTGGAACTATGTAGCATTTCATTGACACTATCCTGATTTCACAAGTAGGCTATTCCTTTTTGCAGCTTGGAGTTGTGTATTTTCTTAAGAGTACGAAATTTGATCTTTTAACTTTCTTATGATTCGAATTTATAAAGAATTTGAAATAGGTCTAAGTCAATATTTTATAGATGTACAAGTTTTCAGCATCCCTGGTACTAAAAGACTGGCTAGACGTCTCTGTTTTTCATTTGGTGCACAGTTATTTATCCTAAGTTGTTCAATGGATGTTATATAAAAATGAATTCTGAATGACTAAATTGAATTGAATTTAACGGAGGGGGGCACTATGGCCCAGCACTGCGACCTAGCCCTCTGGTGACGCATTCCCAAACCCACACCGGCCGACCACACTAAGGTTCTCTAATCCAGGGTTCGAGCAGGCAACCCCACTCGTCCCTAGGCCAACCCCCTCCATGCGTCCCCAGCCGGCGTTCGGGAAACGCTACGGAATGATAATGAAATGGAGAAATGGTGACGGAATGATGTAAATGCCTAATATGGGGAAAAACGGGAGAACCCCGAGAAAAACCCCAACTGCGACCTTGTCGGCCACAAGTGTCACTGTGGATTTTTTCATCGAAAAAATCCCAGACCTATCAGGGAATCGAACCAGGGCAGCCTGCGTTAGAGTCTGAAGATCTGACCACTCAGCCACCGCAGAGAATTCTGACTGATATAATAAAAGTATATAATTATGTCTACTATATTTAATTAGCCTCTGATTAAAAAGCACAAAATGGCACTAAGTATGTAATGTTGGGGACCGTATTGGGAACCGATAGGATGTGTTACGATGGTTTAAAGTCCATTATCCGTTCACCAGTCAGTACTCTAGCATGCATAAACAGTGTACCTGCTGAATACTTCGCCAGTCACTGCCATAGCATGCGTAAACAGTGTACCTGCTGAATAATAAATAATTCAGAGGGTTAAAGGTTCTGAAGCACATATTTTTGCAGCGGAATTTGGTGAGTGTTTTGAAGTGAACGATTACATGTAAATTATGTAATACAAACATACGAGGTGACAAGCGATAGTATATATAGAGACATTGTAGCACAAGAAAAGAAAGGAGGAAACTCAAACCCACGAATAATTCTATGGTAATTCTTCTGCACATAACGAAAGGTGCATAAAAATATATCTTTGTAATGCTATGTAGCGTATATTAGAGCTGTCCAGATTTGTTTATATGCACCTTGTTATTCGCGTAATCGACGATTGCAGAACCAAGTCAATGTCTTCGTACTAGCTTTCGTCTCCGACCTATGTACCTTGCTGTAGTCAACTTGTGTAATCGGTCGCCAACATTACAAGCCTACTTATTACATATAATAAGTTGTATTATACTGTAATGATACAGCAAATATGTGTATAATCGTGTTTTTTTTTTTTTGTTACGAAAATTAATTACTGTTTATATAGTTATACCTTCTTGTGCTCCCGTTCTCCATATCTTATTATCGTTATCTTCACCTAGTTGACCTTGTCTTCGCCTTGTTCTCCTTGTCTTCACCTTAACACTTCTTCTCTTCGCCTTATTCCCCTTGTTTTCGCTTTGTTAGATATTTTCTCCTTGTCTTCCCCTTTTTTTCATTGTCTTTCCCTTGTTCTCTTTCTTCTCCTTGTTCTCCTCGTCTTTCCCTTGTTCTCTTTCTTTTCTTCTTGTACTTCTTCTATTTTCCGCATTCTCCTTGTTTTATTTTTTGCACCATCAACACGTACTATAGTTCTACATAAAGATATGCAGCATAGTTGAGCTACGTAGCCTATATGTTATTTTTTTAACTTCACACAAATGCATTGAAAGACACCATTAGGACTTATCAGAAACAATGAAATCCCATAGTACTGGCACTCTTGCACAGAATAACAACATAAGAATAGATCACAGCGCCCCTGTTTACGTTCCACATACAAAATTGTCACCCAGTACACGGGGTATGCTTGCGTTAATAGAAATCGGACGTAACTTTGTACACTCCCGGTATTTCTAGCTAGATGAAACATTTTGATTTCTTCAATAGCGAATTGGCGAATGTGAAATATAGGCCTTTTAAATTGTAGTATAGTAATTACAATTTTGAACGCTATATTTTATTTACTGCATGGTTGGATAATGTCCCCTAAATAGAATATTACATCAGTGGGGTCGCAGTCATAAAAGGTTACGCACCACTGCTCTATAAGGCCTCACATCCACCACAGCATTACGTCAATGCTTTCAGAAATTTCTCTTGTAAGTTCAGAGTCAATAAAAGACTTTCAGTATGTTCAAAGGTTTTCTATTTCCGAGCACATATATATTTTTGCTTTTGAAACGTCTATCGAAAATTCATAATGTGTTAGCTTATTCAATTATCCTTTATTACAACTTCTCTATGTACAATTTTGATACCATTTTCATTTTCCGCATTATGTTAGTGAAGTTAAAAAAATCTATTTCTTCTTATTTTATCAATACTTCAATGCAATTTAAAAATTCTGGTGTTTTACAACCTTCCTTTCACCATTGAGACTATATGAATGTATTTTAGTGATATTCCGCTTATGAACCCTAAATTGAACTTGAATATGAATTTTTATCTATGCATTCTTCATTAACTACATTCTATTTAGCTCCTTCAGTATCACTGATATTTCTCATATTGTTCCTACACCATTAACCACGCCGGATAAGAAAATGTGTTTAAATCACATACATATTTCAAACTATTGCCATTTCTCCTTGTTTCGGATGAATTTACACTATCCAGCTTATATTGTCAAGTTCCCACAATACTTCATTCTAATTTGATCTACAGGCTGCGCACAAAATCCCGTTACCCCTATAAATACCTCAAATATACACACTATTTATGTAATTCCGATCATAATACATCCACTTTACACTAAATGTGTGTCCTAAGTATCCGAAGGATCAGTATGTCCCCAATCATTCTCCACATACAAAATAATGTGTCGCCAGATTCAGTGCGACATTTGCCTCAACATTGCTGATGTAATCTGTTTGAAAGCGCCTCTTACAGCGTCCTTAATTGCATCAATGGTATCATACCGTTCCTGTGCAACAATACTCTTGATGAAACCCCACAGCGCATTTTTGCAGGTTGTGAAGTCAGGGTTGTGAGGTGGCCAATCGAGAGGAGCTCTGAGACAATGTACTGTGGGCTTTCATCAAGAGACAGACATTAGTGTAAATTCAATGTATGTCTGCATTATGGCAGGAATTACATAGATAGTGTGTATATTTGAGGTATTTATAGGGGGTAGCGGGACTTTGTGCCCACACTGTAGATATTACAAAACATTCAAAGTTCTAAATTACTAATTACTTTAGTATTATTCATTGTCTGGCTTCAATTCGAGTATATCATTCTGTTTAACATTTAGGGATGGTAAGCAACATATGTTTTCCAAAATATGAAGAGATCAGGCATACCGTCGATTCCTCTGGGGGAACAGAGTTTTACGTAATTCCGGGTTTCAATTTCCCTTAGAATGGTTGCCTTTACAACGGCTGTAAGGAGTCCAAACTATAAATTGTATTGTCTTTAAAAAAGGCAGTATGGTTCCTACATTGTCCGTACAAATATTTGTGCGAGAGTTAGAAAGTATTTTTGTATACTCAGAAACGCTCCTCTCATAAAGTGTGGTTCCCTACATCAGTCTAATGTGGACACATTAGACTGATGTAGGGAACCACACTTTATGCAAACAATTTACACAAAATTCATTGTGATCTTCTACTAGTGCCTCAAAATCTCTGCTCATCAAAATGTAGTCTCTGGTATATAATATACTGCAGCAAAGATTGAAAAATGTCGTATATTACACACACAGTCTTCAGTCTTTTTTGCAGTCGACTGCAGAAATCGATCTTTTCTCGATAGCCACAGAGTAAATATAGTAGAATCCCGATTATCCGTCACCCTATTAACCGATTGGCGAATTATCCGACTGTCTATATCTCACTCTTTTCTTTTCTTCAGAAATAAATAACTTATATGAAGATCTGTTTTGTACAGTTGTAAAAAAAAAAAGTGGCCGCACTCGTGAACAGCGAATATTTTCAAAGTCCACTTCGGGTCGCGGCGATGTTACACGATGCATGTGCTTGTACAAGCAGTTTCAGAACTATGAAAGTGTTCCATATCTGCGCCTCGTAGACCAGCGTTAGAGTGCTTGTTTAATGATTCAAAGGTTGTGGGTTCGGGCCTTCTTCAAGTTTTCATTTTATTTTTTAATCGTTCTTTAGCGATGTAAATGATATTCAAATTATCATTTATATTCAGTTATCGTTCTTTATGGGTATCACGTTATTCATATTTTGTTATCGTTCTTTAGAGAAATGAATAAAATTCAAGTCGTCATTTGTATTCTGTTATCGTTTTATAACGATATGAATAATAATAATTATTATTGTATCTCCAGTGGGGGTTAGCCCTATTTTACATATGTATGTTAGGGCTATAGTTTTATACACAAAAAAGATGAGCATAAAGAGAAATGGAAAAGAAAATTAAATTAGCTTACGCGATGTAAACAAAACATAAACAATCTGTAAATTAGGCATTTCGATTGCAAAATAAATATCAGGTATCAATTTGAAACATACAAAAACATTAACAACACACATACGTAACACTTCTATGACACAAATATGCAGCTTTCCGTACCATACATCATAAATTAATACACAATAGTCACACAAACACAATCAAACTATAATTACGACATTGCGACGACATCAATCATCCCATAACTGACTCACGTACGTAACAAATCAAGCATCCGTTACAACACATACACTTCAACATAGTAACCACACTTTTAAAAGTTACAAATTTGGCTCCAAGAAGAATAAATAGGACACTGTTACTAATTACTATTCTTCTACAATTTCTTAAATACATCTGTAATAAATCCATAGTCCATAGTTCCGGAACTACTTGTACAAGCACATGCATCATGTAACATCGCCGCGACTCGAATTGGACTTTGAAAATATTCGCTGTTCACGAGTGCGGTCACTTTTTTTGACAACTGTACATCATATTAGTAGGTTCTACATATGCTTTTGGTATAGAGTGTTATTCAAAGCCTTTATCGTTACACAACATTGTCTACTGTTCGAATTGGCGTTATATAATATAACTTGTATATAAAATGTCTTCCACGGGTGTTAACAGAAAACGTGTTGTGCTAAGTATCGAAAAAAAATGGAAATAATTGAATGGTTTGAGAAAGAGAAACTGTAGTTCATCTCGCAGCAGAATCCGAGAGTGGAGTTACAACTGCGCGATTTAATAAAAAAAAACAAGGATAAAGTGTAAAAAATATGTAAACCTACAACATGAGGTCTCCTTTATTCCTATCTTTCCTGAGACAGTCATTACAAATGGCTTCCTTGTCCCTTAAAAACCCGTCGTTGACAACCAGTCTTAAATTAGTGAATTTCTGATCCACTACATAGAGAGTTAAATACAGGGACATCACTTTATTTTTACCAACATTTTTAACATTAACCTGGCTATACTCGGAAACACTGTTGCCCCCTTCCATTACAGGAGTTTGATGTTACTAGAGCAATATGTAAACAAATCATTTTACTAGGTATAGGAGGAGAGAAAAGTAGTGTATCCATTTATGTTGTAGGGAAATACGATATTACGATTTTCAGTTTGATAATCACTTTTACGGAATTTATCAAAATACAGTAGAGTAGTAACATTTTTTTTTTCAAAAACTCAACTTTTTAGGCGGCTATGTTCGTTATGTAATGTCTACTTTATTTAGCATATTAATTATTGATGTTAACATACAATATAGAGAGTGCATTTAAATTTCATTGGGCTCATAAGTAAAAGGCTGTAAGTGCACTTGTTACTTTTGAGAAAATGGAGTTTACATATTTAAGCTTTCGTAAAACCGGTGAAATATTTATTTAAATTTTAATGTGTGATGCGATTAAAATATCCCTTTGCCACTAAAATTTTAGATACTTTAGCTTACACTGGATGCACTTAACTCAAGTTATTACAAATGTCACTAGCATTCCTTTGCTTCTAGCCACCTCAGTTCAAAATAAGCTAATCTGAATTTTTAAACAAGTTGCTGAAAATGGTTGCCGTTCATTACAATGCAGGCTTCAATTCTTTACGCATATTATTAAAAATATTTTGAAGCATATTCTCTGAAATTTAATTTATCGTTTCTTGAATATAATTTTTTAGTACGATATTATTAATATAGGTTCTTTCTTCTATAGAAAACGCAACCATATTTCTGAAACACACTATACACTGCAGTCTTTACTTCACTGCTTGAAGACTTCGAATGCAACAGCGGCCGTAAGTTTGTGTGTCTGACGGGAGCAAGGACACTAGTGAAGGGGTGAGAGTGAAGTACATTTAGAAATGCAGGTACAATAAAAATGCAAGTAAAAATAAAATGATGTCCCTGTACAAGATCAAGGCGGAAATTACAAAATCTTTCATGGTACGGATTATCCGATTTTTTCGATTAACCGTTCAGTCCATCCCCTTCATTACCACGGATAATAGAGGTTCTACTGTAAAGAAATATTATCGTTACTAAACGATTGCCAAATTGACTGAAATAAATGTCACAAATATGTTTTTTAACAATAATGAAGAAATTGTGGGGCATATTTCAAAGGTTTTGCAATAGAGATGTTATTGCCAAAAAATGCGGTCTCTGTACTTATTTTATAAACCACATAAAATATATGTTCTTAGGCTACATCACTTTATTTATAATACACTGCCATTCTGTTCAGCGCTAGTAACACTGGCCATCACAGCACTGCTGACAGGGACACATCATTGTGGACTTCATTCCGTTTGTTTGTGCTGTAGATTATGATGATTGCTATGTATTAATTAATATATCTCATTACAACACAGTACATGAAAGAGTGTTATTTATTCGCCTGTACTGCTCAATCGAACTGGTAAACGTTTGGATTGATAGATGTGTCAAAATATGGAAGTTGAGCTGTAATTACGTACACACAACAGACACATACGTTCAGTAACAAGATGCATTTTCATTTTTCAAGTTTATTTCTTTGCTTCATGACTATGCATATATATAAGTTGGTTATTTAACGACGCTGTATCAACTACTAGGTTATTTAGCGTCGATGAGATTGGTGCTAGCGAGATGGTATTTGGCGAGATGAGGCCGAGGATTCGCCATATATTACCTAGCATTCACCTTACGGTTGCGAAAAGCCTCGGAAAAATCCAACCAGGTAATCAGCCCAAGCGGGGATCGAACCCGTGCCCGAGCGCATCTTCAGATCGGCAAGCGCCTTAACAGACTTAGCCACGCCGGTGGCTATTCTATCCGTATATTGTAGTGTGTTTAATTAAGAGAGATAAAAAAAACAGAGAAAGAGAGATACTTAGAGAGAGGGTAATTGTCCTAGTAAACCTTTTGTAATTAAAACAATATCTACTAATCCTGGTAGTAATTCTAAATGTAGCTACCTATGCAGACAGCCGTAGCATTCTAATGTCTAGTAATGGTATTTCACCTTTTTTGATCTCATTATAAGGGAGTTTAAACACAGTTACAATCTTCATAAAAAGGAAAATATGGAAAATATGGTGAGCCAAGAGACTCAGTCCTTGATAACAAATGACATTCTCTTTACATAATAATTATTTTATTGTATACTATATACAGGGTGGAAATGAAATAATCCTTCAGATTTGCAGAGCGAATTGTTCATATTGAGTGTAACAAAAGAGTCTAATACCATATCGGTGGGAAGTTTATAGTTTTCGAAATGAAAATTATTTTTGTGCGAGATCGTACGTATTTGCTTGGTTTCCGCACAAAACCAATCCGCGGAAAGTCTAAAATTCTACATTCAGTATTCCCAACCTATCACACATAACAATTTCCCTCTTCTTACCGCTTAAGTGACATATTGATTTTACTGCTTTAGGCTTTTAACATTATTTTTAGAGACGTTCAATATAGAATAATTATAAATTCCAAACTTACCACTGCAATTTCACCTAAATTTTACTGTTAATTATTGTTTTTAAATATTTGCAAAAATTAAGTAAACTCTACAACTCCACTGCATTCGTGATGCAAGTAACATTCAGGAAGCCGTGAAAAAATCAACAAGATTCCAGACTCATCATAGACTGGGGGGAAAAAAGACAGACGTATATCACGGCCTGCTGGAGTATAGTAAACACAGAAATCATTTTAAAGCAACAATGTTGAAGATAGTTACTTTTGTTTTGCAAATTTTCCGTCATTGAACAGAAACCAAGATGGAGATTTCATTGCAACTAATTAGAAATTCCTCTTTCAGGTATATAATAAACGATCTTCGCACAAAATAATGTACGATACACGAGCGGTATAGGCGGCCGGGTAGCTCAGTTGGTAGAGCAGCTGGCTACGGACTGGAAGGTCCGGGATTCGATCCCAGGTGGTGAGAGGATTTTTTCTCGTTGCCAAACTTTCAGAACGGCCCAGAGGTTCACTCAGCCTCCTATAAAATTGAGTACCGGGTCCTTCCCTGGGGTAAAAGGCGGTCAGAGCGTGGTGCCGACCACACCACCTCATTCTAGTGCCGAGATCATGGAAAGCATGGGGCTCTACATCCATGCCTCTCAAGTGCCTTCATGGCATGTTACGGGGATACCTTTACCTTTTTACACGAGGGGTATGTTTTCTTTCAATTCTCGGAAATTAAAAAAGCTCAACTACGTTTCGCTTTTTCAAACTTTTCCTCGAACATGAAAACTTCAACATACCGCTCTTGTAACGCATATTACTATTTCCTAAACTTTAACGTCGTCTTAGTGGATAATTATTACGAATAGAATCTTGATTTCTCTCATTAAAAATAGAGAATATAATAAAGAATAATTTTTTCCTTTGTTGTATTTCGATAGAATGGACGGTTTTCCTGTAAATTAAATAAAAAGTATTGTAAATTTGTTTCCAGACTAACAAAACTAAACGCGGCAACACTGATCAGCTGTTCTCGCTCCATATTGTTCGATAGTCAAGGTCGTCTTGCCCCAGTGCCATTCTACGCTTTGTTTCCGGCAGGATATTAAATATTGTAGGTAGTAAATTTAGTGATTTTGAAAGTGTTGTTGAAAGTAGCAAACATACGTGTCAAGATATTGTAAATAGTAAAGTAATCTTTTGTGAAAATGCCAATTAAGATATTGTAAATTGTAAAGTCAGTGTTTGTGAAAATGCTAGTTAAAAGAATGTAAATAGTAAAGTTAGTATTCATGGAAGTGCTAGTTAAAATTATTACGTTTTCATGGAGTATTCAGGTCGATTTGAATACAGTTTCCATATTGAATACGATGTCCCCGATCCCTGTTTTCATACAGATCTCCTTACTAAGCCTAAAAATAGCCGCGTCTGTGGCTCAAGTTTTAGCGCTCTTGTCTTACATCCAGGCGACTTCGATTCCTGGTCAAGTCGTGATGGAAATTGTGGTCAACAAAAAAGACACTCACGGTACTCCCGTTTCCCTATATCGTTCCACCAGCACTCTTCCTACTGAAACATGTTATATTTTGCACATACTGTAGGTGTTAAGGAACAACGTCACTATAATCTGAGGCGGCTGTAGAAATGTATTGTATTGTTATTTTAAAACTCTTGTATATCCTTAAATGTCAGTCCTATCAAAATTTTGCTTGGAATAAAAAAACTTGTCGGAAATCATTTTAAAGAAACTTTTGTTATGTAACATTTTTCACAAAAACCAATAATAAGCGAGATATTTCGGTTGATTTAATTCAGGCCCCCTTATAATCCCCCTTTTAAATAAAGTATTTTGAATGCCATATAGTCTAAAATCTAAGTTACAACGAACTTAATTTATATTCCAGTTTTCATCGAAATCCGTTCAGCCATTATCGCGTGAAAAGTTAACAGACAGACACAGACAGACAGACAGACAAACAAAAATTTCAAAAAGGAGATTTTCGGTCTCAGGATGATTAATTATATATGATAAAACACCAATTATTTTTGGAAAAGCGAAAATTGCCAGAAAAATTTCGCTTACAGATTTATTATTAGTATAGATAATGATATGATATATGTTCATAAAATAAAATATTAATCTTTTTTCACTTCTCTGCAGGTAATTTTTTTTTCACCAAGAGCGAATTAATTGATTTTCAATCAAACGTAAATTTACAGAGCTAAATAATGTCCAATCTAAAAACTAATAGCATATTTGAATTCCTCATATTCAGACACATATTTTCAGGACGTCTCATTGTATATATCATCTAAAATAAGGCCTCGGGGCTCAGTGCTCTATGACTTATCAGGCTATTCGACCGAAGTTCGGACTGGCTGTCAAGGCTGAGTCAGGGTGACCAACCTGTCAGCATGGGATTCTAGAATACCACGCGAGCCACCGTCGAACATGGACATTAATCACATATTTAAGGCTCACAATGGGCCAAAGGAAACCTAAATGCACGGATTCTCGAAAAGCCTAACCAAGCCAGAACCAAAAATGAGCTTATTATGGACAGAGAAATATTATAGACCGTTTCAGTGGACGTGGATGTATTTCGGTCTTTGAGAAATTTGATTACTACAACCATAATATCGAAACAAACGACAGTTTGACTTGATTTCGGAGTAGGCCTACCCAAGAGACAGTATCCAAATAAAATAAGATTTTTACTTCGGGGTTTGTTAAAGCAAAGTTAAAAAAGGGAATTTACAAGACAAACGATGGCTATGCTACTCTAGGTAACAATTTTCTGTGTCCTGTAGCCTTTGTTTAAGTGTTAGGGATGTTGACTTGAAGAGTTAGCTGCTCGCTTTTAATTCCGTGGAATTTCTAGAGTAATATAAAGCTAGTGTCACTAGTCTTAAGACGACAGTCATATGAATAAGACTAATAGTGAAATTCAATATTTGGGTAACATTCTTCCACGAATCATAGCAACTGTAAAATATTTTGTACGAGATCGTGCGTATTTGCTTGGTTTCCGCACAAAACCAATCCGCGGAAAGTCTAAAATTCCACATTCAGTATTCCCAACCTAACACACGACAATTTCCCTTTTCTTACCGCTTAAGTGACATATTGATTTTACTGCTTTAGGATTTTAACATATTATTTTTAGAGACGTTCAATATAGTAATAATTATAAATTGGAAACTTACCACTGCAATTTCACCTAAATTGCACTGTTAATTATTGTTTTTAAATATTTGCAAAAATTAAGTAAAGTCTACAACTCCACTAAAGTTACTGCATTCGTGATGCAAGTAACATTATGGAAGCCGTGAAAAAATCAACAAGATTCCAGACTCATCATAGACTGGGGGAAAAAAAAGACAGACGTATATCACGGCCTGCTGGAGTATAGTAAACACAGAAAACATTTTAAAGCAACAATGTTGAAGATAGATATTTTTGTTTTGCAAATTTGCCGTCATTGAACAGAAACCAAGATGGAGATTTCATTGCAAATAATTAGAAATTCCTCTTTTAGGTATGTAATAAACGATCTTTCGCACAAAATAATGTACGATACACGAGCGGTATGTTTTCTTTCAATTCTCGGAAATTAAAAAAGCTCAACTACGTTTCGCTTTTTCAAACTTTTCCTCGAACATGAAAACTTCAACATACCGCTCTTGTAACGCATATTACTATAGCAGTGAGATCTGTAAACTCTCGCTTATAAGAGGAGAAGTGTTGATATTACAACAATGAAAACTTCTAGGTAAATAAAATAATGATTATTCAAGCTTTTAATAGAGGAAATGTTACAAATATGGAATGTCATTTCGTTTTTTTTTTTTTTTTTTTCGTTTTGGGATCTACATATTTAAATACTGAACGTAAAATATCGCCCTGTTTATTGCTGAATGTCTCTGTGAATGGTACACTGGAATTAGAAGTTCGTAAGATGTTATAAAATGTTGCAAAAATAAATTATTTTCTCAAAATCTAACATATTTCCTTCATAAAATAGCGGTACAAATCAGTGGCGGCTGATTGACTGAGGCAAGAGAGGCCGGGCCTCAGTCACGTGGCTTAACTGAAATCAAATTTGGGTGTTTTTAAATAATGTATTAGTTATTTGAATGAAGCATATATCGCTGTAGAAGCATTTGAAAACTTTGTGATGTATGTAGATCTGTTTTGCAGTAAAATTTGCTCCTGAGGCCAGGATCACTCGTGCCGAGTCTGCTATGTGATGAATATAGATCTGTTTTGCAGTACAATTTGTTCCTGAGGCCAGAATCGCTCGTGCCGTGTCTGGCTTCTGAATTTCCTCTATTTTCGCGGGCTTTGAGCTTGCGCTTAAAACGTTGTAGCTGAGGGACAATTTGTCTGGCCTCGTGGTCTGGTCAGGTTTCACTCCTCCCAACCATGGGCCGGCCTCAAGGGTAGTGTGGGGTGGGAATAGCAATGGTGACTTGTCTTCCTAAATAGGCTATAAATAACACAAATTCCAGCTCTTTGGCAGGCAGAGATCCACACTATTCCCTCCCCTTATGTCTTAGTTTATGACTTAAGCTAGGGTGTTATACTATTGTAGTTCGTAGTACAGTAGTGAATCTGGGCCAATGTTGTTATTTATTTCGGGAAAATATAAACAGAAAGAAATGCAAGAAATAATGCTGGTGTAGTTAATTCATTGTTAGAGTGTCCTTTTTCGAGAAGAAATAATATTGAAAGAAAGGAAGTTTTAAATAAAGAGAGTCTACCGAGACGACATCGCTCACAATTTTTCTGACAAATAATCTTAAAACGCGAGTTTCTATTGCATCCTGGTATGGGCAACATAAATGGTAAAGTGGTAATGTGGTGTAAAATAAACTTCTCTGTTGGCCTTGTTTGTTGCTGTCAAGGGAAAAAATAAAAAGAAAAGAAAGAAAGGGGATTTTCAACATATAATGTGGGTTGCTTCACAACACTGAAACATCACTGAAACTCAAAGCATAACAGCTTATTTGGTGAGTGAAATTATTATTTTTCATCATAGTAGGCTAATAATAATAGACTAGTAATAATAATAATAATAATAATAATAATACAGTAATAATGATATTAATAATATAATAACAATAATAATTAATATAATAAATAAACATTTCCTATCGGAGGCACTTAAACTAGTTGCATCTGGCCTCACTAAGGATTTCAATCACCGGCCGCTACTGGTACAAATTTGAAATACTATATTAACAAGTTACAAGATTAACAAAATTGTAAAGACAAAATGGCCTCTACTAAGAAAAGCACAGAACAAGCATTCAGCATCTTTATTAGAAGGTATTTTCCCAACCGTAATACTGAATCTAGATGAATAGTCCCTCACGTCTTTCCTCGAACTTGTTTTATGGATTCTTGCATTCCCTTTTCATTTCACTGTTTTCTACATTTCTTGGAAGGTGAGATTTTCCCTTCTCATACAGGTGCTAACACTAGTAAATAAAGAGAAAACCATGATATAAAGATGGAATAATACTAGTATTTCATAATTGTGACGCACTCATTTTAAGTAATAGCCTCAAAACATACCATAATTTAAAAACTAAATCAATTAAACATACACTGCTATAAATGTATTAATAAAAAATCGAATTACCAACAATTAATAAGATATTCATTATAAATCATAAACATGGGACCTACAAAGAAAATATTATCTTAAAGTAACAAAAATAAAGTGCCTGAATAAAGGGTTATCATAGTATGTCATTAATATACAGTATATCTAACACTGAGAAATAACAATGTATATTCAAGAAAAGCATTTACCGCCAAACTTTCACTTTTCTCCAAAACGCAATAATGATAATTGTTTCAACAGTTCAGTTTCTAACTGTAAATTAACACATTCCCGCGAAAGATAGTATCAATGCGTAATAATCTGGAAGACTTCCGCTAGAATACAACCCGTCTTAGGTCGTATATCACACTGTTTCATATTTGTAACCCTATTTCATATTTGTAACACTTCGTCTACAACAGTATTACATATTTTCATGTTAAAAACTTATATTTAGCAATAATTATAATTATTCGTTATCCTGTTCATAAATATATTTACGTTGGAATGATGAATTTAAGCAGGTATAGTAATTAGTCGTATTGTTTTCTAAATGACTAATATCGGCTAGCACTTCTGAATTTCGAGTTCAATTCTCGATCAGTCCAAGTGATATTTATGGTAGATGGGGTGGTATTGGAACGAACAAAATTTATGTCGGGTGCTCTATCAGCAGTTGCCGTCGCATCGTTCATCTCCCTATTCAGGATTTCACTGCCCTCACAAAATAGCTGTTACACCATGTTTTATATTACACGGAATTCATATATGACCCGCCGCATGATGTGGAATTTCTGTGAATGGTGGAAATGTAATGTTTTTAACGATTCATTTTCCAGTTCTTCTATAATGAATTTCATTTGCGGGGGGAACAACTCAATTACTAGTACAGTTGACAATAGTTATTCTGTGCGAATACTAAGTAATCCAAGAGTTAAGTCCTCCCTTACTTCTCTTGCTTGCTAATAAAACCGGAAACATAATAATCGCATCATTTTGAACAGAATAAAATTCTGAAATAATACGAGTTTAAACTCGTCTCTTTGTCGGCTTGATTAAAATGTTATGAGTAACTTATACTTCGTTTTGCAAACCAATGATAGGGAGATCAGTGAAATCATTTGTAGTTTCCGCTTCGTTTTCCTAGGCAAGTATGATGATGGTAGAATACCAACAGGGGAATTATAACTTATATGTCATAATCACACTAAACTGTTGGTGCTCAGTTTATCAAACAATGCAAAGTAAAATAAGAATGACATGTTACACAGAGTTCTTCTTTTACACATCAAGCACTCCTATTCTTCCAGTGTAAAAATGACAAGGCAATCCAGCGTATAGATAATTATACAGTATGGACACTTCGCGTCGATACCTTTGATGTAGTAGGACTGACTTCGATGACCTTCAAACCAGTTTGAGCGTGAGATTCTGCTTTCTCCCAGGAGTTGGCACTGATATCACACCAGCTAGAAGTCGACACAGCGGAAATATAACATACAATTAATACAGGGACATCATTTCATTTTTACTTCAATTTTTATTGTACCTGAGTTTTTGAATGTACTTCACTCCCACCCCTTCTACTAATGAAGTTCAATCGTCCTCCACACAGATCCAAGACCGCATATACGGTCATAGTAGCCTTACGGTCATAGTAAATAGTACGTTCCAGAAATATGTTCGCGTTTTCCAGTGACTAAAGAGCATTCAATATTGAATCATTTTCGCACAGGTACTGTCGTCCGTTTGCCTACGTCGCATTCCGGTTTTCCCCACCTGCTTCTATTCGCCTCTCTGTAAAGGCTAGCGGCGGGCTGTCTTAGCTCTTTTCTGAGAACATTAACTTCTGTTAGGAATTGGACGTCTACGTAATATTATACAACTGTTTAAAATAACTTAAATAAAAGGGCCTCGTTAAGTAATTAACTGTCACGTGATTTCCTCCCCTTCTACTACCCTGCGACATGGACGGACAGTAGATAGCATGTCTGAGTAATTTTATCTTTTCGGATAGGGGAGAAGTGAAGATTGAATTTACAGTACGTAAGGTACTCTTTTACCGAGTAGGTACAGAATTATTTCAACATGATTTACTGATACGAAGTACGAACCTGGTAATTGGAATTACGTACAATGGTCTATAGTGTGATAATATGCACATTAGAACTGAAGCTTGTATCGAAATGAACGGTCACCATTTTCAAAAATGTGTTTAAATATTCATATTATGATTATTTTTTAAATTTAATTTCATTATCTATATTGTACGCTAATGTGCTGTAGACAGTATAATACTCTATACACTGCATAATGAATACGTAAGCATCAGTTCGTGAGTAAAAACACTTATTGTTAATACTGTACAAACAAACAAAACCCTAATGAAAATTATCAAACTCAAAAGCACGATATTTCCTAGTTTACGTAAATGGATTAACTACTTTTCTTCCCTCCTATACCTAGTAAAGTGATTTGTTTCTATATTATGTCAGTATCATCGAACTCCAGTCGTGGAAGGGAGTTTCCGGTTTTCAATCGTTGATTCAAAGGTATAGCCAGGTTAATATTAGAAATGTTAGTAAAAATAAAATGATGTCCCTGTACATTTAGGTACATTATGTACTCAAATAAAATAAATTGCACCGATGAAATAATAAATCCGTCATTAACTGTAATGTCTAGACTCTATAGAGTTCCTTTATAATGAGAGTTGAGACGTTGACCCCTTAACAACAATTAAAATATGTAATGATTTTATAGCATTGAAAATGGAAAAACAACACTCCTATGAGAAGTAAAGCCATATACCTATATTGTATTGTATATAAATATTAAACGAATTTTATACGTAATTTTATAACGTATTATATTATTTTATAATATAATTTATTATATATAAGATATAAACAATTATTATTACAACTAGTTTGTCACTGAGAAATAAGGAAAAGCTGTTAACTTGAATTTATTTGAAGCAAAGCGTTGGAATTGATATTGATGGTATCTTTAGCAATATAAAAGTAATCAATAAACTAATCAAAACAATATTATAGCACAAATCAAAGTTACCTAGGTATATGTTTTAATTGTAACTAATATTACATAACAAAACTCTTATCGCATTATGCTTTTAAGGTGATATTGGTGCGCAACCTCATATCATCAGAATATTAAATTGTTTTCTCTAAATCTGCTGAAACTATATAGCTGACGTTTTACTAACACATCGGCACACATATATGTTGTTTATGATGTAACAGTAGTTGTTTTGTTAATTCATTTCCTTACAAACAATCTCTATGCGAATATTTTCAAAATTTTCATTACCGTATACTATCTTCAATATTACATATTATTTACGATATATTAGATTTACGAAAACATTGTTCCAGTACCTGCAAGGCTACTAAATAAACATATCTGAATATTTCACTTTTTTGTAAAATGAAGTTGAGAAAATATTCATTTTGAATAAAAAAGCTAACTTCTGAAAAATGAGCATTAAAATTGAAACTTACATTGTTATAGTGCACTTATACTTCTCAGATAAATCTAAAAAAATTAACATGGATACAGTTTTAATAAGTCCTCTTCTCTTTATCCATTGAATCAGTGCTGACCATCCCTGGATATAACTCGAACAAGCGGCATGTACTACCTCTTTCTTTTCAGTTGTAAAGCACTCAGACTCTTCTGAACTCCAAAACACGCTTTGTGCCTATGGGCATCAGCAGACATGACTGCGCTATATTACCGAGTACCCTACCAAAAACCGATGGTATCCTCTCTTTACCCTAATCTGTACCTGCTGAGCTAGCCGAAACATATGTCGATAACTTTTTGCTTGAGGATAGAGTTGTTCTCTGTTCTGGAGCTTGTACAGTTTGATACGGTGTCATGAGTAAAGTTCAGATTTCATTCACCAAATATTGGAAAGAGATTAGCGGTATATAGCGTATAGCGGGAGTTTGACGTAACGATCTCTGAGCGTACACTAACAAAGGAACTTACTTTAGTTAGATGAGCCGCAGTGGGTCTTGTCTGTTCCGATTGAGGCTGTGACTTGGTTATTTGTAAGCACAGGCTTTCGTGTACACTTACTTCGCCTGACTGTATAAGTGCAAGTGTAACATTACTAAGCAATTTACAAACAAATTAAATCTTTAAAAAGGTGTCTAGAAGTGAAATTACTTATGGCTTTTGAGGACCAAAATTATTTTTGTAAGTTCATTTACTATTATTTCAGTTTTAGCCTATTTGTATTATCCATTTCCTTACTAATTTCAAAAGATAATCAGAAGTTCATTCGAATTCCAACCAAAAGTCAATTGGTTATTAATTTATCTACCTTTAGGAAGTATATGTACGCTGGAATCTTTGAAGTGCAGTGACAATAACGTAATTGGTCTTGGAACAGATTTGATGCTTGAATATTATATTATATACTATACTTTGTTGTATATTTACATCTAGTAACCTATTAATGCTAATAATAATAATATAAAGGAATAAAAGAATAGAACATAGCAATACACTTTTCATGTGGTTCATTTCCTCCATTTCTCACATAGTTCGCCTACGAAAATATATTACAAACTAGTGACTTGTGCAACAAATTCTGCAAATTAAGTTCGTTAGACGTTCAAATAAAAATTATTCAGATTTATTTTCAATGCAGAATACTTGTCTTTTTAATAGTTATTTGCTTCCATAATAATGAAACATACTCCCTCTGAATGGATTTTTTTAGGCCAAATACTTTCTCTTGAACCTATCCACCTTCAGTTTTTGGGTTTCAACGCGAAAACGCAAGTATCAATGTCAGGACGATAGCAGTAGCTATTTCAGGTCATTGTGGATTGTAGGCGAAAGTTAAAAAAATGTCAGGTTTGCTAAGCTTTCGAACAATAGCATTTTCGTATAGCTGCTGCATGTAGAACTTGAAATGTAGAGCGTAAAATCATTTTATCCTACTAAGAGATCTTGCTGAAATGATCTGGAGACTACAAAATTTTCTAGGCCTCTTATTTTATCAGTAAGTAATACCTTTTGATCTTTCCTTAGGAACTGTAATTTTTGTGCTCTGTCGAGCCAATACTGAAGACAGTGACACATATCCATATCTACACTACACCGCCATTAAGTATATGAAAAAGACCCAACCCCACTGGGCTAAAAAATATTTGATTTTTAATTACAATATTATTATCTTACATAAGTTTTGTAGTTATATATAGCAGCCACTCAGTAAATTATAGAAATGAGGATCTAAATTAAGATATTCTCTACATTTACTTACATAACCTCAAAACGTTTCACTTTCGTGTCATCAATATAGCATCAATATTATGTACAATTAATGAAAAATAGATGCATCATGATATTAACTATAATAATATTTAATTTCTAATGATAATAATGTCATCAAACCACCTCAAGTTTCGTAGATTTGAATATCCAATACAGAGCTGTACTCAGATAATTCTTATACACTGCAGAATCAGTTTTTAATAACAAATTGAATTGAGCTCTAAATATGCCGGCAATCCTGCAGGTTATCCTTCGTGTAATAGCCTATTGTTTATTATAGTTTGTGTTTTGTTCTGAAATTCAATCAAGTCGGCCGTGATTCGATAAAATTAGTTCTCAAAACTGACAACAGATGGATTTTGAAAAATAGGAAAATTATGTAGGAAAATTGACATTTCACTGAAAACTACTATTTTTCCGAAAAACTATGGGTTCCAAGCTTCAAAATGAGGGGCCATTTATTAAAATGCGTTCAGCCGTTTTCCCGTAATTTCCATTACCAGTTCAAATTATATATATATAGATTATTATTGAAACTATTTAGAATAACCTTCCGCCATACAGGTAAAGTACGGTGAGTAAAGAAGTCATTCAGTACATAGGATCGTGATTTTACTACATGTGGTGATATCTGGTAACAGTTGGCAACACTGACAAGACGGAAATATTTGCTGTTTGGGAACTGAACTTACGTGATCCTCACTATACCAGGAGAGAAGCGAGCAGTGTAGCCAACTGGCTATCACTAAATCCCGCTAGGCGGAACTTAAATATAAGCTATTTTCGAGCGAAAAAAAGCTGCATTTTCATATAATACTTTAAAATCAAGTAATTCAATATTTTATTTTATCATTTATCACATGATGAGGGTTCGATCCCGGCCTAGGTCGATGGCATTTAAGTGTGTTTAAATGCGACAGGCTCATGTCAGTAGACTCACTGGCATGTAAAAGAACTCGTGCGGGACAAAATTCCGACACACCGGTAACGCTGATATAACCTCTGCAGTTGCGAGCGTCGTTAAATAAACCGTATTTTTTATATCACATGTTTTAATATTTAATAATTTTAACTATGATTACTTGCTTTAATAGAGATTTCTTCAGGATCATCAAGGTCAGTGTCTGTATCCTCAGTGTTCAGTAGTAATGAAGAAGTACTTGTAGTGTCGGCAATATCTCTGCAATTAAATGTATGTGAAGTACTCAGTGAGTTTCACTTGATCCCTTCTTGTACGCAGCCGAGTCCCTACTTTACGCATCACATCTATTGTCAATATATAATCTTTACAACAACTGGCCAACTTTTTGATGAAGAAAATGCACTGGATGATGTAATTTGTCAATGTTTCCATATGTGGATCACGGGAGTCACATCACCTCAGCAAAAAGGGAAAGAGTTGAGAGGGAAGGAGGTTAAGCACATCCTTAATAAAACATGTTTCAACTCGTCTCCGTATTACAACATATTATTACGTGCTTATCATGAATATTTTTAGATTAATATTTAAACAATGTTAAAGAAATTTATGAAAACGAAGTTTCCCGCCTGCTAGGAGAAGGAAATAAGCTAGATTCCCCTCTAAACGGGATAGATTTTTTTTGCCGCTAAGCATAACATCAAAAAAGCTAGATTTAGCTTGTAAAAAAGCTACATTGCCAACACTGAAAGCAAGCATTGCCTAAAAAACTTGTTGCGAATGTGTTGTTTGTATATAATTTTTCAAGTTAAAAATACTTGCTGCTCTGTTAACAGTACCATTTAGGGAAATGAACTCCAAGCTCTAGTCATGACTGTGAATTGCACTTTGTCCCAGGAGGTTACAAGATTACTGGAGTTTGTAAGTTGACCACGGACATGGATATGCATGTGAAGTACTTGACTCACGGCTCACGTGAATTTATTTTTACTGTTACGCTATAACAAATGTATGTCTAAACTAATCAAACATTATTTACAATATTTAACTTTTGTACAGTGTTGTATATTGTAACGCAAGCTATTTTATGTCATAATACAACAGTCAACTTATTTTGTAAATTGTGTACAATGATATAAATAACTAATGTTTGATCAAAATAAGCCTTCATTCTTTATGATAGCGTAATAGTGAAAGTCGCGTATTTTAGTGTATATAGTGTAATAATAATAATAATAATAATAATAATAATAATAATAATAGTAATAATGATAATGATAATAATGATTTATTTTAGCTGGCAGAGTTAAGGCCGTAAGGCCTTCTCTTCCACTCAACCAGCAAAAAGTGTATGTACATATGCATGAACTTACAAAGAATTCAACAATTTGATTTAGATGAGAGTTACATGTATACAAGAGTTATTTACGAATTAAACAACAAAATACTATGAACTATTAATTAAAAACTGAAATAAACTGTGTAGCAGAATTAAGCTAAAATACATAGAATATTAATATATTTCAAACAATATTAGATAATAGGAAGAGATTATTATGAGACAATTTTGAAAATACAGCACTATCAGGATGAAAGAAAGAAGTAACAATGTAGTCAGTGATAGTTTAAATCAGTATGATTGGAGTGAAATGCTAATAAGGTTATCTTTTAAGCTGTTTTTAAAGGTGTTTATTGTCTTGCAGCCCCTAATACTTTGTGAGAAGGAATTCCATTGACGCGAGGTGGATACTGTAAAAGATGATGAATAACAAGATGTTCTATGAAGAGGTATACTTAGTGTGCCACAGATAAGTGATCTGGTATTTACGTCGTGGTTGGAGTATAGATAAGAGAAACGAGACAAAAGATAATTTGGTGTTGAGGTGTGCAGAATTCGAAAGAATAAAGACAGAGAGTGTAAAGTTCTGCGTTCTTTAAGTCGGAGCCATGAAAGACTTGCGAAGGACGGTGATATGTGATCACATCGTCGGATGTTGCATACGTATCTGACGCACATATTCTGAGCTCGCTGTAACTTGACTGACAGTTGCTAGGGCAAGAAGTTTCTCAAGCGACTCAAACAGTGAATGGAGGAACAGATTTTTTTTATCGTTTCTTTAACTTGAAAATTCCAACTTAGATTATTATCAAAAAAGAAGCCAAGATTTTTTTACGACAGATGAATAAGGGATTAGCGTGTTGTTAAGGGTAACAACTGAAAGATTACTGTTATTAAGGGAGTTAACTAAACGCTTATGGCCGATAATTATAGCTTGAGTCTTGCTTGGATTAAGTGCGAGTCCGAAACTGGCCGCCCAAGTGGAGACAGTGGCTAGGTCACAATTCAACTTGTCAATCGATTCATTGATCTATTGGGTCTGGAATGTATGTAAAGTTGTAGGTCGTCGGCATAGAGGTGATATCGGCAATACTGTAAGTTCTTTGATACGTCATTAATGTAGATAGAGAAGAGTCGTGGTCCTAATACGGAGCCCTGCGGCACTCCCGCCTTTGTGCATCGCCATTGGGAGAATTGATTATCAAGTGAAACACACTGTAAAGGACTGTTAGAAATTTACTACTTTCAAAAGCGATTGCCAAAAAGACTGCTTTTCGTCTCTAGAATATAATCTTTGTTCAAATATTACTTTTGTAGAATATTTATTTTTAATATTCCTTCATTCCTTCGAGCCCAATTGTCTTATTTAAGGTTACATTGTAACTTGTTTAACTCTTGGAATTACATGTAACTAATGTCCGCACCTGTGGAGTAATGGTTAGCTCGTCTGGCCGCGAAACCAGGTGCCCGGGTTCAATTCGCGGTCGGGGAAAGTTACCTGGTTGAGGTTTTGTCCGGGGTTTTCCCTCAACCCAATATGGGAAAATACTGGGTAAGTTTCGGTGCTGAACCCCGAACTCATTTCACCGGCATTATCATCTTCATCTCATTCAGACGCTAAATAATAACCAAAGATGTTGGTAAAATATCGTAAAATAACCTACTAAAAACATGTAACTAAACCTATTTACATTTTGCTCTCACTATTATTATTATTATTATTATTATTATTATTATTATTATTATTATTATTATTATTATTATTATTCTACTGTTTTCTGTATTGATGTTATTTATTATTTGCTATGTATTTTTATACTGGTTGAATGGAAAAGAGAGCCTTACAGTCTTAACTCTGTCAATACAAATAAATAAATGAACAAATAATTTAAATTATAGGAAAGGTCATTGTAGTTTCAATCTTCATCACTAGAATTAATTTTCAACAATCTCCGAGGTCATATTTTGAATAATTAGTAGAACGCCAACTGCAGCAAAAGATTCAAATGTTCCCTCATAGTACCTCTACAGTCTAGTATATTCAGTCACGAAGCTCAATACGTAGTAAATATGCATCCATAGATAGTTGCTAACCACTAGGATCGTTACTATCGCCTCATTACAGACAGTGCGAAATAGTACCTGCACAGTCTATTGTTCCTAGTACTCTCAAAACTCAAGCTTCCTGACTGTATATACTAGACTGTGGTACCTCTGTAACACGCCAATATGATGTCATGCCAATATAGTCTATGAACAACTAACCTTATCTGTGTACGTACTGGGACAAAATACGGTCCCTAGTCATGAGGTACGGTACAATTCCCTATCCTACATCACCAAGGAATATGTTTGCATGATTACCTGTCCTCTGTTTGAATATATCTGAGTTCCTCCATGTTCTATAATCAAACACGGAAACAAGCCAGACATCCATATTTATAAATTGTTCATTGTTAGCCTATCATATGTATTTTGCAATTCATTTTGATTAATTTTCAGAAAAATGATATATAATACGAATATTTATTTTCAGTCAATGACTTTACTATTTATATATATATATATATATATATATATATATATATATATATATATATATAAGGTGCAAGTCCTTACATTACATGATTTAATATTGTATGAACGTTTTCGTCGGTTTCATACCAACATCATCAGATACAAAATTCTATATAGCAATATCATCTTTAACAAGTATATATGTATCTACAAACCAAAATATAATATATGTTAATAAGCATACAATATGATAAAAACATGATAAAGTCCAACATCATTAGGATATAAATGTGTCTTTTTTGTGTGACTACACCCTACTGTCAAATAATTAAAACACACGTGTGATTACAATACTTATACAAATATTTTGCAGGTCTTCACTGATAAAATAATAAAAAATAAAATGAAATCTGTATACCATATTGTGTGAAGAGATGCATTACAGTAATTGAACTATGTTAACTTATTTTTCGTGTCCATATTCTTGTTTTTTCATTACTGCACGTCTTTCACCTTCTAATGTATGTACGTCATAATATGTAGACTGAGGTTGTGCCTTGAGCCTAATTATTCAAAGTTGTTATGGATATCATTTGTATCCGACGATATATTTCAGTATTAGGTTGTCTTATGGTACAATCCCCTATCCTACATCACGAATGCGAAATATATCGTCGGATACAAATTATATCCATAACAACTTTTAATAATTAGACTCAAGGCACAACCTCAGTCTACATATTATAATGTACATACATTAGAAGGTGAAAAGACGTGCAGGAATGAAAAAACAAGAATACGGACACGAAAAAATCAGTTAACTGTAATGCATCTCTTCACACAATATGGTATACAGATTTCATTTTATTTTTTATCGTTTTATCAGTGAAGACCTGCAAACATATTGGTATAGGTATTGTAATCACACGTGTGTTTTAATTATTTGACAGTAGGGTGTAGTCAACCCTTCGTTACTCGCGTTAAATTTCGTAACGCCAGTACTCACCTGGATTACAATGGTAATCCACATTTGTTTTTGTTGACAGACAAGGTTTAAACATTGCAATTAGATTTAAATGTTAAGAAATATATTGTTTTCAGTTATTACAGTAATGAGAATGGATATGTTACGCATAACGGAACGTATTAAATATAAATATTAATAATGAAACGTATTATAGTACACAAATTGCATTCAAGTGACATGTTTACATAATGTTTCCACGCAGGACGTGTCTATGAGTCATAATTTATTGTTGCACCATAGTTATGAGTTAGTTCACTATCATCATAATTATGTAGGTTATCTAGAATTGTTGCTCATTCGCTGTTTGAAGGTCACCTGATCTCTTGATGTAAACTCTCCCACAGGAAACGCAAGTTCACTACTGCTGACATTGTTACGTCATATTTGATAACTAAATACCTCACTCAGGGGTGTAGCAATGAAAAAATTCAGGGATGTAACAATCATTCACACTTCACATATAATATTTTACAGATGTTTTTGCAGTTCAGATTTAACGCACATGATAGCCTAATCTACATCTGATTCAATTATCTAAGTAGGCCTACGCATTTCTTCCATACACTTCAAACAAATTACATGTTTAGTAAGTCAAAGAAAATAGAGGCCAGCGTCGTGAATTTCTGCTTACATCATAGGCTGAGCATAACTGTTCCAGGACATTCACAGCACATTTAGTTCTATTATAAAATGATATTATTTCATGTTTCTAGCTGCCTCCCGTTTCCTCATCCATTGCCTTATCATAATGCATGGTTGATAATGCTAACAGTGTTTTTTTCTTTGGTACATAAGAAATAATTGTGCAGCGTTCATTGAATCCAAACAATGTACTGTTAACTTGCCTGTCTTAGTAGTTGTGAAATGAGGAGGGATTTCTCTTTTGTTTTCTTTCTATGTTCCTACAAGTGTAATTTTGTCATTTTCTAGAAGATCTAAACACAGAGGTATGCTCATGAAACAGTTATCGGTGGTCACATTTCTTCCTGTTCCTTTGATGGGATGAACCAGCCTCTTCACCACTGCATGTGCACTGTTACTTCGGTGAAATGGACAGTCTGGTTGAATACCAGCATAAATTTCCAAGTTATGAGTGTAATATGTTTTCACATCCACCTTAGCAAAAATTTTGATCCAACATTTTGTTGGTTTAGTAGGTATATACTCTTCATGGGACATCGTCCTCTGAATGCAACCAACTGCTCGTCTATAGTTACATATTCGCTTGGACTACAGCACTTTTGTGAGTTCTGAACAAATAACTCTAATACTTCACGTATAGCAGCCAATTCATAAATTTCTTTCCTTTCCTTTTGTCATAAATGTTATCAAAGAGTAGACATCGTAACAAAAATTAGAATCTATTGTAGGTCATTGTCAGGTAAATTGACTCTATTCCTGTGCCATTTTTATCCCATAGTTCTCTTACGTTCAGTCTTCCCGATTTCAAGGCGCCAGCAAAATACAAAATACCCAAGAGTGCCTCAATTTCTACGTCATTTGTTAATTTGCAATCTCTGTCACGTCCGTAATTACGCTTCACTTTTTCAATACAAATATTAGTACCCTTACAATTACATTGATTATTGTCTGATCAATAAAGCAGTCAAAACTCTCTGTGTGGGTCCGCGCAATTCTTGCAGCCCTTTTAGGGCTCGATAAATGAATCACTATATTTTGTGCTCGTCTTCTCCCTCGTTGAGCTACTGGTTCTTCCTGCCAAATTGTAGTCTTTTTTTCTATCCGTATAGCAGTTTCCATCATTTATAGACATTAGTCTTTCATCACCACCACCACCACCACCACCACCACCACCACCATCATCATCATCATCATCATCATCATCATCATCATCATCATCATCATCATCATCATCATCATCATTGTCTTGTTCTGAATTAGAATCGTGAACTTCATTCTAAAGATCTCCCCTGTTGCTTTCATCATCACTTTCATTTTCAATGCCATCATCCATATCTTCATCCAGCCATTTGCAAATGTTGTTTGTAGTTTCCGTACCCATTGGAGCAAACTGCGAAGAGGATGGAACAATGCCACACATTTTTTCATAAACTTACTGCATTGCATCACTTATAACCATATTAAAAACTATTTCACTTACCTGAACAAAAAACTGACGTCAGTACTCGCGTGGATTACAATGGTAATCCACTCGGAAAAATTGTGCATCACTTTATAAAACTTCGTATAACTTTCCAAAGGGTTGCGACAAATACGTCTAAACACCAGTAATGCCTCACTTAGACTGTGACGAGAAATTGCATTGACGCTCAACTACGCAGTGCTGCAGGCAGTGACGTAATAGAGGATTAAATATCAGTGGATTACTATTGTAATCCACGCGAGTACTGAAGGGTCAAACAAGAAAGACACATTTATATCCTAATGATGTTGGTTTTTATCATGTTCTTATCATATTGTATGCTTATTAATATATATTGCATTTTGGTTGTAGAGACATATGTACTTGTTAATGATGATATTGCTATATAGAATGTTGTATCTGATGATGTTGGTATGAAACCGACGAAAACGTTCATACAATATTAAATCATGTAATGTAAGTACTTGCACCTTACATATACGAGGCGCATCCAGAAAGTAAGTTTCCCGATTTTTTCCCCTTGAAAGTAAACGTAATTAGCCGTGTCAATTGCGCATGCGTAACAGATCTATGACGTATCAATCATATACCAGCCGGACAGGTCCCGCCTGGTGCCAGTAGCGTGGCAGCAGTGGTCCGAAATGGAAGCTCTTATTCCTTCTCCCGCCGCCTGCGAGATTCTGTCGGTGATAAAGTTCTTTAATGCACAAAGCATTGCGCCAATTGAAATTCATCGGCAGCTCTGTCAGGTCTATGGGCCGAACACACCTCTCTCTCTCTCTCTCTCTCTCTCTCTCTCTCTCTCTCTCTCTCTCTCTCCTCTCCCTCCCTCCCCCTCCACCTCTCTCTTTCTTTTCAGGAAATTCCTGTCCTCCGGTGAGCGTTTTGGCAACGACGAAGAGCTGAAGACGTCTGTCACACGCTAGTTCCATTCACAGGCGGCAGAGTTCTACGACAGAGGGATACAAAAGTTGATCCCACGATACAATTGTCTCAATTCTGATGGTGGCTATGTTGAAAAATAGCTGAAACATTGCTGTACCTGTTGCCAATAAATGTTTTCCTGAAAGTGTGTATTCTTTTTTTTTAATATAGGGAAACTTACTTTCTGGATGCGCCTCGTATTAATAGTAAAGTCATTGACTGAAAATAAATATTCGTATTATCTATCATATGTAGCCGAATATTTATACTCTCAAGTCCGTTAATGTCAATTCATTTGTCACCATGCGCCTGGCGTCCACACCTGTGGAGTAACGGTTAGCGCGTCTAGCCGCGAAACCAGGTGGCCCGGGTTCGAATCCCGGTCGGGGCAAGTTACCTGGTTGAGGTTTTTTCTGGGGTTTTCCCTGAACCCAATATGAGCAAATGCTGGGTAACTTTGGGTGTTGGACCCCGGACTCATTTCACCGGCATTATTACCATCTCATTCAGACGCTAAATAACCATGCGCCTGGCGATTTTTTGTTTTTTATTTGTACTGTATAGAAGGAATTAAAGTGGTCCTATGGACTGAGGGAATAATTACTTATCGTTCTTGACACTCCATCTTTGTAGTTTGTAAGCCAATATGTTAAAAGAATTTTATTCCAGTCTTCTACTTATTGTGCTCCCTTTGACTGGGTAACTTTTCAGAATGTGTCGGACACGGCACGCGATGGACGCCGACATTTTCTGCCACACTACTCTATAACCAGTAAAGAATATTTTAATGATCATTTCACAGTTGACACCCCTATCTCTTCTTCCGTGTGTGCATCTAAAAAGCGTTCCGTAAACCCCTGTAGGTTTCATTTCTCAAATCGATATAATTCTTTGTAGTTACGACGGTGTGAATCATTCTGAAATGTATACTTTTTTTTTTCCTTTGAAGCATCATCATAAATGCTACCATCACACTTTCTAATTTGACTCTCAAACGCGGAGACACCTTCTGCATTACCTCAAGAAATTGCAGGATCAGTGTCTGTCTCGTGAGATCAAACTGAACTTTATCCACCTCTGGCTTCAGATGCGTCTCGTTAGTGGAATTCTATCTGCATTCCATCTCGGGGGATAGAAGTAACATTTGAAACAAAGCTTTCTTCTTATCCACCTGATAGAGAGATCCATCTCATTTTGGGAGACAGTATAGTTAGAACTGGCAACACTGCACCGTGAAAGCCTAAAAACGCATTTAGAATTCAGGGTGTTCTACCTTGACTTGTTTCGACGTTTCGGAGTTACATACAGGTTCCACCGTCAGAGCAAATAGACCTGAGCCTGAAGAGTCACCTACTCAATTGGACTTGTTGTATCAGGCTACTGGAAGCAATTTTATTAAGCAAGACACTCCTTACTTAACAAGAAAATTAGAAACGTGTTAATATCTTCAATTTGATTAAATAAATTTATAGCCTATGTGTATGAATTAATCAACCTATATTATATTTGTATTCTATAATTTTGAAATGTATGTATGTATGTATGTATGTATGTATGTATGTATGTATGTATGTATGTATGTATGTATGTATGTATGTATGTATGTATGTATGTATGTATGTATGTAAATTGTCCTAATTTTCACGTGCGATATTATTCTTCTCTAGTGTTAATTTTATACTATATAATTCCATTGCCGCTGAAATTTAAATTTTAGTTCCTATTTCATTTTATTTATTTATCATTTTTTTATTTTCTATATTTCTCTTATATTAATACTGTATTATATAATTCCTGTAACTGTAATTTTAATTTTATTTCCTATTTTATTTTATTTTATATTATCTTATAGGCCTATTAATATTATATCTGAACTGCGACCGAACACGAGCGCTGGTCATTCGACTCAAATTTTGTTAATACTACTGTATCTCCTTTTTTATATTGATTGTATTATTTTATTTCTATTTCTCTTGTTTGTAATTATATTGTTTATTCTGTATATTTAAATTTAAATAAATAAATAAATAAATATAGTGACCTGACCATTAACTAATTATTATGCTAAATGACTACATAAAAATACACATACATACATACATACATACATACATACATACATACATACATACATACATACATACATACATACATAAGTTACATGTTCTGACCATGGGCAGGTCTTTCACTGAAACCCAGCATTCTTCAAGTTTTCCTATTTTCTGCCCATGGAAAGAGGAATACAAACAATGAAAATTTAAATTACACAGTATTTTTTTTGTCATTTCAATGTTATTCGTACGATAACACTATTGAAATATTTCCATACTCTTTAAATGCACTTTTACTAACAATAAGAAAGAGATTGTATAATTATTTACTCTGATCGAGGATTACGTTTTTGACAAAAAATTGCAAATGAAACAACATGTAAAAATGTCACTTTCTTTCTCCAAGCACATGAAGAACCGTTTCACACTAGACATACGGGGTGTTTCATAATTCCTATTACAAACTTCTGAGGATTGTAGAGGGGACTTAGGCCGTGTCTCAAAGCTAAATTTTCAGCTGAAGTGAACTAGATTGTTGACTAAATAGCCGGATGTGACATCAGAAGTTACGATCCAAAGTTACGTAGTGAATAGCAATCAAGTCCGTAGTAGCTAGTAAACGAAAATGCTTGCTTGATTGTTGACTTGTTCACTAAACAAACATGGATACCTCATCAGCAATTGGGGTTATGATATCTAAAAATACTTTGGAAGTGAAATAATGAAAAATATAATGTAGATAAAACGTTAACTTTAAATATTGGAATTGTTAATACTTTCTTTACGATGTTTTAAATATCGTTGTAATATATTAGATCCTTATCCTTTCCACAGGACTCGTAATGAAGCAGCATTAGGACACTGCCCTCTTAATTCAGTGCTATCATCAGTGATATGGTTTTTTTTAGAAAAATAGTCTGTGAAGAAGGCCATGATTCAAGCATACATTTCCAAAGCTTCCTAGTGTATAGTTTACAAGTCACCTAGTTGTTAGTCACTAGTGTATAGTATGGACTTGAGCTTTGAGACACGGTCTAAGTATATAAAGTTTTGATTAGGAATCCATGTCTGGAAATGTATCGTTTCGATGCAAAATAAGTTTGTTGTATTCTGACAAAAATGATAAGTGATGAAGTGAGGGATGCGGAAAACGTTCGTGATACATGTGTTGTGGATTACCGGTTGTGCTGCATGTTTGTGAAACTTGGACTCTCACTTTGAGAGAGGAACAGAGGTTAAGAGTGTTCGAGAATAAGGTACTTCGGAAAATATCTGGGGCTAACATGTGTGAAGTTACAAAAGAATGGAGACAGTTACATAACGCAGAACTGTACTCATTTTATACGTCGCCTAACAATTAGGAATATTAAATCCAGATGTTTGAGATGGGCAGGGTATGTAGCAAGTAGGCCTATGAGCGAATCCAGAAATGCATATGGAATGTTAGTTGGGTAGAACTCCGTAGAACTGATTGTAAACAGTAGACACACGATATCAGGGGACTGCAAAAGTTTCCCTCAGTCCATTTTGTTTGCGTACCGTGAAGAGGGAGATTTTAAATCGAATCGGTCTTGAAACTTACAGTGTTTTGGATCGAAACTATACATTTCCGGACATGGGTTCCTAATCAAAACTTTATCTACTTAGTTCCCTCTACAACCTCTAGAAGTTTGTAATAGGAATTATGAAACACTCTTCATATGGTATAAATCAAACACAATTCTTACCTCTGATAACTTCAGTAGTTGTATAAATATTTTGTGTATGTCCGTAATTTTCTGTGTATTGCATATGTATCTGACGTACTCTTCAATTTTCTCAGTCTAGGCGCACCAAACAAAAGTGAACAAATTAGGAGAAAGAACACTATTTTCGAAGCTTTACATTAGATGCGTTCTCTGTGCATCTGTTTCACATCAGTCATCAAGAAAGGAACTATTTTCTAATAGAGTGATACATTAGTCACAGAGAAAAGTTGAAATATAATTCTAAATTTTTGGAGTCCTCTAGCATTGAAATGATGCCCAATTACAATTAATGTAGTCCATATTTTATTACATCTGTTTCCTGAAACAATATAAATTTATGTGATACGATTACCAGGTATTTCGAAGTTTGTTTTGATTCTGGTGGTGGTGACGTCCGTTGTTTTTATAGTTGTTTTTTATGCTGAGTGCTGTGGTGTAATAGTGACGCACTTGAAGCTGGTTGGTTGAGTTGGCTTTGACACTCAGTTGTATGTAATATGGCAGAGTGATGGTGGTGTATGTTGGAGGAATTTCACAGTTGATTTCAAGTAGGCACTGTTTCCAAGAATGTAGTAAATTTGTTCCAGGTTATTTTGCAGCGTTTGTTGAACACGTGTGTTGCCAAGGATACAGTAAAGTATTCTTCTCTTCTTTTATATTGTGGGAATGTTTATATGTGACGCCAGGTGAATTCTGTGGTGTTCGTGTGTGCGGCTTCATTTTCTTCGCCTGAATGGAGCGACTTGCTTTTCGATGTGAGTATAATTCTTTTATACGTTGCTGTGTGATATTAATGTTCGTGAATAAGATGTGCATGGTGTTATTGTTTTAAATTATATTTACGGATATTGCGCAGATGTTGGCATATGCGCTGGTAGCGAAGTAACATGGGGCCGAAGATTGTGACGAGGTTCGATTGGATTAGATAAGGGGATAGGTAGGGTGGCAGGAGACTGAGGACTGTGGCAAGGTTAGAATGAATTAGGTGAGGAGAAAGAAAGAACGTCGAGGACTGTGGCTAGGTTGAGTGGGTTAGATGAGATTATAGCTAAGTGAAACAATAAGTTGTGTTTCATCGTCACTTTTGCTATTTTTCGACATTTTCTAGTAAGTAAAACAGCTAAACTAGCGCTGATGTAGTTCCTTTCGTATCCCGCTTATATTTTTATTTTATTTTAGTAGGTTATTTTACGACGCTTTATCAACATCTTAGGTTATTTAGCGCCTGAATGAGATGGTGATAATGCCGGTGAAATGAGTCGGGGTCCAGCACCGAAAGTTACCCAGCATTTGCTCATATTGGGTTGAGGGAAAACCCCGGAAAAAACCTCAACCAGGTAAATTGCCCCGACCGGGAATCGAACCGGGCCACCTGGTTTCGCGGCCAGATGCGCTAACTGCTACTCCACAGGTGTGCTTATTTCACGCATTGCTGTTATTACTTCACGCACACTATGCTCACTTCACGCACTGGTGTTGAAAAGGCTCACTTCACACACTGCTAACAGCGCGTGAAATTGCACTTCACAAATTATCGTAGAAAAAAATTTACTATTGTCACGGCAACAAAAATAAGTATGTGATTATAGTAATTATTGCTTAATTTCGAGAAGATAATAAAACACTCATAAATTTAAAGCATATGAAGTGGATTTTTCACATTTCTATGCGGAATTATAACACAACATTTTAACAATTACCAACACAATCACAATCACAATCATGATCAGTAACTTCATAACCAATACTTCGATCAGTTTATTCATAATATCCATACCTTCATCATATGCTGTGGATAATTCAGAAAGACTAGCAGCGGATTTATCGATATTAATTCATGAGAAACGTACATAGTGTTCATTTATTAATTTTTAATTCGAATATGAAATATTAAACAGTGGCAGTATCATTATTTAGGTATTAAACGTTTATGACTGGTGTATAATAGTCACATTGGTGACTGAAAACAAGAAATTAAAAAAAACAATGTGTCCCAATTCCTTATACAAGTAATTGTAGGGTGTTTATGGTGTAATGCTGTCCATTGCTACTTTTTAATGAGAGTCAGTCTTACTTGTAAATAGTGGTCTAAGAATAATGAATTTGCAGACATACATGGGTCTAAATTGACATTTTTTTTAACACAAGCACAATACATATGTCTTCTATATTAAACTGGGAGTCTCACATTTGTAGTACGAAAATCAGGTTCTGTTACATTCGAAAGATAAAGATGTAGTAGCTTACATTTTCCTCTGAAATCCTGGTATAAATTATGATTTGAGTTTTGAAAGGAGGAGGGCTTGAAATTTTCTGTCACAAACTGTACAGTAGTTATGTAATATTCTAGGATGAATAATAAGTCGTGATGATAACAGATTAAACGTAATATTATTCCTACCGAATATTGGATTGTAATTAAATACAAGGTGTACCAATTAAAAGAGAAAAGTATGTTACCTCACTAATTTAAACGTCTTTTTATTTATTATTTATTATTATTTAATTATTTAAATATACAGAATACAGAATATAATTACAACAACAGAAATTAATACCATCAATATAAAAAGAGGATGCAATAATATTAACAACATTTGAGGACCGAATGAGCAGCGCTCGTGTTCGGTCGCAGTTCAGATATATTATTAATATAAAAGGAATATAGGAAGTAAAATAAAATAGGAACTAAAATCATAATTACAGCTACAGTGAAATTATATAAAATAATATATTAATAAAAACTGGATATAGGAAATAAAATAAAATACGAACTAAAATTAAAATTACAGCTGCAATGAAATTATATAATATAATATTAACACAGAGAAGAATAATATCGTACGTGAATAAAGTAGGACAATTTATGAAAAATATATATTCCGAAATTATAGAAAACGAATATAACATAGGCTGATTAATTCATACACATAGGCTATAAATTTATTTAATCCCTTCAGACTTGAATTTATATTAACAACAATTGAAAAAACTGGTCACATAATCATTCTAGGGATCCAAAATTCCCAAATCAAGTCTTCACAGAAAATCAAAATTAGGGGGCAATTTTGACCCCTGGGGTCCCAAAATTTTAAATTTTATTTTTAATTCAGGTATAAAAATGTTTCAAAAGTAATATTCTCCATTTCTATGACATTGAATTTTTCAAAATATTTAAAAGTATCGAAGACATTCCAAAAAAGAAAAAAAGAAGCAGTGTATACTATAATGTACATCAGGCCTGAAGGGGTTAATAAAATTGAAAACATTAACATGTTTCTAATTTTCTCATTATATGTTAGTGGGTTACATGCTAGAAGGTCTGGGTGTAATTTAGTTAAAGAATTACACAACCGAGGGCCAAAATTAATGCTATGCTCTAGACCAGAAGATGTGAAACATTTAGATTCTACTAATAATGTTGAAATATTATTTCGTCTTGTATCATGATTATGTGCCTGTAATATAAACTTATTACGATTTTTATGATAAAATTTTAACGGAGTATATTTATAAATTTGTTCGATATTAAAAGTCAGAATATATTAATTTAGTTAGATAATCAAAACGTTTCTTCAAACAAATATTAATTATTCGCTTTTGTAGTAAATTTAACGGACTGAGATTAATTTTTGTACTTCCACCCCAAACAATAATGCCATATTGAATGGAGACTGAAAAATGGCCATATAAACATTTCGTAGAACTCTAATGAGTAAGTAGCATCTAAGATTAACAAATTTATAAATTGTTTTACGAAGATTATTGCAAAGATAAGTAATGTGATGAGGCCATTTTAAATTTTGATCAATAATGATACCCAGATATTTCACATATGTGGCTTTTCTAATGGTGGATATTTACAACTTTTGGGATGTAAACAATTTTCACTGTGTATTATTAGTCTATATTCATTGCTAATTATTAAATTTTTAATGCTGCCAGTTGTTAACGAAAAAAGTAACTAAGGTTTATTTAAATTTATTTATTTATTTATTATTTTGCTAATAATTGTAACATAAAATATAATATATACAGAAAAACTTTAGCTCGCCCCTGAAAGAGTAGAACTCGTGCTCAGGGGCGGATTCCTGAAATTAATAATTATACAATACAATTTGTCTTGTGTCTACTATGCAATTATAGTATATAAATTTAAATTTACAATTTTTCAATTTTTATAAAATCCATACATAACTTTTTAAATTTAATACTAGAACTATTAGAATTGACAAGATTAGGATATTTAAATATAAATTTGTTATATATTCTTGGGCCTAAATTACTATTATGATTAAATACTGTAACAGTGTTGCATTTTGGTTCAAACAATCTTAAAGAATTCATGCCTTTTGTTTCATAACTATGAGAATACAATTAAAATTATTTCGATTTTTATGTATGAATTTTATTAATACAATATAATAAATTTGTCTTACGTTAAGTACATTAAAGTCTAAAAACAAATTTTGAGATGGAAAATCAATAGGTTTATGAAGACATATTTTAATTATCTTCTTCTGTAATAAATAAAGTGGATTAAAATTGGATTTAAATGAGCTACCGCATCCTACAATTCTATACATAATTACCGATTGAAATAAATTTAAATATATTGTGCGTAATAATCTTATTGACAAGTAATTCCTCAATAAAACAAAATAATATACTATTTTACGTAATTTATTACAAAGATAATTAATGTGTTGGTTCCATTTGAAATGATTATCAAAAATTACGCCTAAATACTTAACTTCAGAGGACTCTTTAACCCTTAGTTGCCTGATGGTACTTAGAAGTACCGTGATTTATTTTGCATACTGGAAGACCTGGAAGAATAATAAACCTCCAGAAATTACGTGCAACCTGATAGAGAAAATCCATCAAGGATACTGACAGTACTGTACTTAGAAATACGACCTTTTTTAAAATAAAAAAAAGATTTAAAAAAATTAAAAAAATATAAAATTTCTGAAAAAATTACTGTATGTTCAGAATTCACATTCTAACAACGTTCAGCAAAGAAAACGGATTTATTTTATTTTTTTCTTATGTCAGGCAACAAAGGGTTAATAATCGGACATTTACAGTGTACAAGACAACAATCAGAATTATGTAATTCAATACTTAATATAGATGCAGGAGGTTTGTTACATTTTTCAGATAATGAGAATGTAATAATTATGGTTTTATTTTCGTTGACAGAAAGATAATTTATGTCAAACCATTTTTTTATTAATTTAGGTCCATTATTTGAATTATTATATGCATCATATCAGGTTTTCCCACCAAAAAGTAAAACTGTGTCGTCTGCATAAAAATAGCGAACAGCATTGTATTGTTGATATATTTAAAGAAAGGAAATTGGAATCAAGCTATTTTTTAACGATATTAGCACTTATTTATTTTATGGTTCCGTTATTATGATACCTTTAGGACTATATTTTATTCGGAAAATTGTCTCTAGTTGGGATTCTCCGCTGTCAATACTAGTTTAAACCCATCTGCATGCTTCGACTCACTTTAAGAACAGGGTCATATTCTGCATTGTTCGTGTAAATCCTACATCGTGGGAGCCCAGCCATATTGGTGCTATTGCACGGTCCGTAAATAGCGTCACACTTGTCGATGTTGATAAATGAAGTCAGTTGTCTACGTAACAAACCCTCCTACGTGTTCATTCTCCATCCCCCTCTGCTGATAATAACAATGAACCTTACTGCGTTGTGTCAATCAATTCTGATTGATGTATTCGAACGTTGCGGAATTAATTTTCAAATTAATTGTATGTTTTAAGCGAAAACTTATTGATTTAGCCTGGCTAATATCGGCGTTGCAAATTTTACGTGCGAATTTATTCCGTTTGTAAAACCATAGGTCTACACTTGGAGATGTGTGATTTAATAGCAATAGACATCAAAGGTTATACAGTCGAAAGTTAAATATCTTCATAAAATTTTAGTACATTACTAGGCCTATAATAGTTTCTGGAGGAAGGTGAATTAGCGTTCCAAAATGAGATTTTGATGGTGGGTTTTTTATTTCCAGAGAATTGGTATTTTATGTATAGCTTGACCTATAGACCATCTATCTGACTCTGTCTTTGTTTGTCTGCCTGACTGCCTGTTTATCTTTCCGTCCATCCGTCCATCTGTCTGCCCTCTCTTCATGTTGTTTTAGTAGTCTTATCAGCAGAACCTGAATTTCCATGCAAATGCATGCTTTTACTTCAGCTTGTTACATTTCTCAAACTTTGCAAGTACAGTAGAGCGTCTCGTTTAGGCACAGTGGAAACGTAAACAAAGTGCAGGTAACGTGTGGGGGAGGACGAGCCATACGATAAAGACGAGGGATATACAAGGTTTTAGTTTCATCATTTATGGCGAAGCATTAATTGAAATTATATTTTCCAAAAACACACAAAACAAAAGAACACAAATTGCATAACGTTATCATATACACATTTTAACAAACAATAAATTGTAGCGTTGAAATAATTCAATATAACAAATCAAATTTGCTACTTACATGATGTTGCTTTCAAGCAGCATTTTTATGAGCATGAATTTTATTTTCTGTATGACTAATATTATATCACCGTCTTCTTTGACCGAATTAACATAACTACAGTATGAAGTGACAACACTATTTCCTAAACGTACTTATCCCTTCTCAAAGTTCAATTTATTAAAGCACTGTACCTGACCACTTACTCTTTCTCTCTTCATATGACTCGTATATCTTAATATCGTCTATCATCTGATATCTTTTTCTGTCCCGAACTCTTCTCCCGTTCACTATTCGTTCCAGTGCATCCTTCAGAAGGCTGTTTCTTCTCAACCAGTCACCTAGCCAATTCCTTTTCCTCTTTCTGATTAGTTCCAGCATCATTCTTTCTTCATCCACTCTCTCCAACACAGCTTCATTTCTTATTCTGTCTGTCCATTTCACACTCTCCATTGTTCTCCGTATCGACATTTCAAATGCTTCTTTCATTTCTCTTCACTTCGTCGTAATGTCCATGTCTCTGCCCCATACAATGCTACAATCCACACAAATCATTTCACCAGTCTCTTCCTTAGTTCTTGCTCCAGAGGTCCGCAGAAGATGCTCCTTTTTCTATTAAAATTTTCTGGATTTAGTGCATATATTATGTTACCTTGTATAATAGTGTCTTTTACGAACGTTGCTTCGTAGAATCTGGTATTTCCATGTTATCTGTCTGTGGAGGAAAACTATAAAAGAAAGCTACCGGTAATATGGTTTCGTGGCATCGTACCTGACAACAAATCTTTGGTCTTTCCATTAAATCCTCCCTTTTTATGTTATAATTTCCAACCTCCAACTCTCGCTCGTTACAAATCTGAGGTCAAAATAAAGGAAGAAAGGCAGAAGCAACATGCTTCCAGTATTCTTTTGCATCGAATTGTGAAGTGTTGCTGTAGCTCCTTTTAGAACTGCAAGAAGATATCTTGAGTCAAAATGGATTGAGGCAAAGGACAATGATGTAGTTTATTGTGATTGTTGTAATAAAGACGTAAGTACTTTTATATTTTGGAGCACGCGATAGCGTCGCAGTTAAGGCGTAACGCGGTGAGTCGGAAGATCGCAGGTTCGATTCCCGATAGGGTCATGGTCATGCGGAAATGCAGAAGACTTACAATTCGACCTCACTTTTTCTCAAATTTCTTTGCTTACGTATGCACTTGTCATTTCTTATAGCGTAGAAAGATAATTTTCTGTGTTCAAGAACGTTCTTCAGACAAACACACGAGTTTTAGTGAAGAAAATCTTAGAAATTAATTGTAGTACAGTAAAATCTCTCGTTTCCGGCATCCAAATAACCGGCAATACCAAAACAACGGCACTTTTGTCTAGGCCAAAAAAGTCATTCAGGCGAAAGGGAAGAATCGGAGGGAGATGTGAGTGGTTTTCGTGGATCGCACATGCCGCATATTGTTTACTCTTTACATTGTTTACGCGTGAAAACATAGACAGAAAACCTCTTTATATCCTTGGAGTAGATCGGATAGCATCGATAAGCTGTCACTTGGACCAAGAAAAAAATTCGCAGAGACGATGAGCGTATTCCGAATCTCACCGGTGAGCAATCCGATGGCATCACGGTGTTCCGAATTCCACCGATGACGTCATTGATGCTCCACCCGTGTCGCACCGGTGCCATCAACTTGCAGAGGTGGTGGCAGTCTCCATCAGCCGCCATCAGTGAATCTGATTGGTTCTTGTATAGGGCGGGAATTAGCAGACGAATAACATCGTGCACTGTTGTGTCATGGCGGTGTGTTCTGCTTTAGTTCTGCTGTATTGTTTGTAATGAGCACAACGTAAAAACAATATGTTAATGGCTTATGAGCGAACATGTCAACGGACCAGTTATTACTACCGGTTCAAGAAATAAATTGTTTATGCTCTCTTTTCTTTGAACGAGATGGGAGTACGAAAATTTCGCAAAATTTTGCTAGCTTAGCACAGACAACAACTTGTACAGTCGCCATGACAGCCATCGATCCTTCCAGCAGTTTTGTTCCTTATTTCGCTGCAACGTGACGTCATTGATGCCACCGGACCGGTGAGATTCGGAATACGCTGGATATCTTTAACTTTACCACTTGAACTCGCCCGTTTCGAAGGGGTGTTGGACGAGTCTAATATAAAAGCGAGAAACTCTCTGTTCCTACAGCGCGTAAAAGTTTCATTCGAGTGAGAGATAATGTATATAAGCAAGCAGACATTAGATATATATTGAAGAGGTTCAAATCATCTAGCGCTACTTCATCTTTATAATTGGGACGTTTGGCTACACTGTTCTTCATTATTTAAAATTGATATAAGGTTACGAAAATGTTTAGAATTTTTTACGCTATTATGTATTACAATAATTATGAACTGATGAATGTACATTACCATATTCAGTACTAAAAATAAATATTTTACGTATTTCAAAACTTTATTTTTAAATATCTATATCAAAATTACTAGATTTCAATATGAAAAAAATGTTTGCGCAGTACAGTATGTCTTTACATAATCTATAAACGTATTTTCTAATTATCCGGTAAAATCAGTTACCCGCCACTGGCTTTATCCTACAGTTGCCGGATACGAGGAGTTCTACTGTACATTGTTTCAAAATAAAATACAAATCTAATATAATGTAGAACTCATTCTTCATAGTGCATATTTTTTATGTTTTTTTTTTTTCGCTTCATTTTTGTCATATTATGGCGCATGAATACATGCATGGTTTAGGATTCGGTATTGCTCGGAAATACAGGCTCTACTTACCAGCTGGATTTCACACACAGCAAATCGCATTATCATCTGTTGGATATTGAGCGCTCCTCTGTCTATTGGGCTGTTATCTGTGACAAACTTAATAATTTTATTCTATTTTTGTTCATTGGCTACTGGTATCAAACACTGACAAAAACAATCAAGCGGAACTATTGATGGGTCTCTTTCAAAATAATAGGGCTATATAATTTCAAACTTCAATCGGAAAGGTAGAATTACGAAAAGTATGCATTTCGGAAAATTAAATTCTCGTGTTTTTTAATTATCTGCTCTATTGTAAATGTGGTGTCTGTACATAATCAGTTCTTCGGAAAGCCACATTGCTTTTCCATTAGTATGTACTCATTAATTCAAATAATTTTCTGGTAATGATTTCTGCATGTTATATCTTATAAGTTGTAGGCCTACTAGTAAAGAAACTCCTCTATAGCTTGTATATTCATGTCTGTTTGCTTTCTTGAATGTAGGGCATATTACCATTTTCTTTCACTGATCGAGAATTGCGCAGACTATAATAATTATTATTGATAATAATATAATTATGATAATAGAGTAACTTGTTAATATAATTATTCATCTTTTTTATACATACCTTTTGATTGGAAGTCAAATATACTAATTATATTATCTTCCTCACCAATAAATAGAAATAATATATAAGAATAATCATACAACATCTACAAAGTGTCAATATCAAGCTGCTGCTTCAAATCCAAAGTGGTGATTTGATGAAAAGTGTAGTGTTAAGTGTCGTAATAGGCATGTTATTAAGAAGGTTGTTCCAATAATTACATGTAGTCCGTGAAATTCTGTTGCAATAAAGAATGTTGAACCATAAACGGAATCTGCGATAGTTTTATTATTTCTAAAATCTTTATTTTATTTCTTTTGTTGCATTAGATTTACTTTAAATGTTGTTTTCGGTGATCGTGCTTAATTTAATTTAGGATACTCTATTATTATTATTATTATTATTATTATTATTATTATTATTATTATTATTATTATTCATTTTTATTAATTGTGTTTATTATTAATTGTCATTATTGAGTGTAATTAGTTACCACTACCACCGGGTATATACCCATTTGCAGTGTGAATAAATAAATACACACATACATACATACATACATACATACATACATACATACATACCGTCGTTGTTCCTGCAATAACTCCTATGTGATATATTTATCGATTTTCAGATGTTTGCTCTACTAAATAACTTAAATAGTGATACAGCAAAAATAATAAAATCTCCTATATGTAATTATATTTCTTAGTTTCGAAATTGTAAGACTTAACAATCTCCTATGTACGGCTGCCATAGGATGAATAAAAGTGTTTTTTCTTCCTGCTGAAAAATTTTATATTGTGCACATAGGAGTTGTTCGAGGAACAACGACGATGCTTTAGAAGCTCGATATTTACCCGTATGCCCTCAATTCCTAAATTTTATTATTTCTGGTTAATTGACTATTTCCGGGCTCTCACGTCTTGATTAACCATTCGCCTAATGATGTTACAATGTTTTTTTTTATTTTGCTCTATTAACACCGTTAATTCTGCTTGTCTTTTTTATTTTTCTCATTACATTCTTTTCAGTTGTTGCTTAATTTTATTTGTAACAACCCTTGTTTCTACAGCGTAAGTTGCAACAGTTCGCACACTATTGTCTTATTTGATATTGTAGTCCATCATTAAATATTTAATTATTATTTTATATGAGTCGAGCATACTCATAATATGGATGATAAATTTTTCTTCATAGTTTAGGTCACTATTGCTGTTTTATTCATGTGCTTTCTATTTGAACATCATTACCAATTCTACAACTTTACCTCGCTTTTATAGCTTACACCTGCAGGGGTGATGAACGGTTTGAACTTCGAGTTCCCCAAAACCACGAAGGTAGCCGATAATGCCCAACGGGAACCCTGAAAATGTCTGCTAATGAAGCAATGGTTACCCACAACCGGGCTAGCAACCCACTAGACGTGTTAATTTATTTGCTCAAAGAACCAGAGAATCGAGGCTGCCTATTTATGGTATATGTCTCCTGCCTACTGTAACCACCTATCATAATTACCCACCTAATTTATATATGCTCCTAAAGCAATTAAATATGTGGAGATGCGGAAAGCATGCAGATGAAGTTTCCGTTTTGTTTAGTAATATAGTAACTGTAAGTTTGTGATTTTTTAAAACCATATTCTTCTCATTTTGTAATTCTTCATGTGTTCATCACAAGCAATCAACATATAGAATAAATCATCGCGGAAAGGTTTCACCTTTCCCTCAAAACTGTGAGTGATGTAAGTCAGACTCAGTCATTCATAGTTTCATCCATAGTTTTCTCCCCAAGGTCAAATTTTCACTGCAAACCCAGCATTCTCCAATATTTCCTATTTTCTGCCTTTCTGTTAGTTTCCGCATATTATCCATATATCTTAATGTTTTCTAACATCTGATATCTTCTTCTGTCCCGAACTTTTCTTGCGTTAACCATTCCTTCTAGTGCATCCTTCAGTAGATGGTTTTTCTTAGCTAGTGGCCTAGCAAATTTGTACATTATAATTTGCTTTCTCTGCATTTTTATTTCTTTAATTTTCTTTCGAATTTGTCCACCACTATCCCAATATGAAAGATCGAACAGACAGGCGACGACGGCGATGCTACCACTCTAATATTCGCTTCTGATATGTGTTTTATTTTTACTTCCTGCCAAGAAGCATAACAATCGTCCTGTATTATCAACAGTAATCGCACTAGAGGTTTTGGTTTATCTAGAGAAAATCAAAACTCGAGTGGGATTTAATTGACTATTACATGATTAGAAGAAGGTATATAATTTTTAGTAGGTTATTTCACGACGCTTTATCAACATATTTGGTTATATAGAGTCTGAATGAGGTGAAGGTGATAATGTTGGTGAAATGAATCCGGGGTCCAGCACCGAAAGTTACCCAGCGTTTGCTCATATTGGGTTGAGGGGAAAACCCCGGAATAAACCTCAAGCAGGTAATTTGCCCCGACAGGGAATCGAACCCGGGCCACCTGGTTTCGCGCCCAGACGCGCTAACCGTTACGCCACAGGTGTGGATGAACGTATATAAAAATTAGAAGAAATAGAGTATTCTAATACACTAAAAATTAATTGATTTTCTAAAATTCTATTTCGCTAATGTTAGCTTCACTAAAACGTTTGAACGGAGCCGCCATTTTCAGTTGACTATCTATGCAGTAAACAAATGACGATCGCAAAGTATGTTCTATAGTACCGTAAATAACACTAGCCTGCGAATTTCAACTTTGTTTTTGTTGCCTAAACTAAGTAATGTGATTTTATATAATGTCAATGTGCTGAATCCGAATTTTCAATCCGTTTGCTTCTATCACGTCAGGTTTGTTTGCAAAATCACTTTAAATGTATTTTATAATTAAGTGAATTTCATCAAACTTTTTCATTTCACTTTTTTATTTCAAATTCAAAAACAATATTTAAAAGACACAACTTGCTGAAATTATGTGTATGGTTGTTCATACATGTCACTAGAATGTTTTTGCTCTGTTTTGTCTTGTTTATTTCACTATTGGATGTATAAATTTAGGACATCACCCGAATAATGGCGTATACCCTTATACGCCCATTTTCCGACGATCAAGGGATTAGATAGTTGAATGCGTATAGTGCACTGTAGTAAATTTTCGTAAGTCTAGCTATAATACTTAACACAATATTACACGTTTACGTTGAACAAGTGAACGCAACTACTACAGCGGCGGTCACATGCTGTTGCAAGCCAGTCTGTAGTTGGCTAATATTCGATGTTCAGGCCTACTTCAGGTTGTCAGATGCAGCAGTGAATCATGACCGAAAATATGGGAGAAAAGAAGCTTGTGAAGAAAACTAAATGGAAAACTGAAGAAAGGAAAATAAATAGGAACAGTGGCAAGTCATACACAACTTGTACAGGCAAGGAAATGGAAGAGAAGTCATTTACACCGGTAAGAAGATGATATATGAAAATGTGCACACATGAAATTTCAAAGGACTATCATCTCTCTATTTTCAAACGCTTTTGGGACATGGGTTCGAAATCAGAACAGTATCATTTTATTACTTCATGCCTTGAAAGAGTGAATCTAAAAACTAAGAAACTTCAATCATTCAGGAATAGGGATAATATGTGGAAATAGGCCTATAGTGTTTTCTTATAATGGGGGTAAAAAATCAATGTTTGTCTAAACTTTCTATTGACTCTATTGCAAATGTTAGAGAAACGATTAACAACAGTTCAGAATAAACTGGATTCAGGTGACATCCTCAATGATAAATCGCCCTCATTCAGTCATGATGCAAAAGTATAAACAATTTCAATACAGTATATCAGGGCTATTTTCAGCTTTAATTTCATACTCGGCGAAATTTGTTCCCTTCAACATTTGGAAGACGGAAATGGAAGTGTCGCAGCTGAAACTTTTGAGTCCAACACAAATGAATCCAGTACCTTTGGAACCCTCCAAGGCGAAGCACTTAAGAGAACTGTTACAGTTTTTAGATGAAGATGGCCAAAGTTGACTGAACTCAATTCTGAATGAAGCTGGGACATCATCACGCAATGGTGAAGATGACGCTAACAACAATAGATGATACACAAAGAAGAAAAGAACATAATATAAGAACAAGAAAACCATAAACTGAAAATGTAATGTTATTTTGTAGGCTTACTTGCGTAATTATTCAATATTTTTATTTAATATGTTATAGTAAATGTATATTTTATTTTGTTGAATTTATTTTATTTTACTTTTTAAGACAAAATTATTAATAAAGTACGAGATGTTCTCATACATAATTAATTTTCGTCCAAAGTTAGACATCTAGAACATCAGAATAATTAAAAACAATACAGAAATATATTGTCGTCGGAAAAAGGGCTTATACAGAGTTCCATATTATATTTATTTACAAATAGCAGAACATACTACTTGTTGTTATGTTTCAATAATTTTGTTTTAAATATCCTCCAAACTATTTAACAGTAATTAATAATTTTTTTCGACGCAACTATGATGAACCTGACAGCTTACAAAAATTGAAATTAGTTTATATCAGAACTACATTTTGCTGTATACGCCCTTATTCAGGTGACGTCCTCAATTAACACAATGTATCACACAAAAAATTTCACCACTTGTATCTTAGTTGAGAAAGTACTCCTTTTCCACTTTCTTTTATGTTTCTCTTCAGGTATTTCACGCTTTAACATCCAACAATAATCACCAAGCATACTGATGCTCCCGTGTCCCTGGTACCTTCTTTCGAACTTCTGCAGATCCTTATGAAATCGTTCATCTTACTCTTAGCTGAAAAATCCTAGATTTTCGGCGAAATAATCTAGCTGAGAAAACAGAAAATTTTGATACCCATGTTACAACAAAATTCCTTGCATTCTTCAAGCATGTTAGCCACAATGTTTCGGTAATTAGGATCCTTGTTGTTAAGAAATTTTAAAACAACTTCACAAAACAACATCCATGCTGATTTCTCCTTTTCATCCGTACTGTTTTAAATGCTGCAGACATGTTTTCTTATGTCAGGGCCATTAAATATATATCTTCTTTCAATTTGCTTCAGATAGTAGTGCAAATTTCTCACATATCTACTTAAAACAGCCTCTTTCCTTATTTAAAGCTTTTACAAGCTGTTTCATTAAGCCAAGCTTGATATGGAGAGATGGCAGCACAACTTTAGAAGAACTCACATGGCTTTGGCGCACAACATTCTTACAAACGAATTCCAAATTTTGTCGAGGTGCCCAGTCTTTCATAGTCCAGTGATCAACTCGTGCCCTACTATCCCATAGGCAAAGAATGTATGGAAATTTGGTAAAACCAGATTGTTGACCCAGCAACATAGTAAGAACTTTAAAATCATCACAAACTTGCCAGTTGTGTTCCTATAGTCTAGTCCCAATAACAGCAGTTGCAAATTTGTGTATGATTTTTTGAGGATCACTGAATAGGCAACGGGCACTGAACCAAAAATGTTTCCGTTATGAAGGAGGAAATCCTTTCAACTTCGCTTGGAAGCATCAATGAACAGTCTGCATTCACTTAGGTCATAGTTTGGAAGTCCAAGTTTTAGCATAAATTCTTTCACATTACTGCAATATACAAGATTATCATCTTCGGAGAAAAAGTATTTAAAACTTATTTCACGTTGTCAGTACCACTAGAATGATTTTTGTTTAAGATTTTTGGTCGCACAGGGATTGGTACATTAGGCACAAGTAAAATGGCTGACCGAACAACTGAATACACGATTTTATTTTTATGTTTAGAATCGTACCCCTTCACATCACACGAACAGAAGTAGCAGTCATTACTATGGTTCGACTGCTCTCTCCAAAATATAGGTACTTCAAAAGATAGCAACGGTTTCTCCAATTGATCAAATGACGAAGTTCTTCAGTGCATACTTTATGTGGTGCCCAAGCTTTACTTTGGTCTCCAAGTTTGATTCCAAAATAGGCATGGTATGACTTTTTCACAAAATCTGTAATATTACACCTCTGCTTAGGAAATGTGTATATCCTACATAAGTTATATAACAAAAGTGGTATGAATTATTTAGACATCCTCGTTGCAACATGGTAAATACTTTCTTACTGAACTAAAAACTTTCAACATTCTACTCCACAATAAAGCTTCAAACTGATTTAGTTTCATTTGCAGATGAAACGCAGACTAATGACACGTGAGAGAAACTAGACGAGTTGAGTTCAGTCTCTCACCAAGAGTGGCTGACATTTCTATCTTTCACAAATAAAAATAATGATATGGCTGCACGTTATTTCGCCCTAACTTCCTTATGTGTTTGCACCCCCTATGTGCTAAGAAACATCCAATCTCCTTGGTTTTCAATATAAACACCTTAAAAGTATGTTGAATACATTTGGTTTTCATATCCTAACATACTAAACCTGCATATGTTAAAGTATTACAGTTTAAATAATTACGCTATAAATTGTCGTAATATATTATAAGAAAATTAAAATAACAAAAAATGGTACATGATAGGAACTTTTTGGCTTTGAATTTGATTTCAGCATGCTAAAAATACCCTAAAAGCATTAAAACTTTGGAGGCAGGAATTTCATCGCAGATTAGTGTAATTTGCCGTATGAAATGTTGGCAAACAAAGAAACAAATGGTAGGAAAATGATAAAACAGAAGAAAATGCATGAAGATTAGAAGAAATAAAGTACTCTAATACAATAAAATAGATATTAATTCACTTACTAAATTTCTGTTTCACTAATGTTACCTTCACCAAAATGTTTGAACGAAGCAGCCATTTTCAGTCGACTATCTATGCGGGAATCAAATGGCGATCGCAAAGCATGTTTTATAGTATCGTAAAGAATTTGCAGTTTGAAATGTTGCAAACAACGAAATAAATGCTAGGGAAGTAATAAAAACAAACAAATGCTAGGTAAGTGATAAAAATACAGAAATGCTAGGGAAGTGATAAAATTGTAAGATAATGATTGTTTGAAAGACGTCCTTTCGTACCATTTTATTGATCAAAAGTAGTATGACGTAGTAAAAGTGTAATAGTAACATAAAAACTCTGAAGACATCGGCTTTGATCATATAATTGTCAATATTATTGTGATAGAAAGCGAACTGTGGAGCTTCCGTCGTCTGAAATTAACTTATCGATATAAGCGTATCAGTATTAGAATTGAGAAGTCGTTTACAAAAGTTTTATTTTTATTGGCTATTGCATCAAAATTCAGACGGGAAAATAAATATACAACCGTAAACTACTGGATCATCGAATTATCTAATGACCAGATCTGCGGCGGGAACTACCTCAGTCATTAAGGCAACGCCTACGGCCGGACGGAGAAGTTGGTTAGCGGGATTAACTGACTCTCATGCGACATAGTCAGTGTTGTTGTTAGGTCTAGTTATTCTATTCCACATGGGGTGTTTATTTACAGTTCGTATGTGCTTACAAAATCCGCTATGCTGTTAGGAGATTATTTCAAGAGAAATTCCCAGATGGTCGAGTTCCAAGTCATGATACAGTTCATAAATTAGTTAATAAAATTCGGAAAACCGCAAGTGTTAAAGATAAGAAGCGAAGGAGGCAACGTACAGTGCATGTAGAAGAAACTCTTTATGAATTGGACAACGCTTGGAAAATTGAGGAGCGTTTTTGCAAAAGTCGATAGATGCAGAAATTTTCGAAAGTGAGTTACATATGGATATCGTATGTTTCCTACCTCCGGAATCGATCTATGAAATCAGATTTACCAAAACTTGATTCATACCGTATGTAGAGACTACCAAACCTTCCAGGTTTTTTTCAAAACTCGATAGATCCTGTCACTTAGTGTAATTTCTGTAAAATCTTGATTTTTGCATCTATCGACTTTTGCAAATTCCCCTAATTCCCCTAAGAAATCTCTTATCACCTAGGCGGAATTTCTTACAGTTCTGTACAAAGAGCTAAGACGCTACATAAGTTAAAACCCTATAAAGGTACTATGGTGCAAGAACTTAAACCAAATATTGCTGCATTTCGGATTAAATTTTGTGAATGGATTTTGAAAAAAGTGCACGATGAAGAAAAAAAATCCTAATCTCATTTTGTTTTCAGACGAATCGTGATTTCACTTAATTGGAATCGCAAAACTGTCGATATTGGATTTCCGAAAACCTATTCCGCTCTTTGAGGAACCTCTTTATGAGCAGAAATTAGAAGTGTTGTGCACAGTTTCCTCTGAGAAAATAATAGGCCCATTTTTTAGGAATTAGGGTAATTTCCTAAGCAGATCTGGAAATATGTGGAAAATTGAGGCAGGCAATTTCAGCATCTCCTTACGTGACATGGGTTCAGTACATAATTTTCAAAACGCATTAGAATTTATTAGACAGTCATTCTAGCATAAAAAGTAATCGCTGAACCATGGACTCATATATTGCCCGGCCGGCGGGAAGCGATAGCTAATTTTCATTTCATTCTTTGTATTCCATAAATGTTATATTACATTGAACAACAAATCTTTATTTATTGTCTTGCTCCGAAATAAAAATACGTGAATATTACTAATATGTGTGTCCTAAATCTGAATTTAAAATCCAAATTTCCGCATCACGTACCACTTTCCGGGGAAAATGAATTGAATTTTTTTTATGTCAAACCTTGTTTGTTTTTAATTTTTCACTGGTACTGGTAAAATTACAACACACTACGGATTCAAAATGCCTCATAATACTTGAAAAATGAGTACTGGATACAAAAATTATGTTACATAGTTTAAAATACAACAACAATAAAAATATTTCATGCGTATAATGAGAAAAATCTCGGAATTTGAACTTATATTTAAAATAATTTTCTGGATGACTTCTGTTTATAACTAGACCCGGACTGTATTTTACAAGGAACCAACAATAGTCTGCAAAGCATGCTGGATGATGATCTTCCTTTATACCGCCTTTTTCATTTCCGATATTTCGTGATGAAATCTTTCCCCATGCTCGTCGCTTAGCGCTCCAAAGTTGGGAGGAAAGATATCCAAATAAGAGTGTAAGAAGTATATTTTGAGGGACATATTATCTATTTTGTCATATGCACTTAACATTATTTCGACAACACGTTCTATGTAGTTGTGTGCCCTAAAATTTCCAAGGAAATTCGAGCAAACGTCTTTGAAACCGCGCCATGCCATTCTTTTTGTAATTAAAAGTTTTTCCTCAAACAAAGGGTCAGCCATAACTTTGTGAATTTGTGGACCGATGAAAATGCCCTCTTTTAATTTTGCCTTCACTCAAACTGGTAAACGTTTCCTTTAAATATTGAAAACCACACCCTTGTTTATTCATTGCATAGATCTCACTTTCAACTGTGATGAAATTTACTTAATCGGAGGGACCAATATCTGTTTATTTATTATAAGTACTAAATAACTTGCCAACAACCATAAGAAACCGGAAATGTCATAAACTCATAAAATGCATTAGCTTTTGTTTTGGTTTATACCCCCAACCAATGCCAGATGTTTCATGGGGGAGCGCTTATCGAAAAGTGAAATCATAGTATACGAGTATCTTAAAAACCTTACGTGATACGAAGAAAAGAGATGCATTTTCGGATTCAGCGCAAACTTTACCCAACACTCTAACGTGAACGGCATTAAAACATTATCACCAAACCAAATAACAAGGGATACATTGTTTTAAGTCGGAGCAAAATTCTTGTTGTTCAGTGTTATTAGCATTGCAGCTTTAAGATGTGGTAACAGTAAAAATTTTACAATATTACAATTTTTTGGCGAGATGAAGTGAGGCCGAGGATTCGCATGTGGTTGGACTCGGAAAATACCAAACCAGGTAATGAGCCCAGACGGGGATCTAACCCAAGCCCGAGAGCAGCTCCGAATCAGCAGGCTAGCGAGTCTGCCGACTGAGCTACGTTGGTGGCTCTCAAAAAATATATACAGTACATAGCAATGAGATTATTAAATTTACAAACCTAAACAATTATTCATCAGTTGAGCTATAAAAATATAATAGATAGTAAGTAAGTTAATTCAGTTTAAAAGCATAAACAATTCTATCAATTGACATGTACAAAAACAGATAATACATATGCAGATTACTTCAGTTTACAAGCATAAACAATTCGTCAGTTGAGCTATACAGATTACTGTTCAATTAACAGGCTATACAGTTCATCAGTTGAGCTATACAAAATTGTACAATGCATATCAAGTAAGTAGATTAATTTAATTTACAAGCATAAACAATTCCTGTGTTTTGTAAAAGATACGAGTATTTATAAATTTGTTGAATTCTTTTCAGAAACTTTTCTTATTGTCCTTCAAAGCTTTAAGATAATTAGGCAGTGCATTGAAGATAGTAATACTTGTACATGACTAGTGAACTCCTTTTTCATAACAGCTTAGACCAGTGACGTCAAAGCAAGCTCATTTTTCTGATCTTGACGTCGTGCGCGGGCATCAAGCGCTAGGTATGCGAGGAGGAATAAGCAGCCTGTTGGATTAAGAAAACAGTGGTGCACAAACTTCAAACTGAACGTGAAATTTTATGTCGTTATTTTTATATGGCTTCTTTCTGTTTGTTATTTTCTATATTGTCTGTAAAACAAAAGTACTAACATCTATTTCTTAGCCTAATATTGCAGTTGTGTTTTGAACGTTAATAACATAATAAAGAGTAAAGAAGGAATATTCACACAAATTCCATAATAACTACAACTATACTGTACTAAGTGAATTAACATCATTCATAAAGAAAATGTTATCCCAAAGAAAGACACTGAATATGACATGATAAGTTGAAATTGATATTGATGGTATCTTTAGCTTTATAAAAGTAATCAAAACAATATTATAGTACAAAGCAAAGTTGCGTAGGTATATGTTTTAACTGTAACTAATATTACATAATAAAACTCTTATTGCATTATGCTTTTAGGTGATATTGGTGAGCAACTTTCTGTTATCAGAATATTAAATTATCTCGAAATCTGCTGAAGCTATACATATATGCACATATCTTTTGTTTGTGATGTAACAGTATTTGCTTTGTTAATTCATTTCCTTACAAACGTTTTCCATGCGAATATTTTAAAACATTTAGTACACTATCTTCAGTAATACGTATTTACAATGTATTATTTACTTATTGGCATTTAAGGAACCCGGAGGTTCATTGCCGCCCTCACATAAGCCCGCCATTGATCCCTATCCTGAGCAAGATTAATCCAGTCTCTACCATCATATCCCACCTCCCTCAAATCCATTTTAATATTATCTTCCCATCTACGTCTCGGCCTCCCCAAAGGTCTTTTTCCCTTTTGCATTTCTGGATTCGCCCATACGTGCTACATGCCCTGCCCATCTCAAGCGTCTGGATTTAATGTTCCTACCCATAACTATGTCAGGTGAAGAATACAATGCGTGCAGCTCTGCTTTGTGTAACTTTCTCCATTCTCCTGTAACTTCATCCCTCTTAGCCCCAAATATTTTCCTAAGAACCTTATTCTCAAACACCCTTAATCTCTCTTCCTCAAAGTGAGAGTCCAAGCTTCATAACCATATAGAACAACCGGTAATGTAACTGATTTAAGATATGTTAGATTTACGAAAACATTGTTTTAATATCTGTAAGACTACTAAACAAACATATCTAAAAATTTCATTTTTCTTTTTGAATAAAAAAGCAAACTTGTGAAAAATGAGCATTAAAATTAAAACTTACATTCTTATAATGCACTTATACTTCTCAGAAAAATCTAAAAATTAACATGGATACAGTTTTAATAAGTTCTCTTCCCTTTATCCATTGAATCAGTGCTGGCCATCCCTATATATAGCTCGACCAAGCGGCATATACTACCTCTTTCTTCTGTCTCTTTCCTTTCCGCTGTAAAGCGTTCAGGCTCTCCTGGGCTCTAAAGCGCGCGCTTGCTCCTATGGGCATCAGTTGACATCACTGGCTTAGACTAACAGACGGTAGATGAAAATCTGTCTTGTATTAAAATTATGAATGTCTTGATTAGTGCTAAATATATCTTGGTTTATGATATAAAACATCATTAGGAAAATAATCTACTCAGATGGTAAGGTTAAGATTTCTAAATTTTGGAAAATCTTTTTACATGATGTCACTTTTTGCACACCAGCCATTATTCTTATAGCTTTCTTTTGTAAAACAAAAATGTGTTTAGCTTCAGACGAGTTGTCCTAGAACATTAATCCATATTTCATTACAGAATGGAAATATGAGATGTATGACATTACAAGTGTGTTTATATCGTCAATAGAATATAAGGATATTAATGCAGAAGCGACAGGGCTCAATTTATGAGTAATATATTCTGTGTGTGTTTTCCAGTTAAAGTGATTATCAGCCGGCATAAACCCTGCCGCTGCTCTGGTCAAACGATAATTGGATGGCTCAGTTTTACTATGTCTCTTTCAAAATAATGGTCTATATAATTCCAAACTTTAAGAGGAAGCTTTTATATATGCTACTTTTATCACGTAGGCCTATATAGCTATTCTGGTTAATACTAATATGTTGTTCTGTATTAGCTATATCATAGTCCATATTGATTTTTAGTGTCTTATGAGAATTCCTACTGTAATATAAAATATTCTGAAGCGAACACACTTGGAATTAAATCTCACTGAGCTTAGAATATTCCATCATTTTAAAATCTTTCTCTCTAACCATTGACATTGCAGCACATCTTCTTTTCGAACTTCTTACAAATTGGCAATGTTACTCTCCTAACTGGTAAAAAATGGAAGTAGCGTGATGTATGTATAATATGGATGTGTGAAAGTCAAGTCTGAAATTTAGATTTAAATTTCTTATTTTTTCATGAATTACACAACGCAGAACTGCACGCTTTGCATCCTTCACCTGACATAATTAGGAACATTAAATCCAGACGTTTGAGATGGGCAGTGCATGTAGCAAGTATGGGCGAATCCAGAAATGCATATAGAGTGTTAGTTGGGAGGCCGGAGGGATGACAACTCTGGGGAGGCCGAGACGTAGATGGGAGGATAATATTAAAATGGATTTGAGGGAGATGGAATATGATGATAGAGACTGGATTAATCTTGCTCAGGATAGGGACCAATGGCGGGCTTATGTGAGGGCAACAATGAACCTCCGAGTTCCTTAAAAGCCAATAAGTAATAACAAAGTTGTTATAGGCTATTATAAAACATTTTCTTCTATTGTTTTCACTTTAACTTAGTGCTGCAATTTCAATTTAATTGAGCAAGTACACGTTTTCTTCATTCCTGGTAGCAAGAAGATGGTTTCTGATGTGCTGTGTAACTCTGTCTGTCAGTCTGTTTCACATAGAGCATCAACTCTTTATAAACTATTAGGACAATGTTTCATACCTAATATCTGATAATGTAATCATCCAATAATAATACAGATGTGATATAATATATTTTGCTTTAAGTTGACGAGTCTCTACTTAAAAATAGAAATAATGAAATTCATTCTTGTCAATTTCAGAGAATATATTTTGTTTTAATATTCGTCTTACGCAGCATAAAGCCATGAAATCTCGACCACGTTTGGTATTTCGGCTCTTTGTGTATGCAGAAACTACGGGCGAGAGTAATCACTCTGCGGGCAATCCATAATCATAGCCAGACCATGGATTTTAATGTAATAAAAATACACCAAGTAAGTTGTTATACGTGCAATGAATTTCCTTGAAATATTGAGCCAGGAGATCAAGATGATTTTGATGCATGAAGTAAACTAATGATATTAAAGCTTCTCCTTTGTTCAACATTATTAAGTGGATCTAATGTTACTGTTCACGTTTTATTCATTCATTCATTCATTCATTCATTCATCTACTTGTCTGTCTCTCTATCTGTCTGTCAACTTATTAAATTTGCTTATTTACAGTACTTATTTATTTATTCATTTATGTTTACTTTCTATTATTTTTTTCTGAAGATTTGATTGACATTCTTTACTTAAAGAATACAATAAATGATTCTACCTTCCGTTTTAAGTTTCAAAATAACTTTTTTAACTTCGAAATCTAACACTCTTAAAGCGTCAATTACTGGTAAGTTCAATAACTAATTTGAAAGAAGTAGCTTCGAAATCAGTCACTATAGCAGTGTGTTACAAAACATAGTCTGTAATGCTGGGAAGTAAAACACCGCCTTTTGTCGCTTAATATCGATTTTTACTTTTTACCATTCTGTTCCTCATCAGATGAAGTCATTTCAGCTTATCTTAAATGTGCAATATCTAATGGAGATAAGTCTGATTCTGACTTAACACTTTGTACAGCAATCAGCATAGTACTTGTCTTGTGTCAATATGAACTCCAGTTCATTATTTTTTGCACTTTATCAGTCATATTTAATTTCGCATTGTGCCAAGTCTTCAAAATCGTTTTCGTAAGTTCTAAGCTTTAGGAGAGTAAAACGCGGTTTGTGTATGTATCAATTACCTTGTTTGTGAGTGAATAATTATAAAAAGTGAAGCTATATAATATTTCACTCTCTCGTTGCAAACATCTGGGTTTAGCAGCTTGTATCAAGCCAGCACTCTCGGAGTTCATACCATCGAGGACATTCTTGATAGCCTCAGTGCTTTTAGCGTAGTACTCAAGTGCTGACAACAATGTCCTACACTTTATCAGTAGTTTCTGTGGCGAGGGTACTTAGGGATACACTATCCTTAATTGAATTCTGCAAGGTGCCTTGAGAAACATTTCTTTCAAGCAAGAAATCTACTTTACTTTAGAAAATAATATATCCTTTACTGTTTCAACGATACAATGTCAGATATCAGCATTATAGATGTAATTGAATCAATACAAGAATGCATTTTTTGCCAGTCATTTAATATCAATTACTAGGTTATTTTGGTGTCGATGTAATTGGTAGTAGCGCGATGGTATTTGCCGAAATGACGCCGAGGATTCGCCATGGATTTACCTTCCATTCGCCTTACAGTTCTGGAAAACCACCGAGAAAACTGAACCAAGTAATTAGCCCAAGCGGGAATGGAACCCACGCCCGAGAGCAGCTCCGGACCATCAGGAAAATGCACCTGCCGACTGGCCCATGTCGGTTATTTTTGGGTGTATATTTCGCAATAGTTAGATCATGCAAGATGCTACATGTTGTAGCTAACAATTAATAGTAACACATTATCATATTTCCCACCGTCTGGATAAAAAAATAAATAAATAAACATGAAATTGGTGGAAATTTTGTATGATCTTGTTACAATTTTAAAGCACTTCTCACATATCATTACAATTAGATCAAAAAGTTTCCGTGCAAGGATTCTGCTACTATACTTCGTTTCATAATGTCTGACAGGAGATGTAAACATTGCCAGCAGAGGAAGAGAGAAGTATAATTGAGAACCGTTTTTACAAAACTTGCTAATTGTGAAAACTAAATTTTATAGGAGAGACAAAAAACTGAAATAACTGCAAGTTTTGCTATAACTCTCACATAGCAGAACGCAAGTTTTGAAAAAACGATCACACTTTAACACTACTGTGAAGGCAATAATAAGATTTTCCTAAGAAGCCTTTAGCATCATGTAGAGGCCTGTCTTATGTTAACTAATCCACCAAAATCTCAATTTTGAAAATTTTGCAGCTAGCAAGTTTTGCAAAAACGGTCCTCAATTGCTATTCAACCAATGGCAGAGGTCTCATTCTACGCTTGCTTTGCAGTTGGGTGGGGGTAGAACGCTTCAGACCGCCCAACTTCAAGATAAGCATGGAATGAGGGCTCTGCCATTGGTTGAATAGCAATTATACTTCTCTCCTTCTCTGCCGGCAATGTTTACATTTTCTGTCACACACTATAGAACGAAGTATAGATTTCCGATCATCTTTCCATAATTAAATTTTACGTGCAGTCTCTTCCAATAAAACCCAAAACATGCTATCTTTACTAACTCTCGTATCATCTGCTTAGTTTCTTTATTGATATTAGACGGTTAGTTTTTTTCGGAGAATAGATTGATCTGAAATATTGTGGCAAAGTGACGCATGCAATTCTCTACAAATTTCCGACAGCATGAGTGATTTATTTTGTAGGGGAACTAGGCCTAAAATGACATACCTTAATGAAATCTTGAAAAAAATATGTATTCTTACCAAATTTGTTCTGGTCAATTATATATAACTAATACTACAACATTAACACATAAAAAAATTGTTCTCTTAGATACACTTGCACATTCATTGTGTGCCCATGAGAAACATTTCTTGCACTGTAACCATGTTTCTTTTGGTTTATATTGGCTGTAAAATTCAATGCAGGACAGACAAGGTGCATCCTTCTCAACATCACCATCGAAGTCATTCTCTTCATCTTGGTCCTCATTGCTTAGATCAAACTGAAGCTGTGTTTTTCTTCTCTTTGCTGAACACATTTCTTCTACAGCTCTTCTTTCAGCTTCCTTTAATTTTAATTGGTTAATAAAAGAGATGCTCGATTTGGGACCCTTCATGTGTTCTCTTTCTTCTCGCCACAGATCTAGTGCCAGAGGGAATCGGGGAGATCTCTTGCTGTGTCACATGAGGTGAAGGCCTCGTTTGTGACGTTTCCGCTGCTGGAGCAGTTGTTGGTGATGGCTCTATCATATGTTCTTTTGCATTCCTTGTTGTTGAACTGGTCTTCTGTGTTGCACCCTTTGGCCCATCTGAAAAGACTGCATTCGTTAGAGGTCTGTCTGTGGGCGCTGCAGGACTAAATAAGTGATCAGGAAATATCTCCGAATTGAGTGGACAAATTCTTTTGAAGAAAATCCACCCAATGCATTGGTGATGGTTGCAGCTTTCCCATAGACTTCAGAAAATAAGTCCGCAATTCGAAACTGTGTTATCACCCATTCAGGATGGTTCCTCAGCCAATTTGTAACGGCCTGATCATATGTTTTCAAAGGCCCGAAGAAAGAGACATCAAGTGGCTGGAGTCGATGGGTGCAGTGACGAGGGAAGGCTAACATGACGTGTGATCACTGTTGCCAACTTCCGTGCACTATAGAGCTGTAAATCCAAACTCATCTTACAATGTTTTCCACAAAAGCTCTTTTTGGTGAAGTATTTGCAAGTAAACTTCAGACTCGCAAAGCCTACCTCATTCATAAGAGGATAAATCAGAGTAACGAAATTCAGTGCATATACATATTGAAAATATATTTATTTTAGAAACTTTAGGGTTTTATATATTTTAAAGAAATCCCCATCTCACCTATTATAAAATCAGTTAGCTTTACGAAAAATTCAGTCGAGCAATGAGAGAGATGCCACTATATATTACATAATTTCACAGAAGTAATCATTAATCAGCCATTGTAAACAAATTTGACACCAATTTTGCAAATCGCTATCGCCCGTAATATATGGCTTCTCATTTCCAGTCAGAAACATGCACTTGGGTAAAATGACATAGTATGTCATTTTAGCCAAGTTTCATTTTACCCGGAATGAAGAAGAATAATAAGTAGTGCTAGTACGACCTAATCTCTTTATGAATTTGGATATTGTAATGCTTTCTATAGAGGGAAATATTCATGTTTTCAGTCATGAACATTATTTCAGCAATATCTGAAGCTTAAAAGGACAAAAAATACATAACATACCTCAACAATATTATATCGTCTTGCAAAAGTTTTTCCTTTAGTTGCACCTGCTTCACCAAAAGCGCCTTCGCTTGCTGAAATTTGGATGTAACCACTGTTTCCAGCTTCTGTGCACTATAGAGCTGTAAATTCAAACTCAGATTGCAGTGTTTTCACAAAACACATAGTATGTCATTTTACCAAGTATGTCATTTTAGGCCTAACTCCCCTAAAGAGATGCTGCATATCTGTACCAATGAGGGCTCGTGGAAAATCTCATTAAATCAAGTCCATTCTTTGTTGTGGTTGGTTTTGTTAGATGAATTTTCCTTGATTAGTGTTCCTCCGCTTGTCTACCTATTTACTAGTGGATAAAAGTTGTTGCACTAAAATTCTTGTGTATGTGACTTCAATAGCTTACACATAGATCACAAAATATAGCTGTACCTCTAGTTAATGAAGTTTTGCCTAGCACATTACTCAAGTATTTGTTTTATTTTATACTCGTACATTCCCTTGTTTGTCATCACTGAGATTCAACGTACAAAAGTGATTGACGACAAATTAATTACAACTCTGTTCCCCTTCCCATAAAATCCTCTCAATTACTAGTGTAGTGGATGAGTGGCTTATTCAGAATCTCGGAAGACATAAAACCAGGACAAAACTTAAGGTCTTAAGTAGGTACTCTTGGAACAATACATCTATAATAGAAGCAGAACGAATAAGGAGTTTCTGATGGTGCAAAAGAACATCCCACGGCACAACGTTCTTGCAGTTTATTCCTCATGTGCATGGGTGGGCAACTCGTGCTCTTAAAGTGTCAACACAATCTCAGTGCAGGTAGAACGGACTCTGTACTAGCTGTACTGTCTGTGTGCGGTTCTTTCAAAACACAAGTTCGATCGCGTCTGCAGTAAGTGGCGGCTCGTTTTAAGTGAAAAACAATATAATTCCCAGATCATTTCCCTTTAGTTATGAGTAAAAAGAGATTTTTTTAATTAAGAAGAGAGGTAAAGCTTGTATTCTATTACACTTTCTTATGCATGACATTTTATGTTACAAATAAACAGTGAAGGTTTTAGTAAAGAAATACTGTCTGCATCTGCTTTAGAAAAGCTAAAGTTAAAAAATGAGATATCAACAAGATGAGACTGATATCAAATATCATTAGCAAGTTGTGCGTGCGAGTTGCAGAATTGCACGACATATAATAGACTAGCTAAGAACATTTATGAATACATTTGAAATGTGGTAGTATCCTGTAGAATATAGACAACTTCAGTTTCTACCTTGAAAAGTGATAAGAAAATCTTCTTATCAAATATAAGACCCTACTTCAAGACCTATAGCATAATTCACTGCTAAGTTTGGAGAGACAGTGACAATTGACAAGGGATCGAAATTTTTCTGAAATATTTTTGGCTTACGCCGATAGAAAATCCTGAAAATTTATAGCTTGAATTAATAAACCTACAGAACAGCACGCCACTCAGATTCCAGCAAAATCAGGAATCGAACTGTTCCTAATGTTGCCTAAGTCAGAATTTCCAAATATATTCTTTGCTTCCATCTGTATACTGCGTGTGCTTGAGGCAGAGTTTAATACAAAAAAGAAGTGTAAAAGCTCTCAAAGTAAAAAAAGAGCTCATAAGTAAGCTAATTTCATCTGCCGTGACATGTAAAAAATACTTCCTTGAATTTGTTATTGTTTGCGAATACAGACTATTACCTTTCTGAGAAGAGAGGAATACTCTTTAATGTATAAAGACTTGTAAATTCTAGCGTTCTACGTTTGAAATAAGACATATAATAAGAAATATTAACAAATAGTGTAATAATAAATAACTGTTGCAGCTATATTTGTTGTATCTTGAAAAGGTTGTATTCAGTTTGTGTTTCCAGTACTAAACTAATTTACAAAGCTAGAAAATAATATAATTTTGTTATGTGTTTAGGTACAGTCTGTCTAAAATTATTATAATCACTGTATCACGCGTCATTCTGGAATTCAAATCATGGATTAGATATCATGATCACCTGCATGAGCCGCCAGAGAGCACCGTGGCTTTTGCAGCGAAACTACAAACAACTTGTAACTGCTGCGGCTGGTTCCGTCGGTTTTTCTCTCTTTCAAGGTTTTTAGCACTTTGGGAGCACAAGTTGCCCATCCATGCTCATGTACTTGAACCTTTCTATGGCTCAGTCCGAATGCCAGTTATTGACAAGCACTCCTGTGAAGTTCTTGAGAGTTGTGGTATAATGTTCAAAGAAATTATTGTATATTATTTTTTGCAGACTTATGAAGAAATATACAAATATATTTTTGTGTTACGAAGAAATATGCAATTTTTTAAGTTTATAATCACTGATAGAGGCGCATCTAGAAAGTAAGTTTCCCGATTTTCCCCTTGAAAGTAAACGTAATCAGACGTGTCAATTGCGCATGCGTAACAGATCTTTGACGTATCAACCATATTCCAGCCGACAGGTCCCTCCTGGTGCCAGTAGCGTGGCAGCAGTGGTCCGAAATGGAAGCTCTTATTCCTTCTCCCGCCGCGCCGCCTGCGAGGTTCGGTCGGTGATAAAGTTCTTTAATGCACAAAGCATTGCGCCAATTGAAATTCATCGGCAGCTCTGTCAGGTCTATGGGCCGAACATCATGAGTAAGCAGATGGTGCGTCGCTGGTGTAGGCAGTTTTCCGAAGGTCGTCAAGTGTCCATGATGAAGAGCGCAGTGGGCGACCGTCCCTCATCAGTGATGATCGTATTGAGCTGGTGCGGCAGTGCATCATGGAGAACCGTAGCTTCACGATTATGGAGCTGAGCAGCCATTTTCCGTAGATATCGCGATCCTTGTTGCATGAGATTGTCCCTAAGCACCTCCTGTTCAAAAAAGTGTGTGTCAGGTGGGTGCCGAAAAACTTGACACCCGAACACAAAATGCAACGTTTAGGAGCAGCACTGACATTTCTGCAACGATATCACGATGACGGCGACGAGTTCCTCGACAGGATCGTCACAGGCGATGAGACTTGGATTTCACACTTCACCCCGGAAGCCAAGCAGCAGTCAATGCATTGGCGGCATTGTGGATCTCCGGTCAGGACGAAATTCAAACAGACGCTGTCGGTACGGAAAGTGATGTGCACGGTGTTCTGGGACAGGAAGGGCATTCTGCTCATTGACTTCCTTCCAAGAGGTGAAACAATGAACGCTGACCGTTACTGTGAAACACTGCGAAAATTGCGACGTGCCATTCAAAACAAGAGGCGTGGAATGCTTATACTGCAGATGTTATGCTCCTGCGTGACAATGCTCGTCCACATACGGCTCGGCGCACAGCAGCTGTTTTGACGGAATTTGGCTGGGAGTTGTTTGATCAGCCACCCTACAGTCCTAATCTTGCTCCCAGCGATTTTCACGTTTTCTTGCACCTCAAGAAATTCCTGTCCTCCGGTGTGCGTTTTGGCAACGACGAAGAGCTGAAGACGTCTGTCACACGCTGTTTCCATTCACAGGCGGCAGAGTTCTATGACAGAGGGATACAAAAGTTGATCCCACGATACGACAAGTGTCTCAATTCTGATGGTGGCTATGTTGAAAAATAGCTGAAACATTGCTGTACCTGTTGCCAATAAATGTTTGCCTGAAAGTGTGTGTTCTTTTTTTTTTTAATAGGGAAACTTACTTTCTGGATGCTCCTCGTAATATGTAACAATTTGTTTAAGCACTGAAAATTTAGAGTGTGACAGTTCTAAAGTGAACAGCGACAAGTTTTGAAATTGTTTTTGGTGCGATGGATACAAATCTTATTTATAATCTGATTTACGAATCTGATTAATTCTCATGAATTATCTTCAGTTCTGTTATTAAAAGCAGAGTATTAAATATTAATAGTCCTACGACTGATTTGAAACTCCGGTAAATTTTTCCAATTTATGACACTATATTTTTATTTATTCCTAATGTTTTAAATTATGGTTATCGAATTCCTATAATCAAAAGTGATCTAAATATATTCTGTGATTTTTGTACAGATATTCTGTCCCTCTAATTTTAAACGTTTCGTCTAGAACTGTTGACAACGTTTTTAGTTAGTGCTCGCATTTTGCTTATGATATTGTTTGTGTTTTGCTTTAAAAAGGATTTTAGATAAGGACGCAAATAGCGATAGTAGCTGACGCGCCCTATTAAACCAGCCGGCCCGGATGGCTCAAGCGGTAGGGGCGCGGCATGTCCCTATCGCTTGGTCCGAAGGGTTGTGGGTTCGGGTCCCGCCTTGGGCATGGGTGTTGTGTTTGTATTTGTATTAGTATAAGTAAAACAAAGGAAAACAAAATAGATAACTTTGTAAAAAAATACGCGCCACTGTTTCTAATGTAATATTCCGAGAAAGTTTCCCACCCATACAGTCAGCATGGACAGCTGTGGAGATCTACAGACGTGGGCAAATTATTAGACTAAGACTTTTTCTTGGAAACATAATATAATTCGTCATATCAACTATCAGTGTAATTCACAGGGTCTCTATTATTGCAAATATGATTGTTTTCATCTTCTGGTATATTTTTCCGATGGTTAAGTATATTTTTTCTGGCTATGTTGGTACTATTGGTGTTTTAATTATATACTGCAGAAGATATTCTCCCATGGCCTGCAAGAAGACCGGACATGAACGAAATTGAAAATCTGTGATCTATACTGAAGAAGAATGTGAACAAAAATAGGCTTACAACAAAACATGGACTCATTTAAGCACTATCTTATATCTGGCTACATGATACTGATACTCAAAGAAAGTGTCAAACTTTGGTTTCCAGCATCCCTGACAAAATCAGCGTGTTAATAAAGAGTAAGGGAATGTTCACAAAATATTAATAACCTCAATACTCAATTTTCTCTTCATTATATCTGTGCAAAATACATTTTTGTTCACTATTTCTACCGATAAATACAGCTTCGTTGCACATATAATTAATTTAGTCTAATAATTTGTCCACGTCTGTATGTGCGCAATATCAGGGGAAAAAAAAAAAAACTCTCTAAGTAGCGTCTGTCTTTTGCGTTTATTTACCCATATGAGCATGGCACACGTAAAAGGCAAAAGCAAATAACTGTAGAATAGTAGTAATAGTAAAATAATAATGATGATGATGATGATCATCATCATCATCATCATCTTGCAACAGAAAAGTAATATTCTACTATCTATCTTTTGGAAATCTGAAGAAAGATCTAGCATATTTTGCTAAGCGTAGTCTTTTATGAAACACAGAAGGAACAATTCCACATTTAACTGACATTGTGTGCAACTATATTGAGAATAATTCTTACGACATCACGTGTTTGTTCAAGAACAAAGCTCATATCACAGTGCATCGGGCTATTGGTCACGTCATCCTCGCTGCCTACAGTCCCTGCCGCTAGATAGCATTGGCGAGTCATTCGCCACTTTTACCGTGAACTTTCCGGTCTTATCATTGTAGAGTATTTGATAAAATTTATATGTGTTACTAATGATAATGGTATTAATTATAAGAATACTAATGACTATGGGTATTATTATTATTGTTATTATTATTATTATTATTATTATTATTATTATTATATACAAGGTACAACCAATATATTTCTTAAGTGCACTTGCATTTGAACATACATGCATGTTTCACTGAAGATCATTGCTTCCATGCCTCTTGAGTCAGTTTGTCAAACAGCGTAAGATTATCTTTAAGAATTGAGCTTCTACACGTGATTTCGTGCAAACATGTCAAGAACCTATTACGATTTTTTCGGGAACGTTTTCATGCACGCCTTATGACTAGTCTTCTTCTCTGCCTTTGAAGTAATGCATTTAGTATAGATGCCAGGCGTTTCTCTGGTTCTAGATAACTTATATTTTTCCTATGCCTCATGTAGTGCCTGCATTCAGAACATTCAGGAAATTGATTGTCCCTTGTACGTAAAAAATGTCAGTTTTCGACATTAAATTATGTGTTCTTTATTACATGACTAATTATTTATTATCGAATATATAGATGATGTTGAAATTATTAATAATATCCTATGTTCTTCTGGTTTTAACGCCAAACCTTTATGCTCGAGCTTCAAATGAATAAAATGTTATGAAAGTTTGAAAAACCGATATCACTTTCTTATCAATGGCAATGAGATACGTCCCTCTATTCTGATGTCACTTGCTTAGCAACGGATCATACTCTTGCATTGATATGTTGTTTGTCAAGAGATAGGCTTACTGTTTTGCGTGAATGAAATTATATTTCTAATTCCATTTGTCATAGGTTAATAATACGGCTGTAGACAGTAATTCCTTTGTAAATACTCGCACAAATATATTTAAAGTCTTTAATAATGAAGGGGAAAAAATAATAAAATACACAAATTTTTAATAAGGGGAGTATAGGTGGAAACTGACCAAAACTCACATTTTCTAAAAACTACTCTAAAAATATTACATAGTTTTGGGAATCTTCCCACAAAACCTTACGGCCCAAATGTTAGTCTAAATGGATTTTAAAATTTAAAGAGCCATGGTTTATTAAGTGCCACGCCCCTTCTCTATGTACTAGTTAGGCCTACCCAGCTTCTTTGATTTTTTGAAATGATATTCTTCAGAATTTAGAATAATTGATTTTTGTTTCGTGTGCTATAACCAGTGCCTGTTGTTGTAGTTCTTTTGGGCCACAAAAGATAAAAAAAATTATTAATTGGCATGCATATTCAAACTTCACGACTTGTTATCCACAATACCCAGTTTTCAATAAATGTTGTTTATTTTTGCGACGCTGTATCAACATCTTAGGTTATTTAGCGTCTGAATGAGACGAAGGTGATAACGCCGGTGAAATAAGTCCGGGGTCCAGCACCGATAGTTACTCAACATTTGTTCCTATTGAGTTGAGGGAAAACCCCATAAAAAAACCAGGTTATTGCCCCCGACATATTCAACCCGGGCCACTGGTTAGGCAGGGCTAGACTTCTAACCGTTACTCCACAGGTGTGGGCTTCAATAAATAAGGAACATTTTCTCAGAAACTATTTTTGAGATAAAGTGATGAAATTTTGCACATACCTTTATTATTACTTACAAATGGCTTTTAAGGAACCCGAAGGTTATTGCCGCCCTCACATAAGCCCGCCATCGGTCCCTACCCTGTGCAAGATTAATACAGTCTTTCATCACACCCCACCTCCCTGAAAAAACCCGTTTTAAATTATCCTCCCATCTATGTCCAGGTCCCTAAAGGTCTTTTTCCTCCAGTCTGAACTAACACTCTATATGCATTTCTGGATTCGCCCATACGTAACCGTTGCCCATCTCAAACGTCTGGATTTTAAGTTCCTAATTATGTTATGTGAAGAATACAATGCGTGAAGGTCTGTGTTTAACTTTCTCCATTCTCTCCATTTTCTATTTACATCTTTATTATTGTATAATGTAAATTTCTCTGCAGCAACTTTGTTTTTAGGTGAATATTAAAGAATTTTAATTTGACAAAGCAATATTTTTTTAATTCTACTACATTTTTGAACATTTATTTTGAAAAATACGATTTGAAGTTTTAAAATTCTTTCTGCAGGCAATTTTTACATATAATGTAGAGTAAATGTGTACAAAAGTTCAGAACCATATCATTAATAGATCATGAGAAAATTTTCCTTATATTTTGTGACATCAGGTTAGGTTAGGTTGGTGAGTTCCTAATTAAGCTCCCTGACAAGGTAAGGTATTGAAATTAAGTATCATAATAGAGTCGGTTATTGTAAATGCCTGTACCAAATGTCAGATGGATAGCAGAAAAATTGTGTGATCAGTGATTAATTACATTCAACTGTGTATTTGAGCCTATTTTTCCCCATAATTGATTTCACTGTCAATCATATATACAATCTTTATAAATAGAGTCCAGTGTTTGGTCACCGACCCACTGGGAAAAGATTAGCTGTGTAATAAGCATAGCACAAGAGTAGACCAACGCTGTGAGATTAGAGGCTGCATTCATCTTCTGATCAATATAGTGAAGTGTGAGAATAGGCCTACTGTTGGTAGTCGAGTTGCGCTCTCAGTGAGTTTAGTTAATGCTAACGCTAACAGATTCAGGCTTATTGAAGCTGTCGACACCTATAACTAATGTAATCGTACTATAACTTCACAAACAAATCCCATTCCACTCCACCTCACTTAAAATCAGTTCAGGATTTCATATCAGAGAAATAATGTAGTGGACGATTCTGAAAGAAAGGAACTCTAAGCGTTAAACTTTAACTTCCTGATAAAGAGTTTCGGAATGAATATTTCTGTTCGAATGGAGTAAATATAGTTATGCCATTCTGAAATCAGAGCAGTCGAAAGATATTTCGTACAGAAACATTGAAACACTTAAAAACACAATAAAGATCTAATATTAGGCCTATATCTCTGGAAATCTCAAAACAGAGCTTCTCTTCAAATTTTGTTGCTTCTATTCCGTCAATATTATACAGAGTGTTTCAAAAATAGAGGGCATAATTTCAGATATTTATTCCCTATATGCAGACAATACAAAAAGTTCATTACAACATATGTCCGAAAATGCTTTGTTTCCGAGTTATGGCCTTCAAAACAGTGATATTCACCAGAACGTTTTTCTTCCTGCAGGTAGTTGCCTTTACAGCAGATGTTCAAAATTTCCACCTCCTGCTTGAATACAGACCTCACATCGATGTCTCATGGCTCTGCTAACACGATCTCCAAATTCCAGGAGTATTGCGTATTTCCTCACAACCTGCCAAATACGATTCCGAAGAGATTCCATGTCAGGCACCGGTGACGAATACACCGATGATTTTAAATGGCCCCACAAGTAGAAATCGATGGGGTTGAAATCAGGTGAGCGCGGAGGCCAAGCAATTGGGCCACCTCTACTAATCCATCAATTAGGGTATCAATTGACGAACTAGCGCAGCATTGCCGTTCGCCTTACCGTACATGAAGTGCACTTCTGCCAGCTCCTGATTTTAGTACATGTCGCACAGTACAACGCTAAACACAACAATCAATGTACCCTTCACCTCGGAATTAACTGCCAGAATGTTCTCTGTTAATATCTTCTATCACGGCACCTACATGCGGAAAGAAAAACGTTCCGGTGAATATTACTCTTTCAAAGGCCAGAACTCGAGACCAAGCATTTCCGGACATATGTTGTAATGAACTTTTTGTATTATCTACATATGGGGAATACATACCTGAAATTATGCCCTCTATTTTTGAAACACCCTGTATATGATATTTTTATATTTCTCAACATATTCAATCCTGCTGGCCCTTCACATTTCTGTTTTCGGGCCAACATTCCCTTACTTGCACTATTTTCAACTTTAAACAAAGACGTATTTTGACACTTGAAGCATGATCTTACTATGTCTTTCCATGTCCCTTCACTTTCACTTGACCATTCTTCTAATTTATCCATTACTGCCTACTTCTCTTCTCTTATTCTCAGTTCACTCAAAAAACCATTCCTATCTTCAAGTTCATTCTTTACTTTCTCATAACGTTAATACAGTATAACCTGTTCAAGAAAGAAGTGACATGGTTCTAAATTTTTTTCTGGTGTGGACAAGTTTCCTTATTATTCAGATGTGAAGTTAAAATGGAATATTTTATCATTCGTATAAATAAAAAACAAAATGGCATGTTGCAAACTGCAAGAAATACAAAATATTCCGTTTAACACTACTCATATTAAATCAGATTTCTGTTGCTTATTCCGTTGGCGAATAGTTTACATTAAAGCAGTGTGTCCAAAATATTATTTCTGTTTTAGTCAATATTCTGGAAGAACTTCTGTGACATAATGTTCACAGCTAATATTTTACTTGAAAAATTCTGATACTATCATTTTAAGATATTTCTAAAAAATATGCGCTAGAAGAAAACTTCCTTTTGTAGGAAAACTGCGTAAAAATCAATTTACGACATTTATAGCCAGGGACCGGATTTTTATGTAATTACATATTATATTCCTTTCAATCCTAACCGTATATAAATAACAAATCTTTGCGAATTTTGTAATTACCATTAATTTAATAAAATTTGATATTACATATTTTTACATATTTACCCCACATTACATATTATGGCCTGGTATTACATAAATCTACATATTTAGGGGGTTTATTCATTTTTACTTCTCTAAAAGGAAAAACAAAACTTCCATTATGGAAGTTTACAATTTGAAATACACAGATTTAAAAAGCCTTTTTACCTACTCAAGAAAGGATATATTTCGGCATGAAACACAACCTCCTTAGTTCCAGGTAAACAACAGTTATTAAATGCCTAGAGTTTGAGGTTTTAGTAGGTACTTTGTTTCTTACAGGGAGCAGCTAAAACGCATGTGTTCCACATCTCCTCTTATTTTCTCCTAATCCAGTAAAGCCAAACACTGTTTGCAGTACTGTTGTGTCATTCATTTCACTCAGTTCTCTAGTTTTAGTACTTACAGTGTAAAGTGCAAGTGAGTTTATCTACTACTTCTAACTAACTCTCTAAAAAGGCCCCTGTATTTTCAATCCTAATGAAAAAATTAAAATAATGGATTGCGATGGACGAAAGTTTCACTACAGATGGAAAAATTGCAATGTGTCAAGTATGCTGTAAAAAAGTCGGGTGCTCTATGAAATCACAATTGGAGTCTTACCTATCCTATACCTGGCACATATTGATATTAAATGTTTTCATGATTTTACATATTTTGGTACATATTCAGCTTATTTTTCTTACATAAATATGTACATATTTCACACCTTGATATTACATAAAAACCTGGTCTATATTTATAGCAGTATACGCCGAAAAGACAATTCTCATATTTAAAAAACTGCGTAAACATCATTTTGCGCTCTGCTATGTAAATCTTTAATTCAAGTGAGGGACCTATCACACATAAGAAAATACAGGTTTCGCTAAATGAAACCAAATGTAACTGGGATCTGCACAGGTCATTTTACTTCTAAAACATTAACACCTAATAGTATGATTATGCAGGTATCTCTGATATACCTACCTTGTCCCCTTAAATATTTTAGGAAGTACAGTATATATTCAGTTTTAATTCTTCCCTTTCTGAAAATTCGCTTAAAAATCTCCTTCAGGCTTGTTTTTCTACGGAGAAACCCATTGTTACATCATAATACCTTTTAATAATCCTGGAACAAAAGGCTCCGTTCTCCGAATTGCAGCAGCAAACAAATAATCCACTCCAGTCAATAGCTCTACACTCTGCCGGTTTTTGTCTGAAGTTTGGAAGAATGTTCTTTTACATCAATACAGCTAGCAAGAACACATCCGAAGCTTTAACAACCATTTACCAAGCTTCTTCTAATGAAGTTGTAATTGATGCTATATTCGCTTCTCTCTCCATAAAGTTAATAATATTATAAATCACTTCTCTTGTATGGATTTTCATATTCCTTCATTTAGATCAAAGAGAAGACTTTTTCCTGTAAATATACCTACAAACTAATCCTGTCTAACTGAACTGACTACATAACACTAATATGTGCTATCACTAACGTAAATTATTAAGCTCCGAGCATAAATTATAATAAAAACAAATGATACTGAATTACTATTTTACATATAGCTGACAAACAATATTTGAAAGCTGACAATTTAATTTTAACAACAGTAGCGATTCGTATAAGGGTGCAAAGGTACACGCTCTAGGAAATTTAACTTATTAAAATTAATATTAATCTCATGAATTTTAAGATCATTTTATATCAAACAAATGAAAACGCAATATATACAGGATGTCCCATTTATCTTGTGCACCTATTATAACAGTTTTGTTTGGATAGGTATTGGAAGTTTTGTTTTTGAGCGTTATGTTAGAACGAGGGGCTAACATGAGTATGGAGATTTGGTGCATGTAACTACATTATGGTACAAGATACACGTGACGTCATCAATTTTTCAAATAGCACTACATACTTTAATCATATTACATTGATTACACACATTAAGACGAGTTCAAAAATGTATCACAATGTCATCTTCCTAATCAGTAACAACAAAACGAAAGAAAGACGTACTTCCAATGTGATAATGTTATTCTTCGAGAATCACAGATGTTCCAAATGTGACCATTCACATTAAAGCACATTCGAAGGCGTTCCCCGAAAGACCGTATGGCTGCCCTGCATGTTGCTGGCTGAATGGACACACAAGCCTGTCGAATGAGTTGCTGCATGTCGTCTGATGTTGTCAGAATGTTCTGGTACACACTGTCCTTCACTGTTCCCCACAGGAAGAAGTCGAGTGGCTACAGGTCCGGAGAACGTGCAGGTCACTGTACGTGGATTGTGGCGTGGATAGTTTTTGTGGTTTCTTTACATGTTAAGACAGCAAACACACAACAACGACGTGTACGGACGTCAGTCGTCTTTCGTTTTCTGTAAGTTAATGTACAAGATAAATGGGGCACCACAACAAACGACACATACTGATGGCATTCATTATGCATTTTGTTGTTGTTATTGATTGAGAAGGTGACATTGTAATACATTTTTGAACTCGTCTTAATGTGTGTAAATGTAACATGACTAAAGTATGTAGTGCTATTTGAAAAATTAATGACGTCACATGTATATTGTACCATAATGTAGTTACATACACCAAATCTGTACACTCACGTTAGCCCCTCGTTCTAACATAACTCTCAAAAGCAAAAATTCCAATACCTATCCTAACAAAAAATTTGTAATAGGTGCACAAGGTGTTAAAGTAAGTACAGTGCATATCCCTTTCAGTTCTTCAGTAAAAAATCTTGGCATTCACATGGATAATAATCTCAACTGGGACATGCAAATCACAGAAACCTGCAGAAAAGTATATTCTATTATCCATGTGCTAAAAAGGATAAATGTTCATCTCCCCTCTTGCTTAAAAAAGTCCCTTGTGCAGACACTTGCATTTCCCTATTTCGACTATGCGGACATTTTACTGACTGACCTCTCCAGCGACAACAAAATGAAACTTCAACGTGCTCATAATTTGTGTGTACGTTTTGTAAGCAATGTTCGTAAATATGATCATATTACCCCATCCCTGGAAGCAATAGGTTGGCTTAAACTAGATAAGAAAAGAAATTTACATTCACTTCTCTTTCTCTTCGAAATCTTGAACTCTTCTATTCCTTCGTACCTGTCGTCTCGCTTCACTTACCTTTCTTCCCACCATAATCTGAACACACGCTCTCGTCATGAAACAATACTAACAATACCGTCCCATCGCACCTCCTCATACTCATCTTCTTTCACAATAGCCCTGCCAAGACTCTGGAATTCGCTACCTGCTAGCATCAGGGACTGTCGAAATAAAATTGAATTCAAACGAAAACTTACTAGGCACATGGTCAGTAATTGATTACTTGTAAATAGTTTCTTTAATCTATCACAAAATATTTCAATATTCAGTAATTTCATCACTATACAATTTTGTTATTCTAGATTTAATTTGTAATTCAGTAAATATAAAATATTCTTTGTTTCTCTATGATAAATTATCTAGCTTTAATTATTCAGATAATCTTTTCGTACTTTGATTTTATTGTAATTGTAAATTTAATACTAATTGTAATATTATTTGTAATTGTAATTGTAAATTTAATACTAATTGTAATTTTATTGTTGATATTGTAGTTGGAATCTCCTGGTAGAGGGGCAGAGAAGGCCTGACGGCCTTATCTCTACCAGGTTAAATAAATAAATAAATACTAATACTAAATAAATGGGACACCCTGTATATATATAGTTCAGATAATCAAGAACTAGATAATGAAAGTTTTACCACGCATACACCTAGGTGCGGCTGAAGTTGTTTCGAGTGAAGCCCATAAAGTCTTGAAACAAGAGAGTACGAGGGCGAGAAAAGCCGTAAAATTGTTATATGACTCTACTACTCCATTTGTGAGGCTGTAGTACTCAGACTATTCTGTAATTCGACGCACACGTGCCCTTCAGTTAAGTTTTTATGTGATTTGTATTGACTATTACACTTTACTACGTCATACTACTTTTGACCAATAAAACTGTACGAAAGGACGTGTTTCAACCAATCATGGCTGTTTAACGCTACAATTTTATCACTTCCCTAGCATTTGTTTTTTATCACTACCAAAGCATTTGTCTTTTGTTTGTCAATATTTCAATAAATTACTACTGTAAAACATGCTTTGCGATTGTCATTTGTTTCCCATACATATAGTCAACTGAAAATGGCGACTCCGTTCAAATGCTTTGGTGAAGCTAACATTAGCAAAATAGAAATTTAGTAAGTCAATTAATACCTATTTTATTGTATTAGAATACTTTATTTCACGGGAGGAAATCTAACACAGAATAAATATGACAAATGCCAGTTATTATTCAGTTGAGAAACTTTTGCTGTCAAAAAATCTGAAAGTTAGAATTTATAAAACAGCTATATTACCGGTTGTTCTGTATAGTTGTGAAACTTGGATTCTCACATTGAGAGAGGAACAGAGATTAAGGGTGTTTGACTATAAGGTTCTAAGAAAATATTTTGGGCAAGAGGGATGAAGCTACATGAGAATGGAGAAAGTTACACAACACAGAACTGCACTCATTATATTTTTCACCTGACATAATTGGGAACATTAAATCCAGACACTTGAGATGGGCAGGGCATGTAGCACGTAGCAGGGCGAAATCCATAAATGCATATAGAGTGTTAGTTGGGAGGCCGGAGGGAAAAATACCTTTGGGGAGGCTGAGAAGTAGATGGGAGGATAATATTAAAATGGATTTGAGGGAGGTGATATGATGATAGAGACTGGATTAATCTTGCACAGGATAAGGATCGATGGCGGGCTTATATAAGGGCGGCAATGAACCTGCGGGTTCCTTAAAAGCCAAAGTAAGTAAGATGATACGAAATGTAAGTAAGTAAGATAATCTTATTATGTCACTCATGTTGTATTCAACTCCACTGGATAAATAAATATTTTTTAACATTTCGTAAAATATCACAATACATGCCATTTGTAAAAGAATTAATTATAATGATTATCTACTTGTTGCAAGGAATTAAATAATATTTTTTTCAAGAAGCAGAAAACATTTCCACTAAATAACACAAATGCATATTTTTTAAGTTATAGAAGACAAAAGAATATTTAAAAGTCTTAGTTCCTTCTTCCATATGCCATCCGTTGTTGAAATTTTGTAAAAGAATATAAACATTATAATGACTCTATATTGTTAGATGGTTCCTGGGATAGCAGGTTTCGAGAAGAGGAATTCTAGTGTATAAACATTTGGTATAGTAGGAGGAAGTACCAGACGTAAATATGTGCAATTTTCGGGCAAAGCAGGCGAAAGTGTACGATATTGAAGCACATGGTGATAGAATGCGAATTCCCCGAAGTTTTACAGGTCTAACGTAATTACTCAAATGAGCTCAATTGTCAGATAGAGGCCTATTACACAAGTTCTAAGTGGAGATGGACGTATTTTAATTTACTAGAGCCCGGATGTTTGGCAAAATGCCTTTTTTACTGGGTGGAAGTAAATCATTATTTGCATAGGTATAAATGCGATTTGGAGTAAATCAAAGTGATAGGGCTAATTTTTATTTTACCTATTTTGCCTTTTTAAGGTATTTCTTACTAATAAATGCCTTTTTGTCACTTTAAAGCAATATTTCTTGTTTATTTGCAATTTTCTATTTAATATAATGTAATGAACATGAAATTTAAATATTTGAAACAATGACTATCTTTACTAACAATAGTAACAAAAGCAATTTATTTCGTTGCTTAATCAGCTAATAATCGTGTTTAATACTATTGGTGTAATATGAATAATGATCGACAATCCACAGTTACAAATATAATATTGTCATGTCTTCACGGTACCAGCAATCAGCTTCATAATTTTAAATATTAACCTCGTTCTCATAGAAATGTCACGTAGCATTTCCAATTGTTTGCTTTTATATTTTAAAATCTTACTGTTACAATTTTGTGCTACACGTGTTTATTATTGTAGGAGAAAGAAATTTGAGTCAGTAACAGTCAGTTATTTTCGGGTGACAGAAGGTATAAGATCAGTTAGCTAGAATGCCTAAATTCAGTAAATCATTGAAAATTAAACTACATGCTTACGTTAGTGAATTTGACCGTAATCATAGATATTCTTAGGTCTTCCGGTGGATGATCAGATCTTTCGTATTCATTAACCAGTGTTAGCGATAGATATGTGATATGATATGATATATGATATGATTATGATATGATAAATGATATGATTGATATGATATGATATGATATGATATGATATGATATGATATGATATGATATGATATGATATATGAATCCTGTAAACTTCGATAGCCGGGGCTGAGCACGTTAGTGAAATTTGGAATAGCACCCCATGTGTTTTTAAACCAATGGAACAGTTTTGTTATGTAAGGTTTGTGAAAAGACAGTTTATCGCCAGTAATCGCACTAGAGGTTTCGATTTATCTAGAGAAAATCAAAACTCGAGTGAGATTTAATTGACTATTACAAGATTAAAGAAAGTATATAAAGATTAGAAGTAATGAAGTACTCTAATACAATAAAATCTTGACTTACGAAAATACTGAACTGTCTTCAAATGTGTTATTGTACCATTGTATTCCGCTAGCTGGCAATAGTGTGTTATGATTAGCTATTTTCTTGTTATCAGTTGTGCCAACTATGGAATCTTCATTGAACTCTGTGGACTGTTACTGGTCAAGAAGGCTTTGTTGATTTAGTTCCATTTTTATTAAAACATTTGCATTACACTTCAATCATCCGGATCCCAGTAATCAACCTCACTTGACAGATGATTATCAATAAATCTTAGTATTAAACAATCTCTGGTACGTGACTATCCATAATATCACACAGCAGAAGCTATAACATGACCTAAATATAATAAACAAGAGTTTGAAAAGTTATAATTAGGAATGATGAAATAAGAAAAGTTTTAATTAAGGATGATGAAATAAAAAATAAACATTAATAATTTTAATAGGAACAATTATTGAAAGTACAATTTTCAAATTTGAATGTTTTAGTGGTTGGTGGCTCAGTTGATGTTATATTTTACGTGTGCGTGAAAGAAGTGGAACTCGTTGATGTACATGGTGTATTCCTTAACTTATTCAGGATTTCCGAATGGTGCTCTTCATTTATTTGTAAATAGGATTTCAGGGAAGATGCATAGTATGACCAGTGATCTTTATTAATTCTTGTTCTTGAATGCCAATGCGAGTCATATTTGAAAGTGCTGTGTATCGACTGGAGTGGTTTGTAATTTCTTTTTTTTTTTTTTTTTTTTTTACGTCCAGACTAATGCAGCTTGAAATGTTCGCAAACAAAGAAACAAATGCTAGGGTAGTGATAAAATTAAACACATGCTAGGGATACGATAAAATTTTTGCGGTATGTAGCCATGATTGGTTGAAAGACGTCCTTTCGTACCGTTTTATCGGTCAAAAGTAGTATGACGTAGTAAAAGTGTAATAGTCACGAAAAAAAGTATTTTATAAGTCAACATGTGTCACCTATGAAGTAAATATGAGAGTTATGCTGATATAATTTAAATTTATTGCTAAAATATATTATGCCTTTTTAAAATTTATAATGTCTTTTTGAAAGATTATTTTGCCTTTTGTTTACGTTTTTATTGCCTTTTTTGTCTGCCCGTTTTAACTTTTATAAATGCCTAAACATCTGGGCTCTAGTAATGAAGTATGGAATTCAAAGAACCTTCAGTACGCATGTGCGTCAATAACTGCATCCCGTCACCAGCCTGCACTGTACAGGTGCATTGTTGCAGAGTTTGACTTTGAGGCTACAGTGCTGTGGAATATGGTAACCAATCACATGTAGCTACTTGAACACTGTCGCTGGAAGGGAAATTGCAATGTCTGTGGCAGATGGTCATCTTCCCACTAATTAATCCCATCATTGAATCCTACTCAACCTTGCCTTTAACAGTGGAACTACTTGTTACTGACAGCAGGATTACATTTCAGTAATTTCGGGCTGTCATTCAAATAGACATTGAAATGGAATTCCATAAATTTCCTCACTGATATACATAAACACTTACTGTTTATTAAAGTCACTAATGAAGACAAAATTGAATTATTGAAAGACCGATAATTCATGGGAGGTGTAAACGTAGGAGGAAGAAGAATACATTGCATAAGATTTGCTGATGATATGGCGTTGTTAGCAGAAGAGGAGACGATACTAAGGGATATGCTACTGGAGCTAAATGACAGCTGTGAGCAATATGGGATGAAGATAAATGCCAACAAAACGAAGACCATGGTTGTAAGGAGAAAAATAAAGAATGTAAACCTGCGAATTCTAAATGAGGCAGTAGAGCAAATGAACAGCTTCAAATACTTGAGATGTACTATAAGCAGTAACATGAGCTGCAGCCAGGAAGTCAAAAGGAGGATAGCAATGACAAAGAAAGTTTTTAATACGAAAAGGAGGATCTACTGCGGACCTCTGGAGAAAGAACTAAAGAAGAGACTAGTGTGGAATGTGGCATGTATGGGGCAGAAACATGGACATTACGACGAAATGAAGAAAACAGATAGAAGCATTTGAAATGTGGATGTGGAGAAGAGTGGAGCGTGTGAAGTGGACAGACAGAATAAGAAATGAAGTTGTGTTGGAAAGAGTGAGTGAAGAAAGAATGAAGCTGCAACTGATCAGGGAGAGGAAAAGGAATTGATTGGGTCGCTGGCTGAGAAGAAACTGTCTATTGAAGGATGTACTGGAAGGAATGGTGAGCGGAAGAAGAGTTCGAGGCAGAAGAAGATATCAGATGATAGACGACATTGAGATATTTGGATCATCTGCGGAGACTATGAGGAAGGCAGAAAATAGAAAAGATTGGAGAAAGCTGGGTTTGCAGTGAAAGACGTGCCTATCAGCAGAACACGTATGTGTATGTATGTATGTATGTATGTATGTATGTATACACCGTTTCCGGCCTATAGGTTTAATATTTTAAGATATTATATATTTAAAGTAAGCCATACTTAATGAAAAACCTGATATTGTGTGATATAGATAGTGGTGTCATTTACGATACATTTCAAATAATTTCCGCATGTGAACCCGCAGTGGCCCGGCAGATGTACCTATACTCCACCTACATCCAGGTATTAAGCAACATTTTCGGTGTGATGTTGAAGATGACTTGATAAATGTTTCGTCGCAAATGATATAAGTTTTCCACAGGAGTGTTGTACACTTAGTCCTTCACTAAACCCCATAGAAAAAGTCCATATCTGAGGAGCGTGGAGGCCAAGTGGGTGGTTCAGCCCCTTTCAATCTATCGACCGGGGAACTGCTCATCAAAAATTCTCACACCTGGACCGCAAAGTAGGTTGGGACCCCGTCTTACTTGGAAAATTGTTCCAAGAGGTAATTGAGGCACAGTGTAATTTTTCAACATATCCAAATAATTTGTTCCTGGCACTGCTTTCTCAGCGAAGAAAAACGGGCCTATTATCCTATTTTTTCATTAGTGTACACCACATATTTAATTTTGATGAGTCTCTTTCGATCTCACAAACCTCACGAGGACGTTCACTAACCCAGATACGACAATTATGTCTGTTAACGTTTCCTACACATGTTGAAAGTTGCTTCATCAGAGACGCACATTTTATTCAGTAAAGCACCGTCCTCTTCAATTTTATTGAAAACGTCTTCAGAAAACGTTTGTCATTTACGTTTGTCATCAGGATAGATTCACTGACATCATTTACTCTTGTAGGCCTGTAGACGTAATCTTTTGTGGACTACATCATGACCTGGCGCTTCGAATTGACTACTGTGTTCGATTTCCATTAGTGGCCATACTCATACGCATCAGAGTTTCTGACACAATCATATAATATCTCATAACGAAATAGATTGGCTTTAAATTGTTTCCACTTACTTCATCATTTAACTTGTTTTACTTATTATGCTGGTCCTATTCATACTTTTCTTATTTATCCTGGGTCTACTAGGATATATAGGGAATCTACTTCGTTATTTGATTTTAGGTAATACTAAACTCAAAAGGATAGTGTTATTAGTTTAATCAGTCTTATTACTGTTTCTGAATTACTTACACAATACTGTCGCAGCTAACGTCGTCATCTTATGAGATTTTTTGTACGACTTCGGGACCAAGCAACAAACTCTCTGTCAGTTCTTATGAACTCTCTCCTTACAACTCCGTCTAATTAATTAACAAAACGCTTTTTATGTTCTGCCACCGACGCGACGCGACGCTTTGGTTGGAACGTCACCCACACTAACGTCCAGGTGAGAATGGCCTTAAGATCTTTTCGTGTTGATAAAAAAATGACGAGTCATCTTAATTAACATTCTGCCCGAATTATTATGACACATTTTTGCTTAAGGGGAGTGGGTAATGATGCCTGTGTGAGTAAAGAATTTCAGTACAGAAACTTAGTTCAATATTTCTGGGCTTTTAGTGATAAGTAAAGGGCGGAAAAATGTGCGTTATGACTTAAGTTCAATGTCAACGGACTATACTGTTGTCATTCACTCACGTAAACAGCGGCAAGAGAGTACAGTCTGATAATGAGAACCTCATCATTCCATTCTATCGATCTATAAATACTGGAATGAAGTTGTAATATAGTTAGGATTTAAAAACTTATCTCAAATGTTAACAGCCACCGCCTGGATGATTAAAGGATGCATTACACTTAACCACAATATACATCCGTAAATTATCGATAAAGTTCGACGTCTCTCACTCAAACAGTTTTTCAACATCGAAATCTTCTTTCCGTGTCACAAGATGTTAGAGATATGTTTCTTGCTGTTACAATGTCGCTCTATGTAATATTTCCTACGTATTTTAAGTTCACATTTGCACATGGTACAGAAAATGTTTTCTCCTTCCGGAGTCAAAATCTCTCTCCCATATTATTTCTTAGACTGTTTAATACCAAATCCTTCGGCTTAGGCATTTTCAATCATCTTTATACAGCACTATCTTCTGCACAAGGGCACCATACGACTAGAAGTTGGCACTGAACGTCATTTGTTAGTTCCTCCTTGTATTGCCGCCCTCTGGTAGTGCATTTATGTTATTGTGCATGTACCTGTGACGTCATCCATACTTCAGAACAAACTAACCTGTATCGCGTGGTAACGCACATTTTTCCGACCTCTAGTGATAAGAGTAGAGTAATCATTTCCACGGTTCTACAATACATCATTTTGAATATAGTGGTATAAAGGACAACTAATTAGTTTCTTATCCAAGTGCAAAAGAAAGGCCTAACTGATAACCTGTCTTCCCACTTTGCTAAATCTACTTCAAACATCAGGTGCACATTACTTGCTACCACCTTCACTCATATACCTTGTATTTTTTTAAGTTATCAAGGAATGTATATTGTAAATTCAAAAGCGAAATTTAATTAAATATTTCAGCCTTAGTGAAACGGAAAAAATATTAAAGTCTTATTAACAATGTTTTCCATTTTTAAATGCATATATGTTAGAGATGAACAAAAGTAACTGCCGCTCTCGCTCGCTGTATTCGTTGCATTTGTCTTTCGAGTCTCGCTCATCATTCTCTAAATAGCATTTGGTCGGCGTGGAAAGATTTCGTAACTTTGAATAACATGCATGATTAAAATAAATAGCATTATAAATGTTTAAATGAGACAAAGCAGAAGAATATCTTAGTTATCAGAATGTTCTGTTTCTAATATATATTACCTCTGGTTATATAAATAGAAAAAAAAATCTCAAATAAATTTGCATTTCTAAGAAACATAAAACATAACATTAATATCTTTTTACTTGAGATTGCACACTTGATCTCAAATATATGAAAAGAAAATTCCTAGCCTTTTAATAAGGGTCTAGTAATTAAATAAAGACTGGGGAACACTGAAAGGTTTCGCTTTTTCAATCTTTTCCTCAAACATGAAAACGTCAACATACCGCTCTTGTAACGCATATTACTATTACATTTAGTTCCTGCTTGCTTTCTATTTCAAGCCAAGTTACTCTCGCAATTTATAATGCAATGATCCAAGTAGAAGTACTGGACACCTTGATGTTTCCCCTCGCGGAAATTAGAACCAACATTGTTCTTTGTGAAGCCCTTCCGATTGTCGAACAACCGATACCGAAAGATTCTCAACGGTTTCTGCACGTACCCTCGAACAGAACAAGAGCTTGGGTATCGTTTTGATATCCGTTGAGGTACAAGTAGTATGCACATTGAAGTGTAGCAACGTACTTAGAAACTTTTTGAATTACTCTGTACAGTATAGGAAAAATAATTTTAATGAATCTTATGTATGTTAAAATAATGAGTGTGAATTTTTTATACATCTAGCGCAGCGTTTCTCAAACTATGGTCCGCGGACCACCTCTGGTCCTCGAGTTCTACCCTTGTGGTCCTTCAAAAAACACAAAGGAAAAAAAAAACTCAAACGAATTGCGTATCACACTACAGCTGAAAATCTAAGAGTTCAGAAATGACACTTGGCAATCGCCTTTCACTTTTTCTCCCAGTACTGATATTTTAATGAAATTTCTTACCCTACCCGTCTACCCAGTTCCCACTCTACTCTCAACAACAAAAGAGGGATTTATAGCACTATGAACGTGGTGTTTCTCGCAATCTCTTCCCTGCACATCTGGCGCCTGTAATCCAGCCAGGGACTACCCGCATTCATAACAGAGAACCGAACCTTTTCGTGTATTTATGACTTTCTTAATAGTTTTACCGACACCCAGTCTGCACATTGAAATGGTCACGTGCTGTACGTCGTACACCAATAATACAACTCTGAGGTCACAATTTGAAACTTATTTTCCAAGTAAATATGACGATTTTCATGGGTTCATGATCACTGTCATTGCAATATTGAAAATAACAAACTTTCATTGAGTGAAAGAGAACAGTTAATTGAACTCTCGAATGAGATAGGACTTAAAATTAAATTCCAAGCAGAAGGTATGGTTAATTTCTGGACTTCATCACAAGTGAAAAGAGGATAAGTATAGTGAATTGTACAATGGTTCTTTAGATATTGTAATTCAGGTAGCTTCTACGTATCTGTATGGGAAAGAGATTTCATCACTAACTCTAATAAAAACAAAGTACCGAAATCGACTTGAAGTATGTGACGATCTCCGACTTAAGGGTATATGTACGTGAACGACACACATATTATCAGAAAATGCAGGCTCAATATTTCTAAAATTTTATGAGGAAATGAACTCACAATTAAAAATTACAAGGTACTACAACAAGACTTATTAGAACTTAAATATCTAATAAAAGTATAAAAAAGTTACTAGTAATATTTTTTTTAGATTTCACTTTTTACTTTAAGTTAAATTTTCAAAAATTTGAAAATTTTCACACATATTATTTCATAACTCCACAACCATTAGAGATAGAATTCTGAAATTTTATACACTGATTTAACATGCATTTATGCAAAAGGTAGACTACAATAATGCCCATTTATTTGAAAATAGAAAAATTAGGTCACAAAACATTATGTAAACTTTAATATATTTTATACAGGACAAATAAAAAATTAATTGTACTAAATAAGCAACTCTACATGTCTGAGAGTAGTCTACTTTTCAGGAATAAGTGTTTATTTCATGCAGGAAAAATATTAAATATGTCAGAGAGACCATAACAATGTTATGGTTACCAAATGATGTAACTGTAGAACTTTTTTTTTTCATACTTTGATAAAACTGGTTTGAAAAACATTATTAGTAAACTTTTTAATACTTTCATCAGATATTTAAGTTGTAATAAGTCTTGTTTTGGTACTTTGTAATTTTTGTTCAATTGTGAGTTCATTTCCTTATAAAATTTTAGAAATTTAGAGCCTGCATTTTCCAATAATATTTGTGGTCGCTCACGTACATATACCCTTAAGCTTACCAGCAAACGTCCAAATATGGAACAACTGTGCAGGAATCGGCAGGCTCATCCATCTCATTAATGTGAGTACCAACATTTATTTACTTTTTTTTCAGTTAATAAGTTAAAGATTATCCAAAATCTAATATATTGAATTATTAAAAAGACGAAAATTAATTTTCTTCTATTAACATTAACTTAATTAGTTAATACTAATATAAAATTAATAGAATTAAATTAATTTCAATTAATTGATTCTATTTTAAAATATACATTGAAAGACACTCTTTCAGCTTTCCCAATGACGGGACTGCCTCATAGGACAAAGCATAATAAACATATTAAGTGAAAACAAAAAAACAGACCACAAAAGAGAAAGGAGGGGAACGAACAAATGGGGAAAATTAAGTACAGGAAAGATAATAGCATGCATATAACAGGCCTAAAACGTAGTAAACAAACAGATTAGATATTCGAGCAAAATTCTCCCTTTTTAGGAAACAAAGTACAGATGGTATTTTAAAATGGCAAGTGACCCTCTGATAGCGGCAAGGGAAACATCACGAATGAAGTCGTTGTTCAGCTGGAACTTCTTGCAGAATCTGACAAAAAGGCGAGGTATTATGCCCCTAGCGCCAACCATTAGCCCAACTACTTCAATGGAGGTGAAGTGATATTTCTCCAAATAGAATGGAACTGTGGGCTCATAAATTCTGCATTTTTCTGCGTGGACGTCAGCGGGCTGTTTTTCCTGTGCCTCGAACATGACTGTCGGGTCGATAATGTAGGCAGATGTAGATCCTGGTGGAACGGCAAGCATGTCAATTCGCCGACAGGATCCCTCTTGAGAGATGCCATGGACTTCTTCGTGCACAGTGAGACCTTTCTTCCTCAAAGCTTCGGCAATCATGGACCTGATTCTGTGATGTCTAGAGTTCCGCAATGTCTCGCTGAAAGGACAGGCACCCAAAACGTGGCCAAGAGTTTCAATCTCACTGACGCAACGACGACAGTAGTTTCCGTCTCGGGACCTTCCTGGTATAGCACGCAGCGGACAAACATTAGCTGTCATTTTAAGAGCTAGTCTCCATTCACTGCTAGTGAGGCGATCAGGTTGTCGGATCCATTTATTGGCGGGAGTGAACTCCTTATAGAGGATGACGCCTTTCCCTTTCTGATTTAAAGAGCACCAAGATTGAAATGCTCGCTCCCTGAGCTCTTGTCTCAATTTTTTCACTTGAAATGAATCAGAAGAGATGTTTTGAAGTCCAAGTTTACTTAAACACACCCCAATTTCATTAGACAAGTTGCGACAAGCATTTACATGGATATTTTGGGATCGTTGTAAGCTCTGACATGCATTGATATGCTGCAAAAATAGTCCCAATCCCTTTTATTTTCTGTCAGCATAAAGCATGTTGTCTGGTGTGTCGGTGGGAAGCTGGAGTATTTCCTTCAATGTGGTTTTAATGGGAACATCGGACTCATAAAGAAATTTTGCTGGTATTTTATTCAGTGGTGTTGTCTGAAACTGATAAATCAAAGTAGGGCAGATGTAGCTGCATAACACAGAATATTTCTGATGATGTTGCAATAGAGGAGTTGATGCAAGGATATCTAGTTTGTTCTTTAACTTTTCCATACACTTGACTGCATCAAATACAGTATAAGTGTGGTAGCTTACACCGAGATATTTTATATTTTCTTCTGGGACAATTGACGGAAATATTTGGCCAGAAATTAAGTCAAGTGATTTGTAATTAAGAAATTCTTAGGTTACAAAAATGCATTTGCATTTATCTATGTTTATGTTGAGACCAATTTCGTTAAATCTAGTTATGGCAAGTTCAACCAGTACTCATGCTGAGTCTTCATTTCTAGCAACAATCACGGTGTCATCTGGTATTGAAATATTCTACAAAAATGATAAATTTGCTTTCGAAGGAAACAAGAATAAGTTGGTCCTCGAAACTGTTCTGACTTGAAAAAGTGGACCGCACTTCAAAAAGGTTTGAGAAACGCTGCTCTAGCGTGAACATCCAGTCTATAGGCTACATTTACGCATTATACTTTTTTCATACTTAAGTAGTGCCTAAAGAAATACACTGATCTATGGAATTATGTGGTCTGGCACATAGCGATCCATGAATTATAAATCACATTTGCTTAACTGGGATAAATAACATTTCGAATATATTCCTTCCAATTCATTATAGAGCGCAAACAGAATATATCACATCATGTAGCCTATAGACTGCAGCTGTTTTTGTCACATGAACTAATACACAGTATTTATTTTAACAGACTATATTTATAGATAATCGTATTATGGATGTAATTACTGTGTAACACAGCAGTTGAGTGCAATTCACTTTGACCAGCTATATGTAGGAGATCGTGAATGTGAATATGAGGGCTGAGCAAATTACGAGATAGGAAGTCGCTCGTTCTGTTGTGTTTAATCCGTATCCTGAATCCCTCTGTTTGCGTTTAACGATTTGCTTACAATATTACTGTAATGAAACAATCTAGTGGATGTTTCCACAAGTCTTTGTGGCACTATTAAAACCTGAATTATGCTCTCATGTATGTATTTGTGTTAAGTAGCACAAAAGCATAAAGCGATTTGAAAATAACACTTCATTTTATAGAATACAGGATTTGAGCGTCATGATATACTAATTATTACGAAATTTCCTAGAAACTCTGTCTTTTTTATATACTTTTAAGTTGGTTATTTAACGACAGTGTATCGAAATTTCCTTCCGTTGCTTCTCAAGAAGGATTTAGTGCACTCGCTCTTGATACCTCATTTTGATTACTGTGACACTCTCTACACCAGGCCTGCACAAGGTTTGAGTTCTCCGAGCCGGCTCACAGCTCATGAGCGGAATGCAGATATTAGCAGCGCTCTGTATAAGGGTGGACTGGAAGAAGGGGTGATCTCGTACAAAATATACACAAAAGGGAAGTACTATCACGAGTGCTTATGAAATGAATTCCCGTTCAGTGTTTGCAAAACTATTTTGGACTATTATTAATTAATAAAGAAATATTTATTTTACAGAAATAATAGAAATTCTATAGCTACTTAAATGTAAAATATCATTTTGTTATATTTTTATTTATCAGTACATCAAAACGAGGTTTTATGCTGTTGGTAGCTGAAAGGAACAGTAGCCTACTGATCGTAATGAAACATCAGTTACAGATGTTCGATGCCTGCCTTTATTAAAGTTGATTATAGAAAACAGTTGCTCACAAATATAAATGTTGAGACAAACATAGCAATCATTTTCACAGCCAGCCTGTGTAGTCGTGGATATTATTACTAATGTTTGGTCTTGTAAAACTCAACCAGGCTAGTAGTATTATTCAAACGAACTTTAGCCCTTAGGTCACATTGAAGATCAATAAATTCAAACTTTAAATCGTTAAATGTTAAATGTTATGTTCCGTCTTTTAGATTCCTCCATACTGTACTGTAGCAGTAGGTAAGCAACATGAAACAGTTACTAAGAATAGGCCTATACACTGCACTGCATTAGATAATTGAGTGGTCGTTTCCCTCTCCTCTACCTATAGCAAGTCTATGTAATTCTGACGTATCTTCCTCTCCGTTTTGGCGAGCGGTAAACACGGCTCTCTCGCTCCGAAGGAGCGCGCGCGCTCGTTGAGCGCTGTTTGTGCAGGTATGCTCTACACTGACCCTAACATGAGACTGACTGACGGACAGACTACAGCGTGTTCATAATGCATATGTTAGACTACACGTGTTCATAATGCATATGTTAGACTACAGTGTGTTCATAATGCATATGTTAGACTACACGTGTTCATAATGCATATGTTAGACTACAGCGTGTTCATAATGCATGTGTTCGATTTATTTGCAACGTCCGTAGATCTGACCGTATCACAACTTCACTAAATATGCTGTCCTGGGCTCGTCTCAAAGAGCGAAGAACTATTCACTCTCTCACTTTACTCTTCAGTATTCTTCAAACCTCTAACCCTAGCTACTTAGCTTCTCGTTTTCAACATTTGTCCTCATATCACGAAATAGATATTCGCTCACAACACCATATCACAGTCTCCATTCTTAAACACAGAACATCCTTCTACTCTTCATCTTTCATTGTCTCTGCAGCCTTCACTGGAACTCTCTACCACAACATGTCAGAGACTGTCGGATATTGTTTAGTTTCAAAAATAAATTAAAATTGCACTTTTTCAATTCAGACTCCTTTCAGTTATAAGCCCTTTTCTCTGAGATAGTTTTGTAAAAATATAGGCTATGTATTTCTTTCCTTTCTTTCCCCTTTTTGTTCTCTTTATCAACCGATGAATTTATTATCATAGCCTTTTATTGTGCATTTTATTTAATTTTCGTATTTTTATTATTATTTTATTACATTCCATTTTGTTACATTCTTCCATACGTTTTCCATATTAAACATTTGTACTAAATGAGTTGCTTTTACTATATTCCAATGTATTTTACTTTCTTTTTTTCCTATTATGGTATTATTTTTATGTTATTTAGTGTCGATTTTATTATGCTATTATTATTATTATTATTATTATTATTATTATTATTATTATTATTGTTGTTGTTGTTGTTGTTGTAATATGTTAGTATTCTGTTCTTTAACTTTTTGTTAAATTTTAACTGCTTGTATACTTTGTGACCTGGTAGACTGTAAGAGAAGGCCCTATGGCCTTAGCTCTGCCAATATAAATTATTATTATTAACTACTAGGTTATTTAGCGTCGATAGGATTGGTGATAGCGAGATGGTATTTAGCGAAATGAGGCCGAGGATTCGCCATAGATCACCTGGCATTTACCTTACGTTTAGGGAAAACCTCGGAAAAAACCCAACCATATAATCAGCCCAAGCTGGGATAGAACCCGCGCCCGAGCGCAACTTCAGACGGGCAGGTAAGCGCCTTAACCGACTGAGCCACCGGTGCCCTCTGTCTTGAAGTACTATGTGATATTTTTGGTATTAATCACGTTTTATTATAATGGTATATATCTAACTTCTCATTATAATACGTTCAAATGGTACTGTACTCATTTCAGTGCATATAAAAATAGAGAGTACTCCAATGCTGCAAGAAATCGATTCAGAGACGCCACGCATATGCCCACTTTTCAGCGTCCCACTTAGATACTGAAGACTTGTTTTTAGCTTCCCATCTGTCTGCGATTTTCGCCAAACTCTTATATTCAAACACAAACCCGCATATGGCGAGAACCAATGGCGACTTGGTAATATCGCTGCCCAATATGACAAAGAAACGTAAACAGACTCGAACAGTTTGATCAGTTGGAAATGACTGGTATAAAAGGAGGAGAGAGTACGGTGCATTGACCATGAAATGCATCCTCAACATTAATAATAATATAATAATAATAATTCTTTATTTATACTGGCAGAGTTATGGCCATAGGGCCTTCTCTTACACTCTACCAGGTCACAAAGTATACAAGCAGTTAACCTGAATTTAAGAACGCACACCCTTTTCCATACAACATTGCCACTCATAAATACACCTACCAGCTTAAATGGACGAGTTCATGTCAGAAGATTTACTGGTAATGTAAAAGAACTGCGGGACAAAATTTTGGCGACACTGATATAACCTTGGCAGTTGTGATCATCGTTAAATAAAACAATTTTTTTTACAATAACAGGAAACCGGAAGATAGCGCGGAATATCACTATAACGTCGTAGTTCCATACCTGATTACTGTTTTAATGTACGTTGCAGATAATATTCTGTTCATATTGGCATGAATTTTGTAATGTTTACAAAAATCACTAGGGCAACATCATGGCATACATTGAAGAAAACAAAATAAATTATTTTATCCTGACCCTTCTAATCATTTAGACCAGTTAGCACACGCATCATATTCTGTAATTACCAACAAACGAAACCTTTCGGAATGCTGGTTCCTGTATGAAAGTTGTTGGACTTGGTGCTGTCCCGGCGTTGGATATTGAACAATATTTCTTCTCGTGTTCTCAGCCATGTGAATCTGATAGCTGCTTCCAAGTTTTCTAGGACTAGCTCTGCCATCTTCTTCCTGTTTTCAATCCCAAAAAGATGACAAAGCTGGTCATCGAAAGTTTGGAAGTAACTATCCAACGCACCTGGCTGAGAATACGCGAAGAATAAATTCTGTATGAAAGTTGTTCATAATGGTCTCTATTATTCTCAAAAGTCTGTAAAAAGGTGAGAGAATCACTTTCTATAATACTTCTGGGTAAAATTGATGGATTTTTAGTTAGAAAAATGACAGGTTACTCGAAAATGGACCGAATCATGTGATTTCTCTTTAACTTATGCCATACCATGTGATAAATTGACTGTTGAAAGTAGGGGAGGGAATGGCTTTTTTCCATAATTATTTTAATATAGCCTTTTTCCCTGGTTGTGAAGGCAACTAACTATGTAAAATTTGATAATTACTTGTCAAAGCGTGTAAAAATTTCGTTTCGATGGAGGGCATTGGGTTTTTTTACCCCTTGACCTCTATACGCCGCATAAGGGGTTGAAAGCAGATAAATATCACAATCATATTATACGTCCCAAAATATCCTCGGGATATCAAATTTTATTGTACGTCAATAGGTAAATTCGAATAGCCTCCTACCCTTAGGAATCACCCCATTGACTGTCATTGTTAACTAAAATTTTATTTTTTTTTTCGTAACAAAGAACCCAACAAAAAATATAAAAGTTCCGTATTATCTATAGTATCCCAGAACCAAATATAACTGGTGGACAAAAGCAGGAGATGGTTTTTTTTCATATTTCAATGTAGCTTAAATTTTTTTTCTGCCTGTGAAGGCCAAGTGTGAAAAAGTCGTAATTATCGTTAAAAACGTGCAGACTTCTATAGACAACAAGCATGTATAGCTACATATGTATAAATACGTGTACATATTCACTCACTCACTCACTTTGTATTTCATATAATATTACCTAGATGTATTATTATTATTACTATTATTATTATTATTATTATTATTATTATTATTATTATTATTTTACATTTTCCAACATTTTCATGTGAATATGAAAATAATGATATTAAGTTGTTATGAAATAACAATTTGTGCATACAAATTATTGAAAAGTTATATACAGTAAGATACGATAATTGTCATGTTATTTCATAAGCATTTAACACGTAATTTCTCTGAAAGAAGTACAAAAATGTTTGACGAATCTTCGAAGTAACTTGTTCCAATCCCAAAAGGAAATATTATCTAAATAGAGGTTATTACGCATTTTATTCCTGGGAACTGCAATGTGTATTTTGGCGTAACTGTGTTAAAACTATGAAAGGCTTTATAAGTTAAGAAGAGAAGGATGCTCGTTACACAGATTTCGCACACAATTCATTTATCAGCAGGTTCTGTATATATGATGTTGGGTTCATTAGTTACTGCGTATAATAAAAATGAAAAATCTGTCATTTACAGGCCACTGATTTTTAGTGCACGCTGTACGGACAATAACGAAGATATATTATTCCTGGTACTGTCACGAGTTTACCAAATTTTAAGTAATATATATATAACAGTACTGCATATGGTTCGAATTAATTGGAAATATTAATTTTTAATACGAAGTAGAACTTTCACGCCGAAGAACAGAGATCAAATCTAGCGTTTCAAGTGGAATTTAGTGTAGCTGAAAATGATTTTGGACAGTTTATCATGGACTATTCTAGCTTTTCCTCTTATTTTTAAGCCAGTCTACTCGTCGTATGATGACGATAATAATAATAGCTGGATAATACGCACAGTAAACCGACGTCAATAATCGATGTTGCTCGCTGGCCACTACTCACCGGGTCGTACTGAGCCGTGTCAAACAAAAGAAAATCGAAATAATGGTAGTAAAATTCGCGACTACATTCTTAAATAATTCACTCCATTAGTCAAGTGCAAGGTTTATGCAGTACAACGGCGATGCTTTGAATGCACTAAAAGAAAATGCAGATGTATTAAGATCTTCAAGTAGGTTATCACGAAGAAATAAAGGGGGAGGGGGGAAAGGTGTGTTGAAAGAATATCATACAAATGAAGGAAAGTAAATTTCCGGTTAACGTTCATCAAAGCGTTAAGTACGTAATTATTACCGCGTTGCCATTTTGCTAAAATAAATCATTATTTATTATTATTATTATTATTATTATTATTATTATTATTATTTTTTATTATTATTATTATTTTATTTTGGTGTAGAGAAAATACCTCGTCTTTTACGCCGTGAAATTATTCACCGCTTTCATCATATTATCGTTTATCAATATTAAGAAACAAAAACTATCGTACGGGCAATGACCGACAGGATCATCTTGGCTGTCTGCGCATGCGCGGACTTGGTTAATAAAAAACCTAAACTAACCAAACCTAACCTTCGTCTAATTTGCAAGATGTGTAACCGGAGCAAGAAGGATCTTCTTGAATTGATCTGTAATGTACACACGAAAATAAATTCATTTAAGCATCACGCTGCCACTGCATGAGAGGTCTGCAAAACTGTTCCTGTCGCGAGTCCCTCATCTAAGCCATGTAATCGACTCGCAATATTTACGCAAATACATTTTCTCGCTAAAAAAATTCTTCTTCTAACGATACCACAGACCAACTTCATGTCCTTATGTTGGCGACATTGTGTATTCAGTTCAATTTGGTCCTAATCGTAACGGCACGGTTCAAAGCTATCATAGCAAATCCTCCAGTTTAGGAAATAATAATAATAATAATAATAATAATAATAATAATAATAATAATAATAATAATAATAATAATCATCATCATCATCATCATCATCATCATCATCAGCAGCAGCATCAGCGTTGTCATAGCCGACTATACGAAATGAAAATAGTGTATACCCATACATGAAAGTGACATTGGTTACAAAGGTGAAACTGACGTTTTCGGAATTTTAACAAATCAGAAATCCATTGCAATTTGCATAATCTTCGTATAGATACTTTCACATCAAAACAATGACAGGAGATTCGAAGGTTCCTTATAATTGCGTGAAGCTTCCATGGTCTCGGTTGAATGTTAGTGTTATGTTTAGATTTTTAGAGAATGTAATGTTATTAGCAGATTCTAAAGATGACCTCCAACATTCTGTTTTCCAATTGCAACTCATTTCTCAGGACTACGGGATGGAAATTTCAGCTAATAAAACTAAAGTAATGGGATTCATTGGGAAAAATCATCTCGGCAGAAAAATTTGCCTTTATAATAAACCTGTTGAACAGGTCTCATGTTTTAAATAATTGGATTATCATTTGAGCTATGAACAAGAAAAAAATATTTCTACAAAATTGAATTACTTTAACTATGCAATGAATACCATTAATAACATTTTCAAACCTTCTCTTGTCCAAAAACATACACGAATTAAAGCCTATAAAACATTGACGAAACCTGTTCTAATGTATGGAAGTGAAGCTTGGTCCATACGTAAATGTGATGAACACCGAATCACTGCCAATTAAACGAAGTTTTTAAGAAGAACTGCTGGCTATACATACTACATTAGACAAGAAGAACAATTGGGATATTTTGAAAGAATTAAATATTGACCCAATTTTAGGGAAAGTCAAAATTATAGACAGATGCCTAGAACAAGGGTACCACGCCAAAGCAGTAATTTACCGCCCTTTAGGAACAAAATCTTTGGGCCGTCCGCTGAAACGATGGAGTGAGACCGCAACAGGCCACCAGGCGTATACGTGAGAAGAAGAAGAAGAAGAAGAAGAAGAAGAAGAAATATTTTCTTCATTCTTGGTTACACTTTTAACATTCATATCACTAAATAATTGTTAAGTTACTTAAATAAACAACTATTTCACTGTGTTAATATTAAATTATATTGGTATTATGTATTAATTGGTTAGTTTCGATGTGTTGTGCACAATCATCTGAATTCTATTCAGGTCCCGCGCTACTGTCAATTTCCTGTTATTGTCCTGGTAGTGTGCGTTCATGATTGGTAATGTTGTATTGTCTTTCGAGTCTCGTCTCGCCATTCTCGTGCGCTTCGAGTCTCGCTCATCATTATCGAAATAGCATTTGGTCGGCGTGGAAAGATTTCGTAACTTTGAATAACATACATCATTGAAATAAATAACATTATAAATGTTTAAATGAGAAAAAAGACAAAACAGAACAGTATCTTGGTTATAAAAATGTTCTGGTTCTATTATATGATATTATCTATGGTGATATAAATAAAAAAAAATCAATTCTCAAATAAATTTGCATTTCTAAGAAACATAAAACATAACATTAATATATTTTTGCTTGAAATTGCACACTTGATCTCAAACATATGAAAAGGAAATTCCTAGCCTTTTAATAAGGGCCTAGCAATTAAATAAAGCCTGGGAAACGGATTATTATACACTGAAAGGTAGAGGTGTTTCAAATAGGCTACTTGATTGTTTATACATATATAATAGTTACCAAAGCAGATAAAGTTCAGTCAGGTATAAGCAACTGTGGCGATTCAAGGCTGCTTGACGTTCGGGACTTTGGGAGTAATCAATCCCGAGTCTCGGAACACTCGCAACCAGTCTTCGTCAAGGAGGCGACGTATACAACATTGTCGTGCGGGTTTTCGGCTTTGCGGGCGCTGTTAGTGTAGCTTTGTTGATCGTTGTTCATTTCTAGAGTTATGTATCATAACAGAAATGTGAGGGGTGGAAAAGGAAATAAACTAGGCCCTTTCAAAGTGTCTTGACTGAATTTTAAGACCCTGTAAGAAAAAATAAAGTCATGTAGGGCGAAAATGTCATCACACCAGGGTTCTTGTCCACTAAAGTAGAAAATTAATCAAATAAATTAATTAAATTACTACATAGCTTTTCATTATTGTATAATTTAGTATCAAAGAAATATTAGCACTTGTATAGCCCATCCAAAAAATAAAACCAGATTTTAAAAAAAATTGAGGGTGCCAAAGAAAAATGGATTGCACCATTAAAGTCAGTGCTAAAATCTGTATTTGAAGGACTTTATTTCATACTTACTTACTGGCTTTTAAAGAACCCGGAGGTTCATTGCCGCCCTCACATAAGCCCGCCATTGTTCCCTATCCTGAGCAAGATTAATCCAGTCTCTACCATCATATCCCACCTCCCTCAAATACATTTTAATATTATCTTCCCATCTACGTCTCGGCCTCCCTAAAGGCCTTTTTCCCTCCGGCCTCCTAACTAACAGTCTATATGCATTTCTGCATTCGCCCATACGTGCTACATGCCTTGCCCATCTCAAACGTCTGGATTTAATGTTCCTAATTATGTCAGGTGAAGAATACAATGCGTGCAGCTCTGCGTTGTGCAACTTTCTCCATTCTCCTGTAACTTCATCCCTCTTAGTCCCAAATATTTTCCTATGAACTTTATTCTCAAACATCCTTAATCTTTGTTCCTCTCTCAAAGTGAGAGTCCAAGTTTCACAACCATACAGAACAACCGGTAATATAACTGTTTTATAAATTCTTACTTTCAGACTTTTTGACAGCACACTAGATGACAACAGCTTCTCAATCGAATAATATCAGGCATTTCCCATATTTATTCTGCGTTTAATTTCCTCCCGAGTGTCATTTATATTTGTTACTTTTGCTCAAGATATTTGAATTTTTCCACCTCTTCGAAAGATAAATCTCCAATTTTTATGGACTTTATTTCATGCAAAAGAAAATTCACTGTTGTTCAGTGTAATCGGACCCATGCGCATATATGACATTTTATGCTCAAAATGGCCTATAGATAGTTTTCTAAAGCGCCAGTTATTTGTCATGAAGCATCCTGTGTACTTCATCTTCCATACTAATCTAAAAAAGAAGGAATCACACATGCTGAAAATTTTGTATTGTTATATTAAGACAATATTTTATAAAATTAAATTCGATAATATTTTCCTTATTGTCGTAATGTAAGTAGAATCACTTCATTTTAAAGTTTATTATCAATTTTATTTAAGAAAGTGCATACCTCAAAGTGAAATGTCGATGTCTGCAAATATAAATACTTCATAAAACGATGTATATTGACATGACTACGATTTCTATAACAGGAAAATTGAAAATTTGTATAAATATTCGCTATGCTATGTGTATGTACAGTATATCTTCATACACACATTCCAGGCAGGATATGCAGCGCTACCGTCAATAGCCTTCGATTATTAGGGGCGTGTAATATATTTTCACAACGCTTTCTATTCTATTGTTGTAATAACACGCTTTGAATTCTAGGGTTTCGATATATAAAACCACTTCTTTATCATTGATCGGATTATTATTCATTGTATTGTGAGGAACAATGATATTCTAGTCCTCCTTTGATTATATTGCTTCTTTCTTCATTGAATATATGTTTTCTCTTCTAATACTTGATGAATTGCAGTACACAATACTTCATTTATAGAAGTTTTCCATTCAGATTATTGCAATAAATCTCTCTTTATAACCAATCATCCGCACACAATAGCGTTCCCACGGACTAAAATCTCTTAGGTTGATTAATGTTTAAACGATATTTATAACCCTATTGCATCAGGGGTAGACAAATATCAGTCCAAAATTGTTGTATACTGGACTTTGACGAAATCAAGTTAATACTGCAGTTAGCCTTGTGAAAAGTAGCGAACAATGGATGCAGTATTTTAACCCATAATCAGTTTAAACAGTAGGCCTATATATTGTATTATAGATTTATTAGATAATGTTATTACTCTCCAGAATATTCAACAAATAGTGTCTGGTACATAGGAACAGTGAATTTTCCACTGCTTATTATAACTTTAAGCAATAAATGTAGAAGAAATATTGTGATAACTGTCAAATATTGTCATAAACCGTAATTATAGGGAAATTGTAGTAATTTATAATCGCTTACGTAAGGGATGGTTAGTCTTTTATGTCTGTCAGTTCTATATGTGTAAGTACGAGTATACTCGTTGGTTGGATGATCGTCCATTTCTGCTTCGGCATGTGGGCGTGAGGCCAGCAGCCGGCTAATCGGCCCTTCACGGGCTGTAGCGCCACGGATTATTGTAAGATAAGGCTCTTAGATATTGTTGAATATTGTTGTTTTCTTTGTACTGACCATATCTTCTGTTTATTTCTTCAATACGTCTCCGATTTGTTGCGTAAATCCTATTAACTGGCGCTCTGATATTTTGATGACCAGCCATCACTTCAATGATTAAATTTTCATTGTTATGCTGTTCTGATTTTATATTACCAAAAATTGCCAAATGCTGACATGGTGGGCTGTTTATTTATTGACATTTCTGTTACTTACATTTATGTTGTGGACCTTTATTTATGGACATTTAAATTGTCGACATTTGTGTTGTGGACTTTTATTTATGGATATTTCAGTTGTGGACATTTATATTGTGGACTTTTATTTACGTGGCCTTTTTAAAATGGACATTTTAATCTGGAAACTTATCCGACAAATATGCATCTAATATGCCCTAACATTTATTCGCGATGTAATGTCGTTATTATGAATGTCTACGGCAATAATGGCTATTTGCGCAATGTTCGAACATGACAGAGGATATAAAGACAAGTACTATACAAACTTCGCCCTACTCCTTAGGCATTCCAACAATACGTAGAAGTGAGGCATGTAAACTAAATAACAGAGTCCGTTGAAAACCAGTAAAAGGCATTATGTTCGGTTAATGTTTGTTTAGTTTCTATAGAACCGAAACTCGATTTGCATTTTTTCAATATTTCCACATTTTTTACATATGTTCGGTGCCTTTCTAGGTATTTAGTTCCTCATCTCCCAGCGCTTTATGCTGCATAAGGATGTTATTTTATTTATTTATTTATTTATTTATTTATTTATTTATTTATTTTATTTATTTATTTTTTATTCTGGTGTAATTAAGACCATCAGGCCTTCTCTTCCACAACACCAGGAATACAAATACAATAATAGAAATAAACAGAAAAAATACACTATATACAAAATAAAGCTACACAAGAAATAAAGAGAGAGAGAGAGAGAGAGAGAAAAAAACTCTATAAACAAAGTAAAGCCACACAAAAATATACACAGGTTGCAGTCAAACTTTAAATGAGTGATTAAGTATCATAATTAATTGTATCCTAACTAATTAACTAACATAAACATATCTTGCGAAATTACGCATAATAATGACCAGGGAAAGGATTTATATGTAAATACATATTTACTTATAAAGCTAATATAATTTATATTTTGCATTATCTTTATGTTTCACAATGTGTAGGGTTGAAAAATCCTACTTTTATTTTCCATATTTTTCCATATTTTAGAGTTTAGTACATATTTTCGTTAATTTCCATATATTTTCCATATTTCATATAAAACAGTCCATATTATATTAGGTTTAACAATAAAACAAAACAAAATTCCATTAACTTTTAAAAATACATTTCAACAATAGAGATTTAAACACATGTTCAGTAATCCCTTTAACATCAGAGTTATTTGAAAATTAGCAGTCCTATCAACAATGGGAAAGTAAGTTACAAAACTGTATTAATTTAATTTAAAATTTTTAACAGACTTCAGTTGTGCAGCTCAACAGTTAAATGCCAGTCAGAGTACACATAGGTTCAGTTTTGTAAATCATACTATAAAGACGGTAAATATGCCAAAAGTACGTCATTCAGTCAATTTAAAATCAAAACTAACAAGTTACATTTCAGAATTTAAAGAAGATGGTTTATCAACTGACAATAAAATATTATTTTGTAATTTGTGTCAGTGTGCAGTATCATCTACACAAAAGTTCCTGGTGCAACAACACATTACAACTAGTAAACATCAGGCCAACAAACAACTAAATTCCAAGCAGAGACAATTGTTTTTAACACAACCAACAACATCGAATGTAAGATCTGAGTTTAACATCGACCTGTGCCGTTCTCTCATCTCTGCTGATATTCCTCTCTACAAACTAAAGAATAAGGTCTTCAGGGAATTCCTTGAAAAATATACTCAACATACAATCCCGGATGAGTCAACACTTAGGAAGACGTATGCTCCATCCATCTACGATGAGACAATACAGAAGATAAGAGATGAAATTAAAGATAGTTCAATTTGGGTTTCCATTGATGAGACTCCCGACAAAGAAGGTAGACTTGTTGGTAATGTAGTTATCGGTTTGTTAAGTGAACAATATTCTGAACGAATTCTTTTACATTGTGATGTTCTAGAAAAGTGCAATAACAAAACTATAGTTAAACTGTTCAACGAAGCTATGGGTATCCTGTGGCCAAAGGGTATTATGTACGATAATGTGTTATTCTTTATTAGCGATGCTGCCCTTATATGGTCAAAGCTGGACAAGCATTATCTGTTGTATATCCTAAATTGACTCATTTTACTTGTGTGGCGCATGCATTTCATCGTGTGGCAGAAGTGGTCAGAGACAATTTCCCTAAAGTAGATTTATTGATTTCATCAGTGAAAAAGTATTTCTCAAAGCTCCCAGTAGAGTTAACGTGTTGAAAGAAATGTACCCTGAAATTCCATTGCCACCAAAGCCAATTTTAACTAGATGGGGTACATGGCTAGAAGCAGTTGAATATTATGCCGAACATATAGACTCTATTAACAATGTTCTCCTTGCATTGGACTCTGAAGATGCAGTCTCAATTGATACTGCGAAAACAGTTACCTGTGACATAAGTGTGAAGAATGACTTAGCTCACATTCAGCATACATTTTCATGCATCATAAAAACGCTCAAAAGTCTCCAAAATAGGCACCTTTCACTATCTGAAAGTTTTGAAATTATAAATAGTACTGTGGAACAACTGAATCGTGGTAGAGGTAAAGTTGCAGATGCAGTAAGAGCTAAGGTGGACACTGTACTTTCAAAAAACCCTGGATATGAAGAACTACAAAGGTTGTTGCTGTGATGAGTGGTGAATCAACAGTGAAGATTAACTTGGACTTATCCCCAGCAGACATTGTGAAATTGAATTATGTACCAGTTACTTCTTGTGACGTCGAACGCTCTTTTAGTCAGTATAAATCTATCCTCAGAGACAATAGAAGAAGATTCACTTTTCAGCACTTGAAAGAAATGTTTGTAACCTATTGTTATGGTAACAGACAATAAAAATTGTGTTTTGTTGAAACTACATTGGAAGATAAGGTACGTCCATTATATTTTTGTTTAGTTTGATTAAAATGTACCAATATTTAACGTACATAGTCATTTTTTTATAATTTTAAGTCCATATTTAATTCCATATTTTGGTAAAAATCCATATTTAATTCCATATTTTGGTAAAAATAACTACATATATATTTACATATTTCATATATTTTTAGTCCATATAAATCCGTTCCCTGATAATGACTATAGGTAATTTTTCTTATTATTAATATAACAAACATTCACAAAAATATACGTATAAATAAATAAATAAAACATGAGAGCAAACCAAGATATTACAAACTTCGTCTTATGTCATATGAAAAACTAATCATAAGATATGTGCTAAAATCCATAAGCGGTTAAAGCATGAATGGGTAGGAGTGGAGGTCTGCGAATATTTTTATAACAAGATGGAACAAACACGACAGGCCTTCTGCAGAGCCAACATCGACGAATATTCAACTTCGCCATACTCCACAAACTTGAACCTAACATTCATCATCTCTATAGACACACATCTATTATTTCCGAGCAATTTTGATTTATTTGAATATTATGTGAAGCTGCTTTCTGTCAGTTATTGGTATATTAACAACTATCATGTATGTTTGAAACATAACGTGATTTAGTTATAATTATGTATGTATATTTCTGTGCATGTTTAATTATATATTTGTAATAAACATTAGTTGTCCTTACATCTAAATAAAACTTCACAAGATTTGTTATAAAATCCTTGCGTAGCTAAAAGCATGAAGGAATGGAGGAGAGGGTAGTATAGGCCAGTGAATTTAAAGGACAAGTTCGTGCAAGCTGGTCAGATCCACTTCAAAGTAGACTTCGGTTCTTGTTACGCTCGGCAAACTTGAACCGAACATAGCGCTTGAAATACACAAAAATAATGACACAAAGTAACAGGACGTTCGAAGATTTGTATTTTGTTCTTCTATGTTTGGTGACAGGTGGTGCAACTAACCATTCATCACGACCTATAATCTAATGTACAATTCCTATCTTAATATTTTATCAAGCTAATGGCTGAGATGTCCCGCGCCATGGCGTCGTGGTCTAAGGCATCCTGCCTGGGACTCGCGTTACGGAATGCGCGCTGGTTCGAGTCCTCACGGGAGAAATAATTTTCTCAAGAAATTTTTGCCGGTGTATGAGACCGGTGCCCACCCAGCATCGTGATGCACTTGGGGAGCTACGATAGGTAGCGAAATCCGGTTACGCAAACCAGCTATAACGGCTGGGGGGATCATCGTGCTAACTACATGATACCTCCATTCTGGTTGGATGATCTTCCACCTCTGCCTCGGCATGTGTCCGTGAGGCCAGCAGCCGGCTGGTCGGTCTTGATCCTTCGTGGGCTGTAGCGCCACTGATTATTATAATGGCTGAGATAGAAATAATGACATTCGGAGATATCCGATACATTCGCACTTAGAAACTGATTTTTATTATAATATTGTAAACTAGCCGTACCCGTGCGCTCCGCTGCACTTGTTAGAAATAAATATAAAGTAAATACATAATTAAAATAGGACATCTGGTCCAGGGAACATTCGTTTTTGATAGAAGGATAAATCGTTTAATATGTCACTTAATTTAAATTGTATTTAAATAATTAAAATGCGATCATTTTGGCCCAGAGACCACTCATTTAGTGCAATGATAATTCCTTTACAATATTTCTTAATTGTTATTGAATGCAAATAATTAAAATATGATCATTTAGTTCAGAGAACATCCGTTTTTGGTGCAATTTGGTCCCGTCAAAATTTTGCATAGAATAAAACTTATCGGAAATCTCCTTAAAAAACTTTTGTTATGTAACATTTTTCATGAAAATTAATAATAAGGGAGATATTTCGATTTAATTCCAGCCCCCTTATAACCCCCCTTTTAAATAAAGTATTTTGAATGCCATATAGCCTAAAATCTAAGTTACAACGAACTTAATTTATATTCCAGTTTTCATATAAATCGGTTCAGCCATTATCGCGTAAAAAGGTAACAAACATCCAGACAGACAGACTGACAGACAGATAGACAGACAGACAGACAAAAATTTCAAAAAAGCGATTTTCGGTTTCAGGATGATTAATTATACATGTTAACACCAATTATTTTTGGAAAATCGAAAATTACCAGAAAAATTTTGGCTACAGATTTATTATTAGTATAGATTATAGTCGATGAGAGAATATGAGGGCCTTCCCTCACACCACTCCAGTACACCATCATTGATGATTTCACTCGCGATTTACTTCGACGTAGTGAGTGAGTGCTATAAGAAGGGGTTGTCGTTCACAGTGGAAACGCTTATAAGAATAGTGCAGGGATGAATATTTTAATAGCTTAGAAGTTACTAATTTCATCTCTGTGTAGACGATAACCAAAATTTATTTTTTGCTGCAGCAGTTGTCGGTTCATTCTCGTGGTCATTAGCAGTATACTGTAACTGTCATCAATATTTTCATCATTATAATCATTAAAATGTTCGCCTGTCGTTTCAGTTTAACTACGATCAGAATCACTAGGAAAGCTTGTTTTGCTTTTGAAAACCCTGCCCTTCAATAATTCGATATGACGCAACTCGTGAGACCTAATCTCCATTTGTAAAAGTGTCATGCATAAACTCTTCACGTCGGAGAGTCTAAATGTTCTCTTGTCGCAGTTGCCTGGATTTCAATTTCGATGTAATAACTGTTGTGACAGCAATCTAATAACATAGTGATCCATTTGCATGTGATTTATTGCAGTTCATACGACTAGATTCAGTCTTGAGATCGATACAGTTCTACGCGGGCTGGTAATACCTGTTGTATTTTTGCGTTAAATGAAAATACACTGCCGAAAAAAAAAAGCAACACTTGAATAAATTTGAAATATCAAACCATAATACAAATTATAACATTACTGTGTGCTTCTATGCCCCTGTTTGTGTTAGGCAAATGTTAATTGCATGCTCTTGCAGGTCAATACACGTCCTCTAGTGGCGCGATAAGTCTTCCAATATCTCAGTGAAGTAGGGATCCAACTCATGCCATGGCCATCACGCAGTCCGGATCTCCGCATCTGTGGGAAATTTTAGGTAGGAATGTTTATCGCTACGCCCCGGATTTTTATGTAATATGAAAGTGCGAAATATGTACATAAAAATGTAGTAAGTATCGGGGAAATATGTAATTAAATATGTAATATTAATAAAATATGTACGGTAATTTAAAATCACTATTATTGGCTCACAAGCGAGTACACTTGAGCCATCCCTGTCGAGGGGGTTCTAACCCCATCATAGGAGACCTGTGCCCAACATGGGATCATTCATTCATTCATTCATTCATTCATTCATTCATTCATTCATTCATTCATTCATTCATTCATTCATTCATTCATTCACTTATTAATACATTAAATTCACAAAAACGTCGTCACAATTTAACTGGTTAGTTGAAGTGGGAGAATATAGTCTGGAGAGTGACTTTCCATTTCCACCTAATTGTATAGTTTGTAAATACAACTTGTCTCTGCCATAATTTATGCTTTTTTTTTCTTGTGGCTTAAGATTTCCTAGAAAAAGGTTTTTCTGTGACACACATAATGGTATTTTGATTTTCATGACACCCGACTCAAGCCCCTCGCTAATAGCCTACTTTATGCTAGTGAACATTGTCACCCTTCTCGTAATTGCACATTTGTGCGCAATTCTCATATTATTATTATTAATAGCCTACTTTCAATTTGTAACATAGTTAAATGACCGGCGCACCTGACCATCCTAGATTCTGAGAGAGCATTAGTGCTAATGTATAGAGTTGAGGCACTCCGAACTATTATGTTTTACAGACAAAGAGTTGGAATCCCTAGTTTTATGTTTGTTTTTTTATTTATAAAAGAACTATTGTCGTAAGCCAGCTGTAGAAATTGAAGTATTTGCTATAGTTGTGAACAAAACATAATGACGTCAGTTTCCGAGCCCTCCCTCTTTACCAGTATCGTGTACTACAGTGAGAACAAAAAGTGGCCCTCCAATCGGAGTAATGGGACAGGGACGTTAAGACATATGTCCAAGTATATATGGAAAAAATTCAATAATTTACTCTGAAAAATAAAAAGAATTTAATAAAAAAATTAATACTCAATAATTGCCTAGATATGTGTAAAAATAGTACATTCATTACATAATATGTAAAATATGTAATATTATTAAGAATATGTAAAAATATGTATAATGAAACTCAACTATGACTATATCAGAACCACAAATCGCCGACATCTGTCATTTTCAGTAGTCTACAAGTAAAGTAATGCAATATGTAATTACATAAGAATACGGTCTCTATTTATCACCATGCTCCAGATATTCTTCAAGAGCTACAGGGCCATTGTATGCAACACCTGAGCCACATAACGTAAGCTGCGGTCATCCTCTACCAACGCGAGTGCTCTAGCGGCGTTCTCCGGGCTTAACGGCATCTTAACTCTCTTAAATAATGTTTAAAACTGAGTTCAATATCACAGAATTCCATTATACACAAAAAAAGAAAACAATAGTGTTGAAACTTAGTTTTAGCTGCTTGTGTTTAGGATTGTAAATTTTAATTGCAAAGCAATACATATAGGATGAGGGACAAGAAATGACAAAGAGGGTGTCGCAAATCACCCAATGGGTATTCTTATCTTCGCGAAACATTAACACTTGCCTACCACATAGTAATGTTATCATTTATGTGACCGGAAGGAAAAAGGTCTTGAGTAAAAATTTTATACTTTTCAAGAGAGCAACACGGTCAGCGCGTCTGGCCGCGAAACCAGGTGGCCCGGGTTCGAATCCCGGTCGGGGCAAGTTACCTGGTTGAGGTTTTTTCAGGGGTTTTCCCTCAACCCAATATGAGCAAATGCTGGGTAACTTTCGGTGCTGGACACCGGACTCATTTCACCGGCATTATCACCTTCATTTCATTCAGACGCTAAATAACCTGAGATGTTGATACACCGTCGTAAAATAACCCAATAAAAAAAGAGAGCAACAGAAAGATTGAAACTGGTATCAATTATAGATGTTTTTTTACTTAAGAAGTTTTTCCTGGATATTATTTGTTTATATTTATGCTAAAATAGGTAATGCTCATTTAACAATTTTCTTGATTATTTTAAAAAATAGCCGCACTTAAGCCTTTTAAGACTACAACCCAAACTGAGGAGAAGGCACTATGTAAACATAAGACCTTTTTCATGTCAAAATAAATGAGAAATGTATATTATCAGGAATGCAAAATAGGTCTTAAACAATATAGGACTCTTTACCTAGTGCTTAAATTTTTAAAAGGAAAGGGCATCAGTATGTGATAAAATAGCTAAAATACAAGTTAGACCTTTTTAATAGGGAAGCATGGAAAGTAAACATGTGATGTTTGTAAGGAATAAAGTATTAAATATTCTTAAGTCATTTATTCTGTGTGTGCTTGACTCAAAAAAGTACTTAGGACATTTGGTAACGCTCTATAAATCCAGTCAGGAGTCTTACTTGACTTTAACCTATATTATTTTAATGTACCGAAGTACATATGATATTTCCATGTAGATATTCTGCGTCATCATACGAAGAAAGAGTAATGGAACGGAGAAAAATTCTCTCCGGCGCCGGGATTTGAACCCGGGTTTTGATGCTTTATCCACTAAGCCACACCGGATCCCACCCCGGCGTCGGACAGAATCTCTCAGATTGTTCCAACTCTTGGGTTCCCTCTAGTGGCCGCCCTCTGCACTACGTCATAGATGTCTATGAACGTAGGACCGAAGTCCACACATGTGCTGAGGTGCACTCGTTATGAGTGACTAGTTGGCCGGGATCCGACGGACGTTCATAGACATCTATGACGTAGTGCAGAGGGCGGCCACTAGAGGAAACCCAAGAGTTCGAACAATCTGAGACGATTCTGTCCGACGACGGGGTGGGATCCGGTGTGGCTTAGTGGATAAAGCATCAGCACGTAGAGCTGAAAACCCGGGTTCAAATTCCGGCGCAGGAGAGAATTTTTCTCCGTTCCATTACTCTTTCCTCGTTGACTTTAACCGTTTTACAAAATTGTAGAGAATTGTTTCCGCTTTCAAAATATATAAAAATCTCATTTTCACAAAAAATTGACTTAAGACCTTTTTCCTCCTGGCCACAGATTTGTATTATGGTTAGATATTTGAAATTTATTCAATTGTTGCGTTTTTTTGCTCTTTAACCAGTCCTGAATTACCTGCTTCACAGAACTTCTTTTCGAAAATTTCTTTAAGAAAAGGAGCAATAATTACTTTTGTTCAATATTAACTCTTCAGTTTCTTATTTGACGATATGTGTCACAGGAAGAATTGTTCGTATATATCTTAATTCTGATTAGTGTAATACGATGTAAGCAATGGTTTATTTAACGACGCTCGCAACTGGAGAGGTTAAGCACACTTAAATGCCATCGACCTGGCCGGGATCGAACCCACAACCTCAAGAACAGAAGGCCAGGGCTATACCGACTACGCTACCCAGACCGACAATACGAAGCATATTACTAGTCAGTGATGTATGCAATGGAGGAGGAAAGTAACTGCCATCCTATTTCATTATCTCCTGGCTTAGTTTATTCATCAGTGATGCCTTACTGATGTCACTTTCGAGGTTCAGAATAATTATTTTTGTGAACCAAAATTTAAATCTTTCGGTATACATACAGGATTGGTGAGATTTCCTGGCGCTTTATGCTGAATTGAACATCCATTAATTTTCTGGAATAAATCCAGGTTTAGCTAAACCAATGTGGTACACATATTGAGCCACTTCGAACACGAGACTGGAGTTAGGGTGCTGAAGTAGTGCTGCCAGCGAATATGGATCCAAATGGAATTGTTTCTAGAATGAAACGGTAATTGTCATCTCATTGAAAAATCGTATGTGTGTTATATGAGCTAGACTACAAATATGTTTGTGTGTGTATTGAGGAGCAAAGCTACAACAGAAACAGAAGAAATAGTTTTGTAATCAGCTGGGCTAGTATGACGGGTAACGTTTGAAATGATGAAGCATCGACGGCATCATACTAGAAGGGCCTATCAACAAATGCAGGATTATTGAAATATTTTAATAGAAACTATTTGTGTTTGAAAACAAAATTTTGAGATTTGAAATTGGCATAAGGAAGGATCAAAGAATGTACCTTGTTATGTAGACAAGGATAGTAAAAAATTATTCTGTATTTAAATCTTTGTAATGTAAAGGTGTAGTTTTGTTGATACGCCCTTCTGGCATGATGCCTCGATATACAACTTTCCGTTTGGTACACTTGTATTTGAGGGATACAACTGTTTCCGTCAGGGAATGTAATCATTTGGAGATTAAGAAAATCATGGCAAAGAAAAAACAAATTTTCTTTCATGTATGTTTTGATTAAATGAGAAATGATCACCACCTACCGATGTACAGTCGTGCCAAAAAAAAACCGGACCGACTCTTGTAGCTGATTTCAGAGCCTTGTTCACTCCAGAGCACGATAGACTGGTAACTAAGACTTTCGTGGTTCAAATCCTGCCTGGGAAGGAAACTTTTTTTTTTGTTCCTTATTCAAATTTATTCCCAACACTTTTCGATTGCTGGTAAAATTCATGTTCTGGGAATAATAAGTTAATTAAGTAGTAAAATATCGCTGCAATCGAAAAGTTTTGGGAATAAATTTCAATAAGGAACAAATAAAAGTTTCCTTCCCAGGCAGGATTCGAACCACGAAAGTCTTAGTTACAAGTCTATCGTGCTCTGAAGTGAACAAGGCTCTGAAATCAGCTACAAGGGTCGGTCCGGTTTTCTTTGCCACTACTGTACAAAGGTTCGATGATATCAGAGAATCTGTGATTTTATTTTGATGACAGTCTTAGACGAGAAACTTATTTTGAATAAAGTCGAGGTTATAAATGTTATCAAGTTTCTTTTTCAGACATGAAATAATTATCTTGATTCAAAACTGGTGTATGCTATGCGAAAGAAGAATGTGGTTTCAACTCGTGTTTTTCTTTAATTTATGCCAGTTGAATGCAAATGTCAGTACGGTATCCATCACTTTTATAATTATTGTCTTTTAATTTCTTCCCGACCACAAGCGTAGCTCAGTCGGCTAAAGCGCTTACCTGTCGATCAAGAGTTGCGTTCGGGCTCGGGTTCGATTTCCGCTTGGGCTGATTACCTGGTTGGGTTTTTTCCGAGGTTTTTCCAAACGTAAGGCAAATGTCAGGTAATCCATGGCGAATCCTCGTCTTCATTTCGCCAAATATATCACTATCACCAATACCATCGACGCTAAATAACCTCGTAATTGATACAGCGTCGTTAAATAACCAAGTAAAAATCATTCTTCCAGCAAATACTAAAAAAATTTTGTTTATAATTTTACTTCGAGTGGTAGCCAGTGCTTTTAATAAAATTATAGTTGTCTGCAATTTTACAATGATTTTTATTATTTTAATAAGGTCATGAACCTGTATGGTAGTGGGGGGGGGTCGTAAACAAAGGCCTCGTTGAAAAGTGGGTCGCGCCTTCAGAACGTTTGGGAACCACTGTTCTATATTGATAAAATGACCGTAATCTGAAAGAGATATCGTCAAGCATAAGATCTGGATTAAGAGATTTAGGGAATGCATTAGAATATTACACTCTTTCCTGTATCGAGAACCGATTTTCGCAGCGCAAATGACAAAAAATTGACTGTTTACATAGCGACAGCGATGCCAAACGCTAGTATGAAATATTACAGACATTCTATTGGCTGCAGTTTTATTGTAGTAACGGCAATTAATCTTTAAATGCTGCGTCCACAAAATAAATATGAAACTAAGCGCACATGCAAATACAAAACTCAGGTCATAAAATATTTAGTAAAACTGTTTGAGAGTAGCTTTAATGGTTACTTTGTAGAATATACAGTGTGTTGTTTAGTCACCTGTCCGAAGACACGACAGGTCTGAATCCCACAAGTGATACCAACATTGCACTATTTATGAGGCAACTAGGCCAGGAGATAATGAGGTAGGGTGGCCAGTTCCTTTCCCCCTGATTATACGGTATAAGCATGTCATTTTTATATTATTATTATTATTATTATTATTATTATTATTTTATTATTATTATTATTATTTTATTATTATTATTATTATTATCATCATCATCATCATCATCATCATCATCCAGTATTGACTTGTATAAGATGACAATCTAAAAGTATTGAGTATGTAATGATTTATAATGAAGTATTTTTGCTAATGGCATTAAGATATAGGCCTATAGATCATATGCGAAGACAAATAGGAAGACAAAAAATAGTAAAGATTGGGTTTGCTGTGGAAGACCTGCTCTTAGGCAGAAAATTATTAATGAATGAATGAATTTTAATAAAAATTATAGTGTTATATAAATTTACTAGCCGTAACCGTGCGCTCCGCTGCACCTGTTAGAAATAAATATAAAGTAATTACATAATTAAAATAGGACGTTTGATCCAGGGAACAACTTTTACAACAGCGCAAGATAATCTGCTTCGCTCATTACCCATTTTTTTTTTTTGCATTGCATTTATTGCATATATATTTTATGTATTTTAACACGATTCAATTGAGCATAGTTAAAATTTGAATTATAAAATAATGGATTGCCAAGCTAACGTACTATTACTGCATACTAAATCAATACACTCTCGTTGTTCGTAAATTCTCTGAGATTAAAAATAGTTTACATTAAATATTATTTTAAGAAATACAGAAAACGAATGTACAAAATAGCCTATCAAATTTTCTGTGCATAAGAAGCTATTTTAATCTTACCTGTCCTCGATTTACTCAGACGTTACTGTAATAACATTATAGCATTATGTCCATGTAGAGAAACACTTTCGAATGGTGAAATAATAATTAATTATACAAGTCAGTTAATGTAGGTAGCTTCTGATATTACTTCATACGAACACAGAAACATTCTCTGTAGGCTATGTTTAACAGCTTTCGATTGTTGATGTACAAGGCCCCTGTTTCGATTGTTATTGTCCAAGGCCCCTTATAGACAAAGTCATTTGTTCTTAATTCATTGCACCGTCTTAGATGGCGTTATTTTAATTTTAAAACTCATTTATCTCATTAAATATCAGTCCTATCAAAATTTTGTAAAGAATAAAACGTATCGGAAATACATTTTAAAGAAACTTTTGTTATGTAACATTTTTCACAAAAATTAATAATAAGCGAGATATTTCGATTTACTTAATTCAGGCCTCCTTATAACCCCCTTTTTAAATAAAGTATTTTGAATGCCATATAGCCTAGAATCTAAGTTACATCGAACTTAATTTATATTCCAATTTTCATATAAATCGCTTCAGGCATTATCGCGTGAAAAGGTAACAAACATACAGACAGACATGTATGTATTTATTTACACTGCAAGTGGGCAAGCACCCGGTGGCAGTGGTATATACAATATTAACAATACACAGTTAAAATGATAAGCAATACACAATAAAATTTACAATACATAATACAATTTACAACACATATACAATTTTATACACAATACAATAAGAATACACAATACAATTTAACACAATAATAATAAAACATAAAATAAAACACTTACTTTTACAACACAACCTACATAATTATGTATAGGTCCTACATAAGTTTCAATAGTCTTTCACTTTACTCTCATCTCATTCCCTGTAGTGGCACTATGACGCATTTCACTGACACTTTAGCACACATTTCACTGACACTCTGTAACACATTTCACTGACACTATAGAACACATTTCATTGACACTATAAATTATCACTGATCGGAACTGTTCACTGCACTGTAAAACCATAACTTCACTGACTCACCTCGCTTCACTGATACAACAGTTCAAATAAGTCAAATAATTGCATTCTTATGCATACTTATAAACAGAACTACATTTAAACTAAACATTTCTAGTCTAAGGCCCTCTTACACGCTATTTTTAAATAATTTACAATTCAAACCAAGGAAGTAAACTCGTCAGGCTAGATAAATACATGTCACCTTAAAAATTAAATGTTGAATGTCACCTTAATTTTAATTTTCACTTTATACACAACTCTTTAAATTATTCTTGAATCTCCTTAAGGAAGGACAGCCCTCAAAGACCGCTGCAGGTAGGTCATTCCAATCATTTATAGTTCTGTTTAAAAATGAGAATTTACCTACATCCGTTTTCTGTTTCCTAATTTGATTTTAAAATCATGATCGTTCCTACCATAGTATGTTGGCTTTTCTAACCGAGCCGTTATGTCCTCCCATGCTTTCTGACCTAGATGTGCTCTATACAGTGATGTTATTCTAGTTTTCCTACGTCTGTTTTCCAAAGTTTCCCATTTAAGTTCTTTTATCGTATCGTTCCCATCTTCTCTTTTACCTTTAACAAATTTAGCTGCCATATACTGGATTATTTCTAAGGAATTTATCTGATATATTCTATAGGGATCCCAACACGTAGTTCCGTATTCCATTAACGGTCGCACTAATGTTAGATATGCTATTTCCCTCGATTTGGGGCTAGCCTTTCTCAAGATTCTCATAATAAAGTGAAGTGCCCTCCATGCTTTGCCTGTAACATTATCAACATGCTCTCCCCAAGAAACTTTGGAGTTTAAATACACTCCTAGGTATTTACAACATTGTTCTTGCGGAATTACAACACCACTGAATTCGTAATTAAGACTAGTTTCCTCTCGGGTTTTACAATACAAAATACAAACAAAAATTTCAAAAATGCGATTTTCGGTTTCAGGGTGGTTAATTATATATGTTAGGACCAATTATTTTTGGGAAATCGAAAATTACCGGACAAATTTCGGCTACAGATTTATTATTAGTATAGATATAGATTGCAAACATATGTACAATAACAACTGCCCACAATCGCGGGCTGCCAACAATTAACAGAGCAGATACAAAAGCATAGAACTAGTCGCATAATAATTTAAAAAATATATAGGCCTATGTTTTTGACAGAACAATAGAGAAGTTTAAAATATTAGAGAGTTTATGAAATTTATGTAGCCTGCATATATTGGAAAAAGTTGTTATATTTTAATTGAGCTGGGCGATGGATACACGAAGGGCAGCTATAGCGATCTCCTCTATCTTCACTAGAGAACTACAGATTGGGGTGTAGAACCGGTTTCGACTCGATCGGTCTGACAACAATTGGTCCAGGTTGATCATCCTATCGAATGTTCGAATTTTAAGGAGTTGCTCCTTATGTTTTGCAGGCTAAACAGAACACCAGGCGCACTTCATTACCGGTATACAATACATGAAAGTGACATTTTCTGAGTATAGAAACGGAGTAAAATGAAGGAAATTTACTTTGTCTTATTAAAGAATTGACCCTTACAATTGATTTTTAATGCGACAAACTGAGAACTACATCCAAAATTACTAGAAAAATTGACAGGACTATTTTAATAGAGCGCCTGGAACGCGGACTCCTAAAGCCATCATGCAATATCAACTACGTGGCAAAAGATCTTTGGGTCGTGCGAGAAAGAGATGGCTTGAGAACACCAGTGTTTCGTTGAGTCCGTAACAGTTGATGATGATGATGATGATGTATTTTGTATTTTTCATTATTTTCAATTTGCAGTAACTTCATAAACATTACATAAATGAACAAATGGATATCCGTAACAGCAAAGAAAATAAGCATAATGCGAAATGTGAAAGATATGTGAACAATTACGACCTACAGAATTGCAATTAATTACAAAACAAAAGTGAATAAAGAACATACATTTCATGTATCATTTATACTTTAAACTCAGAATGTATACCTTAACTACTGTAAGCAAATTTCATTTAGAAATCATTTCTAAAAAGCTAGAATGTTAGTTTTAAGAAATAATGTTATTTTTAGCAAAAACGTGCTTTCAGGTTCCTGATATTTAGTTTTACGCTGCGTGTTGTTGCTCTTGAAGGTAGTTAATTGTAATATCTGGATGGCCAGCTCTGAAACTGAAGGATTTATTGAAATTATTGCGTATATCTCTTTTTAGGCGTTCTGTATCCCTTCTTTCAGCAACTATAAACTTGTGCTTGCCTCGGTAGGCAATGAGATAGAAACCTTCTTACATGGTTGTACATTTCCTGTGGTAGTTTCTAGTTCCCTAAACCACAGCTGTTTCAACATTAATTCCTTTTATTGCTGCGACTTCTTATTCTGTCCCTAAAGTCCACCCCAAGATTGATCTTATGAACCTCATTTCTGTTGCTTCTATTCGTTGGAAATTTCTTTCGCTCAGTATCCAGGTTTTACTCCAGTAGGCTGTAATAAAGTTAGTTCTGCTACAATATTATGAAGCCGTAGATTTATATTTTTTTTCTCGTTGCTTTTTCCAGTTATGATTAAATAAACCATTCACTGCATTGTAGTATAATATATTATATTCGATATTTCGATTCGCTTTATTTATTGAAATGTCACAACCAGTGACGGGTAAATTCCTACGTGCTATGCCGTCGGGAATATTCCCAGTGAATATATCCGGGAATATTCCCCGAAAAGTTCCCAGTCACCAAAATGGAAAATTAAGTTGCATTCTTTTAATCACACTGGTAAATGTGTTAATTACAGATTTTATCATATCGCTGTTCCGGAAGAATAATGACGTAACTGCAAAATTCGGGTGAATATTAAAAACCCCTCTATCTGACTAGTACTATTTAAAAGTAATAATCAAATACTATACCATTTTGCTTTAATTCATTTGTCATAATATATATAATATATATATTTTTTTCTCAAATACGTATTATTTATTCATGTATGTATTTATATCTATATAAGATTGTTTTTACCTCTCCTGAAAACATTCTATGTTGCACTTACGTTGTTGTTCCTCAGGAACAGCGATATTAAAACACGAGAAACCACTAAATATGGACACAGAGGTCTTAACTTTCTTTAACAACACTGAACAACAATAATTTTTCTCCGATTTAAAACAATGTGTCCCTTATGGTTTGATGTGCGCTGAATCCGAAAATCCATCTCTTTTCTTCGTATTACGTAAGGTTTTTTTGAGATATACTATGACTTCGCTTTTCGATAAGCGCTCCCCCAGGAAATATCTGGGGGTATAAACCAAAACAAAAGCTAATGTATTTTATGAGTTTATGACTTATTTATGGTTTATTATGATTGTTAGCATGCTATTTTGTATTTCTAATAAATAAACAGATATTGGTCCTTTCTATTATGTAAATTTCGTAACAGTTCGAAGTGAGGTCTATGCAATGAACAAGCAAGGGTGTGGTTTTCAGTATTTAAAGGAATAGTTTACCAGTTTGAGTGAAGGAAAATTAAAAGAGGGTATTTTCATCGGTTCACAAATTCACGAAGTTATGACTGACCATTTTTTTGAGGAAAAACTTTCCGTTACAGAAAGAATGGCATGGCGCGCTTTCCTCAAATTTCCTTGGAAATTCTAGGGCAGAGAACTACATAGAACTTGTTGTGGAAATCATGTTAAGTGCATATGACAAAATAGTGTAATATGTCTCTCAAAATACACTTTTTACATTCTCATTTGGATTTCTTTCCTCCTAACTTTGTAGCGGTAAACGAGAGCATGGGGAAAGATTTCATCAAGAAATTATCTGAAATGGAAAGGCGATATAAAGGAAGATCGTCTTCCAGCATGCTTGCAGACTATTGTTGGTTCCTTGTAAAATACAGTCCCGGGTCTAGTTATAAACAGAAGTCATCCAGAAAATTAATTTAAATGTAAGTTCAAATTCCAAGATTTTTCTCATTATATGCATGAAATATTTTTATTGTTGTGTTTTTAAATTAAGTTTGTACATCATTTTTGTATCCAATACAAATTTTTCAAGTATTATGATGAATTTTGAATCCCTAGTATGTAGCAATTTTATCAGTAACAGCAAAAACTAAAAACAAATAATTTTTGTAATAAAAAATTCAATTCATTTTCCCCGGAAAATGGTACGTGATGGGGCAATTTGGATTTTAAATTCTGAATTAGGGCACACCTATTAGTAATATTCACCTATTTTTATTTTTGAGGAAGACAAAAAGTGAAAATTTGTTATTGAGTGTAATATTATTAACTATTTAACATCTTTACATATTTCTTAATTTATCTGCAGTTCTATTGCTGTTCCAGGTTGGAGTTAAAATACACAGACTATGGTAATTCATAAAAAATAATATAGAGGTCAGTTTAAAAGACTCCTCAACAATAATAAACATGCTCGAATAATTTGATGTCTTTAAACATTTGTAGGCCTACTTAAGTAGAGAATAGTTCATATTACAGAACCAAACCTTCAAGTAGTTAAGAAAAGTAGATTTTTTTTGCCGAGAACAAAATGTTGAGTATCAGTAACTTTATTAAGCAGGATTATATATATTTAGAAACGGGCTGAGCTCCTAATTCTTCGTGCACCTGATTATTTCCAATACTAAACCAAGGAGCGTTGACAGCGAGAAAATAACGTGTCACATAAAAATGATTACACATTCAACAGATTAACAAAAATGCCTGTTGGAATGGGAAATAATCATGTAATTAGCGCATGTTTGATGATAGAATACATCTTGAGTTTAGCGGTTAAGTAATGAATTAAAGGTTAAATTCAATAGCTGTATTCTGTTCAGTATAGCATGATTCTATTCAGTATAGGCCTGTGGTATGTAAACTGTGATACATAGGGCATACAAACCACGTTAATATTTCTTAAATATGAAGGGGTGAAAATGATATAGTCCTAAGCCACACAGACAAAATTTTACACGAGAGCATATTGAAGGATTAGAGTTCAATGCTAGGTGCGGTATTATAATTTCTTTGGACGTTCACTTACGCCATTGGTTGGCTGATTTTTATAACATTTTAATAGTAGTTTCCCCATGTGTGTAAGAAATGAACTCGCACAAAAAGAAACATTTTTGTTAAAATTGTAGCTTTGGACTATCTCATTCTCTTATGTTAGATCTATAGCCTACAAGTTTGTCAGGAGTGGATGTTGCCGCTGAACTCAGCGGTTTGAAATATTGGCCGAGGTATTCCTCGCGACGTAAAATCGCCAGAGAGATGATGTAGAGAAACAAACTATGGTTACCAAGCAACGTTCATAATTGTTTCTCAGTTGTAGACACCACACTTATGTAGCTCCGACACGTACGTAGTTCGTTATGGGTGCCTGAAGTTCACATACTCACAAATTCTGGCTTATCTTACACTTCCCACTCCGCGCGCTCTGCAATTATGCTCGTTAAACCTGTTCATAACTTTGGACCTTTCGTTTCCAAACTGTATTTCGTTTATTACTATCCGCTGATTAGTTGCTGAGTTATAGCTCTTAAAAATTATCACTAATATCTTAACACCCCAACTCCAACATGATATCCCACATGTGAACGATTCCAAAGACGTATATTATGTTAAAATAAATCAGTATACTCTCTTCTAATACAAATGTCATCATCGAATATTGCTTTGGCAGCAATAAAATACTATAAAAATCACATGAAATTTGTCTAAGTGTATGGCTAATGTGTATTCACTTTTCTCGACATTTTGGGAATATAGGGCTGTGGTATTTATACAAACGTTGTAAAGTATTTATTTGTACCATGCAGCAACAGATAAACTCAATATGAGAGGAATCTACATAAAATGTGTTTTTCGTCTTCTTCTTCCCTTGAAGTATTAGGCCATATGGCCTGTTACGATCTCACAGTTGAATTTTCAATCCAACGCTTCTTTGGAAGACCGAGAGATCTCTTCCCGTTTGGACGATAGTGTAGCATGACGTTTGGGATTCTATCTCTACGTATGCGATGCAGATGATTTATCCAGTTATTCCGATAATGTTTTACTTGATTAATTAAGGTTCTAGTTGTAATTCTTCCATTACACCTTCATTGTGGTTGTGATCCTATTTTGTATATACCGCTGTATATCTCATAAATTTCATTTCATTAGCTGTTATTCTGCTTTTGTCTTTCTTTCTCAATGTCCATGCCTTACTGCCGTAACAAAGTACAGGTCTCGCCAAGATCTTATGTAGGCGAATTCTAGTATGCCTTTGCACTAGGGAAGGTTTCATAATGTTGTTAATTATTCCCATTGTTCTGGTGTATTTATAAATTTTCTGTGAAATGGTTACTCCATCGAAAAAAGATAATGTGTATCCGAGATATGTAAAATAATTTACTCTTTCTAATATTTTTTAATCTAAACATATTTTGCTAGGCACAGGGTATTTTCCGCAGAAGGCCATAATTTCAGTATTGATTTTCGTATCATATTCAGTTCCAATTTTCTTGAAATTTAAAATTGAACGTTGTAATTCATCTTCTGAAGATGCCACCAGAGCTAAATCGTCTGCAAAAAGTAATGAATCTAGTTATAAATGTTTATTGAGTTGTATATATCCATGAGGTAATCGTTTCCATTCTCTAATTATTTGATTCATATATAATAAACAGCAAAAGAAAATATGTTTTAATATATATATTTATGTTATTATCACTCAAATGCTGACGATTTTTTAAAATTTGCTTTCCTTTCAATTATACTGCATGACTTTACATTTATATTAATAATTATTCTTATTTCAAACGCATCTTTGAGTAGAGATATTAAAGGATTACTTCTTCTTTTACAATCTTTGTGACTTACATAATATCCTACTGCAATCCTTTGTACTCCTAGAAACCTACCGACGCCATTTCCTTCCTCTTACTTCCTCCATTGTCTCTTGACTTCTGTCTGCTCCAGTTATAATCGGTATCATTTCTTTCCTTACAATACGACGCAATCTCTCTCGCAAAACAAATGAAGTCAGCATTTCACGTGACATCAAAAAAATCCGTAATGAGATGCTGACAAAGCAAAAGGCTGACAATGGTACAGCGCACATGTCATTCATTGCGTCTTAGTCTGAGCAATATAAGGCATACTTCAATGAGTCAATAGAATTCTTCCCAGCTTTTGTGACGTCTCGCTTTCATGTCGTTCTTACTACTCCCATATTGGTTTTCACGGATATATGTAATGAGATGGGGAACTAGTATGACACAGTTTATACATACTGTATGCATATAGCTTCACTTTCCATATCTTTTTACTTAGCAACTCAAAATTATGTAATATTTTGTAACACGTTTCATTCATAAATAAGACACCATCATCCCATCTCACAAATGTTTCATTGCTTAAGAACTTCAGGGGCGCCTTTTCACAATGTTTACAATCTTTGTAAATTGTAAACTGTCTTTGCAAATTGTACATTTTTGTTTCACAATTTTTGCTTGTAATGTTGAACTTTACAAAGGAAATCAAATCTTTACAAATGAAATTTTGCGCACTTTACAAGTGTTTTATTTCACAATCTAAGAGTAATTTTACAAACGTGAAAACCATACAGTGGAACTCCACAAATAGACACAGCAATGGTCCGTGTGCGAGACGACGTACTTCTACGGAGTACTGAGGACATTGGTAAACATAAGGGCTGTGCAATGTTTTTTTATGGCGTGCGGACCGAAACAAATAATTAACGTACATAATTTTAAATAATATATTGTAGTATATCGTTGTTGTTCCCGCAATAACTCCTATGTGCAAAATATACAATTTTTCAGTAGGACGAAAAAACACATTTATTCATTCTATGGCAGCCGTATATAGGGGATGGTGAATGCTTACATTTTCGAAAGAAAGAAATATAATTACATATAGGAGATTTTATTATTTGCTGTATCACTATTTAAGTTATTTAATAGAGCAAAAATCTGAAAGTCTATGAATATGTCACATAGATATGCAAAATATGTGACAAAACAAATCCGTGATTAAGTATAATATATACGTGATACATCTAAAATACAGGGTGCGTCAGAAAGAACGGATGGATTTCACATGGCAAGAAAATTGTAAAGATTCATCAAATTAAAAATTTATTGTTATCAACATATTCACCAATACATGCAGTTTATTTATGTAAAACAACATTATCCATATGATGTCCTTGGCTTTCAATACAGGCATCGAGGCGTTTTCTGATGTTCGCCATCACTTTCACAGTCATAGCTGGTGCAATTGCCACGATTTCTTCACGAATCGCTGTCTTCAGTTCGTCCAGTGTATGTGATCGATGTTTACAAACTTACGCCTTCAAATGGTCCCAAAGAAAGAAGTCGCAGGGCGCGAGATCTTACCGTAGCCTCGGACAATCTCAGTGCAATAGAATTTCGTCCAGGTGATTTCTTCTTTAATGTTGAACCTGTGATACGAAATGAAGCCACCCACCGCAAAATTGTATTCCGAGTTGGAATCCTAGCGTGACATCCGATGTCGAAATGAGTCCTGAGTGGCGATCACAGACTCTTCATTTTTCAAAAATGTCTCTACGATGAAAGCACGTTGTACACCAGACCAACACCATATTCTCAACTGAAACTGCATTCTATGGCTGACCCAACAGTCGTGGTCCCCCTCACTATATCTCTCTCCTCGTTGCGTATCGATAGTTTGAAATCCATCCGTTCTTTCTGACGCACCCTTTATAAAACAAACTTCTGGAGGAAAACTCTCTAAATGTATCTACATACAGGGCTTTCATTTCAAAACTTCGCACTCTGAATAACTAGTTAATTAAATAGAATTCAATTTAAACAAGAAAACACGTAAATTTAGATATTGAGAGGGAACCTTAATTGCATTTTAGATTTCACCTCCCATCCCCAGCCATTCCCAATTTGAAATTTCAAATGGCACCCCTATGTTTTTATACTTAAATATGAAAGAGCATTCAATTGTTTATACATCACATTCATTTGTTGTCGCATCTTTTCTTTTCTATCGTCGCCTGACAACCAGGATTATTGTTATTGTTGATTAGAGCTGAACAGAATAAAGCTACAAAAACGTATTGAGCATTTCTTGTAATAGTTGTATTTGTGTATTAACTTATTTAAAAAAATGTATATACCCTTCAAGAGAGAACATAAATCATCCTTATTGATTAAATATAGGAAATTACATAAGATAAGCTGTTTTCATCCTACATTCAACTGATAATAACAAAGACTGCCTGGTATTTAGATGAATTTTGTTTTATCCCATGCACTGTTCTGATCGAAATGTCACATTCTTGAGCGATGGCTCTGATTGATTCACCTTTTTTAAACCGTTTCAATATTTGCTTGAACATAAGTACACATTTTTTGTTCCCTGCCTTGCTGCCAACGTTTACGAGTATCTGCACACTACTGCACTGGTTCAACTGGTTAGCCCTGTGCAGCACGGGACAGGATGCGTTGACTTACCTTGTATCGTGAAGTATACGAGAGTGAGTGTCTATTTGTGGAGTTCCACCACAGTCTACTATATACAGTCACGAAGCTTGGGGTGATTTTTTGCAAATCTAGCGATAGTTGCTAGCCGCTTGGAGCGTTGTGAGTACTAGGAACAATAGACTGTGCCACAGCCATCGTGATCTAATACAGGCCGTAAGGCAGACCATGTAACTCGCTTAACCCGATCACGAAGGGTGGCGTTTCAACCATATAAATTAGTTGGAATGCATAAAGAGTAACATATGTTTCTCTAAATGGTAGCGTAATTCCATTAATAAAATTTAAAACAATGATTATGATTTTTGGTGTGAAAATTACGTTGTTCGTATGTGTAATACCTGCCTTTATTTCGATTAAATATTGCGAAATTCTTGTACATTCATTTATGCACGATTCAATAATTTTCAATTGCACCGCACGGATATTTAGATATGTTGAAATTATAGGTTATGTTTACTGTACCAGTTGCCCCTTTCAGTCTAAGTTTAGTGATCTCCAATGCCTTGCCATTCATATGAAAATTATGGGTTATGTTTACTATATTTAACTTGTATTCCTAAATTCGCAATCATACATTATCATGTATGATACCCCGGACATTCAATTTGTCTGTATTTTAATACTAAAATTGAGTACTGAATTATTGTATTTATCTGCTGCTTAAGAGATGAAGTAACACAATTGTACGTACACTAATTTCATAGGAGTGGTATGGTAAATGTTTTGTCAAAAATTAAGGAAGGTAGATGTGATAAATTGAAATCACAATATAAATTCTTTTTTATTAAACGTCAAAATAGCTTCCATTCTAAACTTGAAATGTTGACGTGAACAGATTATGTTAACATGTAAAATTCTCTTCACATTAAAATAACACAGTTTTGTAATTATTTCTGCAACATATTATGCAACAAGAAGTAAACGGAACTTATAATCCATTACACTAAATAAAGCTTAGCAATGCTAAGCAATAAAGTTATAATATTTCACTGAGCTCCATACACTGAAATAGAAAACCCGAACAAACATTACGGCCTGATCTAGATCGAAAAAGCATTGACCTTGCCGTATTTCGCATTTTTGTGGAAAGTTCGTTTTCGGTTGTAATACCTGTAAATGGCTAAAATACAATAATTTTAATAATAATATGGAAGAAGGAGACGTTTGTAGTACTATAAATTATAAGAAAAATAGTTTAGAGTTATCCTTCTTCCGAAAGATCCAAGAAGGAGAGTTTATACAATATAATATAGGCCTATATTTTATGAAAGGAATATATAAATCTTATGTATTTCATATTTCAATAGTGGGAGGAAGGTGTTAATTTTTTCAAAAGAACACGATATCGAAAGTACAATACTTTTATGGTCTGCTAGGGAAAGAGTCTGTGATGAGGCGAGAGTAGCGATCCTGGTGGTGAGCAACTATCTATGGATGCATATTTCAACCGTTTACGTTTGCATATTTAGTAAGTATTAATTTTCGTGACTGTATACACTAGACTGTGGTTACACTGTACTTGTAAAATTAGCACATTTTCTACAATACCTCTGAGATGTGTAACGTTTAATATTGCATCAAATTGTTAATAAGTAAAATAAAGATATACTTAATGAATTAAAGTTTTAGTAACTGGATAACATTAAGAATTAAACTAAAGCAGTTGTGATGCGATCTAGAATTTCTATGACTCAGTCGAAGATACTGAATTTAGGCCTATTCAAAGAAAACTTATACGTAAAATATTCCAGCTAAGAGTTGTATGGATTTAATGAAAGGTTTCGAATGATTCCCACCATAAGCCCGAAGCGAGAACTGTATTGCTTTGCATTGGTTGTATGCTAGTTGTCAGTTCGTGCGTTTAGCAGATAAGCACGGAATTTCTAAGCGTTCAATGTACAGAAGACAGAAGTATAAGCTTATACAGGGACATCATTTTATTTTTATTAACATTTTTAATATTAAGCTGGCTATACATTTCTATTAACGATTGAAACAGGAAACACCGTTTGCTACCGTTTCCACGACGGAGTTCGATGATACTGGCGTAAAATACAAATCACTTTACTAGGTATAGGAGAGAAGAAAAGTAGTTCATCCATTTATGTAAACTAGGAAATTTCGCAATTTTGAGTTTGATAATTTTCATTAGGATTTTGTTTAAACAAAATACAGTACTGTATTAACACTTAGTGTTTTACACACGAATTGAGCTATCCATTCGGAAGTATTAATTATGCAGTGTATATTGTACTGTTACAGCACATTAGCGTACTATATAGAGAATGAAGTTAAATTGAAAAATAATTATAATATGGGTATTTAAACACATTTTAGAAAATGGTGGCCGTTCATTTCGATACAGGCTTCAGTTCTTTTGTCCATATTATCGCACTATAGACTATTGTACCTAATTCCAATTACCAGTTTCGTCCGTCGTACGAGTAACTCATGTTGAAATAATTCTGTACCTACTCTATAAAAGAGTACCTTACGTACTGTAAATTCAATCTTCACTTCTGCCCGATCCGAAAAGATAAAATCACTCAGAAAAGCTATCTACTGTCCGTTCAAGTGGTTTTGTCGCAGGGTTGTAGAAAGGGGGGGGAAATCACGTGACAGTTGATTACTTAAGGAGGCCCTTTTATTTAAGTTATTTTAAACACTTGAATAATATTACGTACGTCCAATTCCTAACAGAAATTAATGTTTTCAGAAAAGAGCTAAGATAGCCCAGCTACTAGACTTTACAAAGGGGCGAACAGAAGCAGGTGGGGGAAACCGGGATGCGACATAGGGAAACGGACGACAGTACCCGTACGAAAATATGATTCAATATTGAAAGCTCTTTCGTCACTGGAAAACGCGAACATATTTCTGAAACGTACTATACTCAGTAACTCAGTACTGCTTACGCGCCCTCGGCTCTGTGTCGTGAACGGTTGGATGTTTACTAGTAGAAGGGGTGGGAGTGAAGTACATTCAAAAACTCAGGTACAATAAAAATTGAAGTAAAAATAAAATGATGTCCCTGTATAAGGTAATGGATGTTGTTAAAAGAGTTAAATTCGAGGCAGGTTTTTGATCACCAAATGTTACTTATTGTGGCGCAGGACTTTTATGTAAATAACTCTTGTATTAAATGTAGCACTTATCTAAATAATATTGCTGAATTCTTTGTAAGTTCATACATAATTATGTATACTTTTTGCTGGTTGAGTGGAAGAGAAGGCCTTACGGCCTTAACTCTGCCAGCTAAAATAAATTATTATTATTATTATTATTATTATTATTATTATTATTATTATTATTATTATTAAATAGTGATGGATCATCTCAAAAATGGAGCTGATTTTGTGGTTATACGTTGTAATTATTTTATCAATTGCTTATTTGTACGTGAGATAAATGTTATTTACTTAGTTAACTGAATTTGGCGCTAACTTTGGTCATTTAAGTCATAGACCAATCAACGCATTGGTATACTCGACCAATCATATCACACGAAACTCCATTGTCGTAAATACATAAAAATGTATATCTTTTTTAAATTTTCTTAACAATACTTTATATTTTCTGTTTGTGAAATATGAATTGCAAGCTTAGAATAATCTATTTTAGTATAAAATATAGTAAACATATCTGTCGATAGTGGTAAAAATCCAGCGACTTTAGCTATGCTCCTTAGCGATTTTTGTAAACTGTCGTTGGCGATGTTGTATAAGCAATAATGCTTATTTGTAAATTCCTTTAGCTGACTTTGTAAAGTTCATCAAACTTTACAAATTAATAAGATAGCATTGTAAAACAGAGTTTACAAACATTTGTAATTTTTTACTTGTTATGTGTAAATTGTTAATTTGTAATTCGTTAGCGTTATGAAACGGGCCCCTGGAGTTTGTGACATTTCTTAGGATGTTCCAACATTTTATCTTTACTATTCTGGGTAACATTTCCGTCATATTATTATTGTTTCTTTGTGTCAATTCCTAGACAATATGTTCTTTCTCTGTTAATCAAAGTATTATAATCGCTCTACAATACTAAGGGGACACTATGGTGAAATAATATTGAAAAATTCAGGAAATCCACTTTTTTTTTTTTTATGCTCGTAACTATTTTTCAGACTGTTTTAAATGATCTAATCATATAATCCAATGTGGTCAAACGTACGGTGCATGACTAGGTTGAGAGAAATGTTTTTTTTTTTTTTTAACTCTCTTTTCTCGACTTAAAAATGTTTAAGCAGTTCATTCAATAAAAAAAAGGTCCTTGCACAACAGTTATTCACAGATTCGTCTGAAATTTCTTACAGAGGTCAGTTGAAAGGTTCAGAGTCATAGTGGGTCAAGCGCCATTTATTAAAAACGGAGAAAGCAAGGTTTAATCTTAAGTGAATACCATAGTTTAATGAAGATTGACATATCATTTAGTTTTAATGTGCATACTTTATATTACTTGCTATATGTTTAATTAAATTATGATATTCGCTTAATTTTAACCTTTGTTATCTCCTTTTTTAACGTATCGCGCTTGGCCACTATGGCTGTGAGCCCTTCAATTGAATGTTGATAAATAAAGTTTAATTACCATTTGTATGAAATATTGATATTAAGTTACTTTGGGGCATATTCATATTGCACTTTTATTAAAATATTCTGTAATAGTAAATTAATTAAATTTACAAATTTATTGTGACTTTCTATTTAGACTGAATTCAAAAAGCTAATTAATTTTTATTCTCATGGCTATTTTCAAGCTTCTGTGCAACTGTGAAATAAAAGTTTTGAAAACCTTGATACAAGCAGCTTTTTAGTGACCTCAATATAAAATCTATTTTAAAAATAATTTCAAGATTATTAGTCCTAATGACACCAAATTTTGTATAGATGACAGTATTGTAAGCTTGTTTATGTGGTTTAAATTTCACACATTTTGGGAAATGTATGTTATTATTCGGTTGAAAAGCTTTTATCATCCACTCTGCTATCAAAAAAGCTGAAAGTTAGAATTTATAAAACAATTATATTACCTGTTTTTCTGTATGATTGTGAAACTTGGACTCTCACTTTGAGAGAGGAACAGAGGTTAAGGATATTTGAGAATAAGGTGCTTAGAAAAATATCTGGGGCTAAATGGGATGAAGTTACAGGAGAATGGAGAAAGTTACACAACACAGAATAGCATGCATTTCATTCTTCGTCTGACATAACTAGGAACATTAAATCCAGACGTTTGAGATGGGTAGGTCATGTAGCACGTATGGGCGAACCCAGAAATGCATATAGTGTTAGTTGGGATGCCAGAAGGAAAAATGCCTTTGGGTAGGCCGAGACGTAGATGGGAGGATAATATTAAAATGTATTTGAGTGAGATGGGATATGATGATAGAGACTGGATTAATCTTGCTGAGGATAGGGACCAATGGCGGGCTTATGTGAGGGCGGCAATGAACCTCCGGGTTCCTTAAAATTATTATTATTATTATTATTATTATTATTATTATTATTATTATTATTATTATTATTATTATTATTATTATTATTAATTAAAATTGCAAATATAATACAATGAAAAAAGAAAATCCTTTCATGCATTAATGAAGTTTAATTTTGTCTCGTTGAGACGGTGCACGTAACTCATTAGTTCAATGATGAACTCTGACCGCGGGTAGAGGAAAAACAGTTTAGCTATTACATGGTACAGAAAATTAAGCGATAATTTCCGGGGTAGCTCAATAAATGAGGTCACTGTTAATTAGTTACAGTGTCACAGTCTTCAGATGACTCTGGATAGTTTTGTTTAGTAGCTGAACATATACACAAAAAGATTTGCTACTATTATTTTGTAGAATAGGTGTTTCAGTGGATATTCAACTTTTTATCAAACTATAACTCTGCATCAATAGGTGACTTTTAAATTGAATCTTATAGATTCAAAATCCTCTATATCCACTTTCACAAACTAAGGAATTTGACAGTAACTGGTGGCAAATTGAGGGAATTTTCAACCTAACAGTGACTTTTAACAAACCTTTTGCTTTAAATTTAGTGGCTTTTTGAATTCAAAGTACATAAATCATTAGAATTCATTCTTATCAAGCAATTTGTGGGCATAATTGAGTTCTGAAGAAAATGGTCTTTAGTGGGTTTTGAATCTAGAGGATTCAATTGTAAGTACATTCAAATAATACACGATATCAGGAGTATCAGTGAATACCGGCAGATTACCTTCGATACATCGTTATGTTCTTTCACATGACATTCAACTCTCAGAGTATGTATGAGGGTTATTTGAAAAGTTCATAGCCTGACATAGAAATTAAACTAGGATCATTCTTAAACAATCTTTATTTCTCAACAAAATTTCCCCAGAGATTCACACACTTGGTCCAGCGGTGCTGCAATGCTGCTGTACCTCCTTGTACAGTAGTGGCAAAAAAAAACGGACCGACCCTTGTAGCTGATTTCAGAGCCTTGTTCACTCCAGAGCGTCAGTGCATATACCTTGGACCCGAAACCACCTGTGCAGTTGAACAACAGCCACGCAGCTGGTTACTGTTTTCGTCCGGTATTTTTTGCCACTACTGACAAAACGTTGCGTTGCGCCGCGTCTGAACATTTTGTCAACAATTTCTTCTTGTCCATGCCCGGTATCTTTTTGCGAATTTTTCCATTCAGTTACTGTGAGAGATTTGAATAATATTGTTCGGTTATTGCTCTTCCCTTTGCTAGAGAGTCAATCATGATTATCCCCTTAGACTCCCAGAATATAGACGCCATGTCTTTCCCAGCCAAATTGAGCAGCTTTTGCTTGCTTTGGAGACGGAGAATCGCTGTGCTTCCATTGATTCGACTGCCGGTTTATCTCTAATGTGTAGTAGTATAAACTCTATAGTAGCTTATAAAAAAAATGAATGGTCACCTAAACCAGCAATTTGCATAAATTAGGAAAATTTCTTTTTAGAGTTAAAATTAGATGGGAAGAGAAAGTCAAAGCTCTAACCGAGATGGAATTATAAATGTTGAGTATTCACACGATAAGAAACTACGAAGAGTAGTCAATGAAGTTAACAGAATAATTCTTAAGAGATTGAGCATAAAATGAAAAAGCTAAGGTAGGAGTTTTAAATACAAGAGCTATACTTATTATTAGTTGTGTATTATTATTATTATTATTATTATTATTATTATTATTATTATTATTATTATTATTATTATTATTGTAAACTGAGGATACTTATAGGTTCATTATGTATTAGTATGTGTGATATTTGTATTGAGAGTGATGGCGGATTAAGAAATGGAATACATCTAATCCGCCATGACGTGAACAAAGATTGATGAAAATAAAAATAAAAATTAAAAAAAAATATGTAGTAGTGGATCCAGGTGTTATCAGTGGTTGCAAACCGCTTCAAAAAATCGGGCATATTTTCTCGAATCAAACCAGATAATCTCTCGAAATTTGAAATTGGACGTACTTTTGCTTCTGTAAGTTATTAAAAATTTGTTTTGCTGTCATTAGGCTTCGTATTCCAGGTACCTAAAGATTGAAGTTAAAGACACATTGGGTATAGAGTACGCTGAACACAGGGAATGCAATGGATAAAGATGTATAAAAGCACATGACGTTATTGGTGCATGCTGTAGTGCAAGATATTCCTATTGTCTGATATTTTTTCTTGTTTCATTAGGTTATTGCATACACGTCTTTCATCACTGAAAACCCACTAATTTTCTATGTACTTTTTAAGAATTTCGTAATATTTAGATTATTCAATTTATTAATCGGGATTGTTGGCACTGAATATCATAGTAGGCTACGCAAATCCATGCTAAACGTCAAATTAATATCTTCATAATTTTTAGGTTGTGATGTGATGGTACTGGTTCTTTTGGATTACGTTCAACACACTTTCTGTACCTTTCGGTATTGAAGTGTTTTTCAGTGCACTATTTTTGTCACTTTTAGGTTTATTTTACACAATTTATGTGTAATATTGTCTATACAGTTCAAATATCCTCAACTATGTCCTGTAATATTACACGCTTGAGCGTCTAACTCAAGGCATTTTATCTCTGCAATGAACCTTCAACTAGCCACAATACGACTAATAAGAGGAGTGATCGATACGACTACTCAACATGACTGTGTCCCAGTTTTGACTTTCTAGAGGAAGAAGGCAGAGGATGCGTTACTATTTTGTATACAAGCTTATCATGGGCACTTCATTTGTAATTATTTTTTTAGTTATTAATACTTTTAGAAAATGTTCAATATACTAGCTGTAAAACACATATTTTTGATATTCATTATTCTCATGCCTCTAATACTATTCAGAACCAAAGGCGTAGCCCAGTCGACTAAGTCGCCTTGCCTGCCGATCCGGAGTTGCGCTCCGTTATGGGTTCGATTCCCGCTTAGGCTGATTACCTGGATGGGTTTTTCGAAGTTTTTCTAACCGTAATGCGAATCTCAGGTAATCTATGGCCAGTCTTCGGCCTCATCTAGCAAAATACCATCTCGCTATCATCAATCCCATCGACTCTAAATAACCTTTGTAGTTGTTAATACAACGTCGTTAAATAAGCAACTAAGCAAAAGAAAAATAAATTAAAAAATAATTCTACAGAGTGATCCGTTTGAATGTGGATAAAATAAAAACACCGTAAAATATTTACTACTGAACTTTATTTGTTGAAACTTTGTGCATACAACACTGAAAGATGGGAGATTCCTCAGAGCTCAACATGACCCCCATTGCGCATCCTGCACAACTCATAAGGGTGATGCAATTCAGCCCATGTCAGTTGTAACATAAGAGAGATGATTCGTTGAAAAGCTTGAGTAATTTTTATTCTCAGATCTTAAATGTTCCTGGGTTTCTGTGAATAGACAATGTCTTTAACAAAACCCCACACCAAGAAGTCAGGAGGAGTTAGATCTGGGGAGTTTGGGGATCAAGAGATAGCTGCTTCTCGTACTGGTTTCGCCTGCGACTTCCTTTCTGCATGTTTTTTAACACAGAACCTGTTTCTACAAATGTTTGATACTACAACATTATGGAATCTTATTTAGGTACATTACGCACACCATATTCGCGTCGAAATTCCCTTTGAACTCTTTTAACACTCTCAAATTTAGCATACTAAAGAACACAGTGTGCCCGCTGTTGATTTGTAGTAGCCATTTTAATCATCTACGATTTTCATTTGTCCTTTCAGATTATGCATTGTTGATTGTCGTATATGGAAACTTCCATCTTTTAATCACAATATAACCAGCAAGAAATGCTTCCTACTATCATAATAGCTTTATAATAATAAATTAATATTAGCCATACCCAAACGGATCAGACTGTACAACGAAGCCCATTCTTATGTCCCAAATTGATAAGGCGCAACTTAGACACTGAATACAAATGTGGATTATTGATTCGAATATCAGGGCTGGCAGAGAAGTATTTCCATAAATGTGTGATAATCTCTGTTCTTTCTGAAAGATATATGAAATCTTATTGAACTTACACAATAAGAATTCCACTGTATGCCTTCTTAGGCTGAAGACTTGAAAACTGTTATTCTTAGCACTATCTTTGATAGGGCATAGAAAAGGCTACCTTAAAAGTTACCTCCAGTGTTTAATAGAAGATTCATTATATTAATAATTCGGTTTAAATGTTAGTTAGAGACTTGTACTGTTTCTGGTTATTTCGATAAATATTTAACATAAGTAGGGGAGACTGTTGTACCTTTAGCATAGTGTACCTTTGAACATTTTTTGTTTTTTATTTTTTGCTACTACTAGAGGACTGAAACTGAAGTAGACTGTAGGGAAAGCCGCTAAGTAGCTCTGGTCGTAGTTTCGGTTAGATTTATTGTAAAGTGTGAATTCTGTGAACGAAAGAATATTTTTAGTACCAAAAGTAAACATTTCGTTCATTGATATATGTTATCTAATATAAAACCAGATTGTATATGTTACTATCCATTAAGTACAATGTGTTCCGTATCATGTCGTGAGTAATAACACATTTTAATTTCCATGATTTATTCGAATCTCTAGTTTTGGTAGCCACATTTGTTTAAACGTGCACCCTCTTGTATCTTTGAACACAGAACATCTTCTACCATGGAACATGTTTCAAGGAACACGATACTATTTGTTTTTGTCTTTCTATTATTTTAAGATCATGCCACGAAGTAAGTCTGGAATTAAGAGGTTCCCCAATTGATCCGGATGTCTTGAAGAAAGCTGTTGAAGCGATTCTTGTTCCTCCAGAAAATAAAATCTAAATCAGAGAAGCCTGCTATGGTTTATGATTCCAAATACACTTTAAATATGATTGTCAGTTCTTACAACTATATTCTCACCTATATTACATGTGTTCCAACTTACAAGAGGGTTTGTTGTAAGGTACATGAACCTTGTTGTACCTTTGAAGATATTAAATTTTATTTTTTCCATCCTTAATAGATGTGTAGAACAGGAAAATATATACACGAAGTTGCAAAGGAATCTTAAATAATTATTTAAAGTATTTTTTAATTAAAAAAATATAATTTCCCAAAATTAAAAAAAAATAAGATGTGAAAAGTGTTTGAAGGTATAACAGTCTCCCCTATAGACATCGCATACAAATTGAGGAGCTGGTTGCAATAACAGCTTTTCATAAAGATTAGATAAAAAATGTAAAATATTTAGGGAAACACTATTTACATTTGGTAATAATCTTACATTAAGGAATTATACAGGATGAACCGTAAGTAATGTCATTAATTTCAGGGAGTTATTCTTTGAGATATTTCAAACTAAAAGATTAAATACAATTTTTCTCGTTTTTGTTTCCTTTTCGTGATAACAATTATTTTATGTAAGATATTTCATACCATATTTTGGGAAACCCATTGATATAATTTACAATACGCTCAGTAAATTTAAAAGAGCAGTGTATTATGGTAATAAATGACTGAAATAATTTTAGTTTTGTCGTTTAAATGTGCAGAAATTTGATATAAACATATATAACTTTTTGTTCTGAAAAGGAATTTTTCAATGTTACATTTGTTCGGATCAAATTTATGCACATTTAAAGTAAAAAATAAAATTCTGTCAGTAATTTATTATCACAATAGACTGCTCTCTTAATTTAAGTGAGTATATTGGTAATTAAAATCAATGGGTTTCCCAAAACACAGTGTGATATGTTTCATATAAAACAATTTTTATCTCGGAAAGGAAACAAAATCGAGCAAAATTGTACATATTAAACTTTTTTGTTTCAAATAATATAAAGAACAACTCCCTGAAATTAATGACATTACTTACGTTCCACTCTGTCTATTAATAAAATTAGAGATTTTATAACGTACAGTATACAGTATAAAAGTAGCTATTCGTACAATAACAGCATTAACAAACGAACACTCTTATTGCACCCAACTCCTCAATTTATAGCACATTCGTAACAAAATTACTAATTCTTCACTTAATGTCCAATTTCAAGTACCATACACAATATACACCGTGACCCGCTTAGAGGGATCGAGAAATAAGTGCTAATTTGAAGTATAAATAATGGTTTTATAACATAACGTTTTGTATAACATGATGTAAAAACTCTGAGTTACACAACATAGAACTGCACGCATTGTATTCTTCACCTGACATAATTAGGAACATTAAATCCAGACGTTTGAGATAGGCAGGGCATGTAGCACGTATGGGCGAATCCAGAAAAGCATCTAGAGTGTTAGTTGGAAGGCCGGAGGGAAAAATACCTTTAGGGAGGCCGAGACGTAGGTGGGAAGATAATATTAAAATGGATTTGATGGAGGTGGGATATGATGATAGAGAATGGATTAATCTTGCTCAGGATAGGGACCAATGACGGGCTTATGTGAGGGCGGCAATGAACCTGCGGGTTCCTTAAAAGCCAGTAAGCAAGTAAGTAAGTAAGTAAAAACTCTCCTAGTTTCGTAGAATGGTCAGTGCAACTCGATGTGTGTTCCTCGAGCTACCCTAAAGACATCCAAAAGGTACTCAACCTTCTGCCAAGTGTTCCATAACATTTGTGGGGTGATTAGCGCAGCTGCATTTATGATGCGGTGTCTCACTTTTTCCAAAGTGTCAACTGTATCACGTTGGTACACAACACTTGTCACAAAGACCCAGAGGAAGGTCAATGGGCGTCAAGTCGGTTGACCTAGGTGACCAGGGAAGGGTTCTCCACTTCCGATTAACCTATTGGGAAAGTTTACATTCAGTAAGCCACGCACTGCTCCATAGTAATGGGGTGGAGCCCATGTTGCTGAAAAACCGATTCTGGGAGGAGTTTATCACCAAAAAAGTTCTGCAACATGCCCAGATACATATTCCCTATGACTGTCGCCTCGATGAAGAAGAATGGTTCATTGACGGAATGTTCTACTGAATGACGCCAAGCAAGTTTCCACGATAAACTTAGTGTGCATGCGCATGAACATGCAACTGTTTTTGAACCATTAGTGCATAAACTTGGACAGTTTCTGCGTATTGTCAGATGTAAATCACAACGATATCTTCATCTGATTTTAATTGGTGAGCATTTATTTCTCGATTCCTCTAAGCGGGACACGGTGTATTGGTGTATAATATTAATTTATATGTCAATAATAAGTCTCAGTGAAACTTATAGCAGAGTTCCTATAGGTCAGTTTCTATAAAATGCGTTTCAAATTCACTGTGCGCTAAAGCAAGGAGATGCACTATCACCTTTACTTTTTAACTTTGCTCTAGAGTATGCCATTAGGAAAGTCCAGGATAACAGAGAGGGTTTGGAATTGAACGGGTTACATCAGCTGCTTGTCTATGCGGATGACGTGAATATGTTAGGAGAAAATCCACAAACGATTAGGGAAAACATGGGATTTTACTGGAAGCAAGTAAAGATATAGGTTTGGAAGTAAATCCCGAAAAGACAAAGTATATGATTATGTCTCGTGACCAGAATATTGTACGAAATGGAAATATAAAAATTGGAAATTTATCCTTTGAAGAGGTGGAGAAGTTCAAATATATTGGAGCAACAGTAACAAATATAAATGATACTGGGGAAGAAATTAAACACAGAATAAATATGGGAAATGCCTGTTATTATTCGGTTGAGAAGCTTTTATCATCCAGTCTGCTGTCAAAAAATCAGAAAGTTAGAATTTATAAAACAGCTATTATATTACCGGTTGTTCTTTATGGTTGTGAAACTTGGACTCTCACTTTGAGAGAGGAACATAGGTTAAGGGTGTTTGAAAATAAGGTGCTTAGGAAAATATTTGGGGCTAAGAGGGATGAAGTTACAGGAGAATGGAGAAAGTTACAAAAACACAGAACTGCACGCATTGTATTCTTCACCTGACATAATTAGGAACATTAAATCCAGACGTTTGAGATGGGCAGGGCATGTAGCACGTATGGGCGAATCCAGAAATGCATATAGAGTGTTAGTTGGGAGGCCGGAGGGAAAAAGACCTTTAGGGAGATCGAGACGTAGATGGGAGGATAATATTAAAATAGATTTGAGGGAAGTGGGATATGATGATAGAGAATGGATTAATCTTGCTTAGGATAGAGACCAATGGCGCGCTTATGTGAGGGCGGCAATGAACCTGTGGGTTCCTTAAAAGCCAGTAAGTAAGTAAGTAATTAAGTAAGTATGTCAATAATGAAGTAATGGTACCGTTTGAAAAAAATAAATTACCTAAATACTATTACCGCCACTGTTGCTTCCTTCATAATGATTCATGCAGGAATGAACTAAGGCCTTCAAGTTTTAGGAACTCCGATGGGTTTGCGAGTGAAGTACATATTTCGAGACATAACACTGATTTTATTTTACAGAAGCAAAGCACTTGGCTTAAAATAAACAGCAAAATGGGATTTCGTATTAAAAGGGATATCACGAAGAGATTTGCACGGAATTTTGCTCTTCGTGACAGCGTTTACTAAGAGCATTACATTACCCATTCACGAGGCAGCGTTTATAAGAATAGCGCATGACACTCACGTAGTGACTTGTAATAGAATTGAGTGAATTGATTACTTAAAACTCATAGGCGGAAAGTCGGGGTGTGAGGCAGTTCTTCTGTGACTTTGAACAAATAAGGGCGCATTCCGAACACGTCGTAAGAGAGCGCCACGTGTATCGAGCTCACGTGTTATGAATGTTTATGTAACACAGCATGCCTCTTGTGAAATTTCAAATTCAAATGAATGACTGAGTTAAAGCTCGTCCATGAATTACCCTAGACGAAATTAAAATATTACAGCTCAAACAGATAGATGTACTCCGGAAATGATAACAGAGGGGAGGAAAGTTTCGAAAGGTCTACTCGTACTTTCTAAGGTTTCAATATTATCTGTGTATCTCCGTTACAGTGACGTAATGTCAGAGATAATGTTCAAAAGCGAACTTGTGGCGTTTATAATAATTAGTAAATTGTCTTAGAAACGGCCCATTATAATAGGCCTACGATATACAGAGTGTTAAAAAAGTATCCAATATTTTAGGATGTGCTAGTATGCATCAAAACAAGAAAAAAATGCCTAATAAACATGGGTTCTACAACACATACTTTCTGAAATCTGAAAACTTGTCCATAAGAGGTGCTCAATGTGACGTCCATTCATGGCAATGCAATCCTCTGCCCTTCGGCGTAAGAAATCATGCACTCTTTGAAATTGACCTGGTTGTTCTTGACAACCAAAAGTCTAGGACAGGTCTGCAGAACTGTAGTTCTTGAGAGCGACTGCTTTTCTCCCCTTTTTTACCCCACCCACCTTTTCTACCTGTGCGGTCACGGCGTTCTAGTTAAGCTCGGCTGCAACAACATCCATTCTCGGGGCGGAAGTCGATCATCCCCAATAGAAGTGGAGTGAGGCTGACGTCATAGTTCCCCTCCTTGCGAGTTCTGCATGCCTGGTCTAGGGGATTTAGATTTGAGAACGAGCAGCCAAATTGCGGGGCCACCCCATTCAATCCTGAGGTACCTGAAATGTCAGTGTCAGGTGTTCACGCTCATTGCGGAAAACATCTGCTGGTGTGCCATCATGCATGAACCATATCTGTAGTCTTTGCTGGCATGGCACATACTCCAGCAAAGTAGGCAATACGTTAATAAGAAAGTCCTGATAACGAGCCCCAGTTAATCTCTGTGGTAGCACGTATGGTCCTTAATCTATCGCTAAGAACGCCAGGCCACACGTTGATTGAGAATCGGTGCTGTTGTCTTGTTTCTTCAACTGCATGAGAATTTTCATCAGTCCACACATGCTGATTAGGAAAATTCACAACACCATCTCTGCTGAACCCCGCTGATATCCGCAACCAAACTTTTGTTTTCAGTATTCCTTGCGACGTATCAGTATTCCATGCTAGGGGTGTCAACTACGGTATGATTATCTGGTAGTCTGCTGTATTGTAGAGCAGAGAAATGCATTTCCATGAATGGACGTCACATTGAGCATCTCCTATTAACAAGTGTTCAGATCTCAGAAATATATATTGTAGGACTCAAGTTTAATAGGCATTTTTTTCTTGTTTTGATGCATACCATCAACTCCAAAATATTGGATACTTTTTAACACTCTGTATATTATGTTAATTTTTACCTTAATCTTAAAAATACGGATGTTGTAAGTTCGAATATCTTTAGAAGACGTTACAGAAATGTCCAAAATTAGATTTTCTAGTACTAGAAATAAAAATGAATAGAACGTGAAACAAAAAGTTTAAAATGAAACTTTGAAAGGATGAAATTAGAAAATTGAATAAAAATATTTCATTATATAAAAACGAACTGAAAACACATTCACATAAAGAAAATATACTATGAGTATTTACGATATCTAGGTACAATTAATAATTTGTGAAAATTTAATAGAATATTATAATGAAAAATTAAGAAAAGTCGAAACTTAGCAAAAGAGGTAGATGCAATATTTACTGTCTTAAATGGCTTTTAAAGATCCCGGAGGTTCATTGCCACATTCACATAAGCCCGCCATCGGGTATCACGAAGCGATTTGCAGTCTACTTGGGACACTTGAAACACAGGAAATCGCCAAACTATAATTAATTTATAAATGATGTCAAATCGAAAGATGGATATCTTGCTGCTGCGTACCTGAAGATTTCAGAAACAATAATTCCTCTAGATTCCTACAATTATCGGAAAAGTTAGAATGTGAAGAATTGAAGAGATATAGTAATGACTTCTTGAAGGATTTGTTCCCAAGACTTCGTTGAAGAGCACTCACTGCTATCCTTTCATTTACAACGCCATACAATTTTTTTTCTCAAGTGCGAATATTTTTTCTACAGTGTAGTCTCTCTACATTTTCCGCGGCAATACTTAAAAACCTGTAATGTACAATAGTGGAAAAAAAAACCGGACCGACCCTTGTAGCTGATTTGAGAGCCTTGTTTACTCCAGAGCACGATACACTGGCAACTAAGACTTCCGTGGTTCGAATCCTGCCTGGGAAGGAAACTTTTTTTTGTTTCTTATTCAAATTTATTCCCAATACTTTTAGTAGTTTTCTAAATGAACTCAGTATCAACCTTATTATGTTCATGAAGTTATTCTCATATTTTCTTAAAGTTACTAAATATTTGTTATCTGTAGCAAAGGATGAATTCCAGTGGCGAAGCTAAGGTGTAAATACTGGGTAGGTTGAAAAAACTCTGCTTGCCTTATATATTTTATAAAGCAGTTGTTTTTACTACCAAAATTGTTTGTGTCAGAGACTGCAGAAGAAGATGATGACCATTCATTTTCACCCTCAAACAGAATATAAGCATAACAATCGTATTTGTCTCAGAGTACCCTGTTAGCCAAGGATATTTCTTACACTATGCAAATTGAAAATTTCTACTTTGTCTTCATCCATCCGCTAATTTTGTAAGCACATTTTTGTTTCATACGTCCAACTTGAATACGGTTTCTCTATAAATAATGACCTCTCGGTATGAGCCATTTTGCACAATATTAATCTGTAACACATACACAGATGCACTTTTGATCAAACTCATATTCAACAACGCAGCGCATTCATAGAACATCAAGATAGCGCGAGCCACCGGCGTGGTTCAGTCGGTTAAGGCGCTTGCCTGCCGGTCTGAAGTTGCGCTCGGGCGCGGGTTCGATCCCCGCTTGGGCTGATTACCTGGTTTTTTCCGAGGTTTTCCCCAGGCGTAAAGTGAATGCCAGGTAAATCTATGGCGAATCCTCGGCCTCATCTCGCCAAATACCATCTCGCTATCACCAATCTCATCGACGCTAAATAACCTCGTAGTTGATACAGCATTGTTAAATAACCAACTAAAAAAAAAAGATAGCGCGACGTATTATTGTCACGGAAGGCTAGCCTCATTTCCTACGGATGTGTGGCGAATTGATATCTCCTCCTCGGTCCCCCTCAAGTTTGCGAGTCAAGGTCGTAGTCATGGCTTTAGAGGCTTTTGCCACAAGCCTAACACTGAACTCTATTGAAATGACTGCCAATAGTGAAGTTAATATATGGATTGATCGGAGTGGAACCAAGTGTTGTGATACATCGTTATTACGAACTTAGATGACTACTGTTACCAGGAATAATAACTCAAATTCTTTGGATAGGCCAAGCCTCAAAAGCCTCTTAGGAGCTTCGCCACTGATGAATACAATGACTTTACTTCATTTTGCGACAATGACGATGTACGTGTTTGTTGAGATGAAAACAACACGCTCTCTCCTCCAGTCCATTTTAGTACGGATGAAATTTCTCGCGACCTGCGTTGAAATGTCGCGCACCCACGTCGCGTCCAGTAGGCGCCACGCACGACGTGTCGCGCCAGAGGGTTCCTAGCCTTGACTTTCACCCCTCCTGTTCATATTATCAGTCGTCCTCATTGCTCCCAAAATATTATCTCAGGGAACCTGATTCTTTCAACTGAAATTCATATTAGAAAGTTTATTTGGAAATACGTCTACTTATGAAGTTACAATAACATTTTTTGTAGAAACTTCATTGGAACTATCCACACCTGTGGAATAACGGTTAGCGCGTCTGGCTGCAAAACCCGGTGGCCCGGGTTCGATTCCCGGTCGGGGCAAGTTACCTGGTTGAGATTTTTTCCGGGATTTTTCCTCAACCCAATATGAGCAAATTCTGGATAACTTCCGGTGCTGAATCCCGGATTCATTCCAACAGCATTATCACTTTCATCTCATTCAGACGCTAAATAACATAAGTTGTTGATGAAGCCTCGTAAAATAACCTACTAAAATAAAAATTCACTGTAACTGAAGTTGTGGGTGGAATTTTTGGTAGAAAAACAGACGTTGTAGAGACTTTTTCTTGGGGTATCTACATTTGTTTCCCACTTTCATTCCACCAACTCCCTGCACTTCATCTATCATCTGTAACACTACAGTCGGCATGGGTAGCATAGTCGGTATAGTGCTGTCCTTCAGTGCTCGAGATTGCGAGTGTGATCCCGGCCCAGGTCGATGCCATTTAAGTGTGCTGAAAATGTGACAGGCTCATGTCGGTAGGTTTACATACATGTAAAAGAACTCTTGCGGGAATCTTGAGCCCATGCGTTGTAAAAACGTTAGCTGTATATATTAAAAATATTATGGATTTATTAATTTGTCCTACAGAATAATCTCTGTATTAACTGTTAGCTCTATAGCTTCAGCAAATTTTGAGAAAATAATTTAATATTCTTATGATAGGAATTTGAGCACCATTATCACCTTAAAAGCATAATGCGATAAGAGTTTTGATATGTAATATTAGTTACAGCCAAAACATATATCTAGGTAACTTTGCTTTATATTATAATAATGTTTTGATTAGTTTATTGATTATTTTAACAAGACTGAAGATACTATCAATATCAATTCCAACTTACCATGTCATATTCAATCTCTTTCTTTTGGGATATCACTTTCTTTATGAATGATTCGTTTCATTCACTTAGTACAGTATACTTGTACTGCTATGGAATTTATGTGAATATTCCTTCTTAACTCTTTATTATGTTATTAACGTTTAAAACACAACTGCAATATTAAGAAATTAGTGTTATTACTTTGTTTTACAGACAATGATAGTATCAATCAGAAAGAAGCCATATAAAATTGACATAACATTTCACATTCCGTTTGCAGTTCGTGCACCACTGTCTTCTTAATCCAACAGGCTACTTATTCAAACACATAATCCTTCCTCCTTCCATACATAACGCTTTATGCCCGCTCACGACGTCAAGGTCAGAAAAATGCTCTTGCTTTGACATTAATGCGGTAGCCGATCTGATCTTACCTGCAGGGCCCAGAAAGGATGGCCCACCTGTCAGCGTCATATTCACGGCTGCCAACCAGACCATCCGTCGATCTTCGACAATCATCGCATATAGGGTGAATAGTGGGCTTAAACTACCTAAGTGCAAGAATTCATCCCGGATCCAGTCCTCGTGAAAATCATCAATGAGTTAATCAATGGAATAGTGTCAATTTCTAAACCGTTGATGTAATTTCAGCGAAATTAATTCGACATGATATTGGAATAGCAGCTGCACAAAAACAGGAGTGACTTACAAAGAGTGACGTAGCACTTAGTCGAATAGTGTCAGTTACGCAAAACGAAACTAGGCCTACGTATATTTCCCTCTCGTTAAGAATATCAATGTTGAACATGACTGTTTAGTGTGATTATACAAAGACAAAGTGAGGAAAGTTTTCTTTTGTAAATGACAGAGACTAGTAATATTGTTATATTTTCTAAGAACATAAATATTCAATTTATGTGCGTTGTGGAGGCTCTTCACATGGATGCTACATTTTCTTACTGCACTAAATACTTATTTACTTACAAAGGGCTTATAAGAAACCCGTCTACGTCTCGGCCTCCCCAGAGGTCTTTTTCCCTCCGTCGTCCCAACTAGCGCTCTATATGCATTTCTAGATTCGTCCATACGTGCTAGATGCCCTGCCAATCTCAAACGTCAGAATTTAATCTTCCTAATTATGTCAGGTGAAGAATACAATGCGTGCAGTTCTACGTTGTGCAACTTCCTCTATACCCCTGTAACTTCTCCCCTCTTAGACCCAAATATTTTCCTAAGAACCTTATTCTCAATAATCCTTAACCTCTGTTATTCTCTCAAAGTGAAAGTCCAAGTTTCTCATCAGTACAGAACAACCGGTAATATCATTGTTTCATAAATTCTAACTTTAAGATTTTTTGACAGCAGACTAGATGACAAAAGCTTCTCAACCGAATAATAACACGCGTTTTCCATATTTATTCTGCGTTTAATTTCCTCCCGAGTGTGATTTATATTTGTTACTGTTGTTCCTAGATATTTGAAGTTTTCCACTTTTTCGAAGGATAAATTACAAATTTTTATATTTCCATTTCGTAGAATATTCTAGTCACGAGACGTAATCATATACTTTGTGTTTTCGAGGTTTACTTCCAAACCTGTCGCTTTACTTGCTTCAAGTAAAATTTATGTATTTCCCTAATCGTTTGTGCATTTCTCTTAACATATTCACGTCATCCCCATAGACAAGAAGCTGATGTAACCCGTTCAATTCCAAACCCTGTCTGTTATCTTGAACTTTCCTAATAGCATATTCCAGAGCGAAGTTAAAAAGTAAAGGTACTTTAGCCCGTAGTGAATTGGAAAAGCATCAGATAGAAACTGGCCTATACGGACCCTTCTGTAACTTTCACTGAGACACATTTTCATTAAACGAACTAGATTCTTGGGAATACCAAATATATACTGTACGATATTAGAGATTATAGTATAGGCCTACTACACATTATCTCAACTATGTACGGACACTATGTCCCTCTCGTTTATTGTTTGTTACCAAATAAGCGTAAAAAAACTTACCCCTTTCATTTGACCAGTTTGACCATCTACTAAAGGAGTGCGCAAAATTGGGCAGAATCTTTAATCCCATCAAAATTGTAGTTGACTTTGAAGTGATTGTACACAAAGCCGTGAAAATGACATGGCCGACAGCTATTTTGATTGGTTGTCATTTACATCTCACGCGAGCTTTGTGGAGGAAGATACAATGTAAATCGTGTTCGATATGTCACATAATCATCCCAACCCTATGTAAATTCCAATTTTCTCTTTTACATATCATTCTTTTTCTCATACAATCAATTCTGTTTCGCGGTACTCGTCTCTAAATATTGCAGATATTTGTTTTCAGCATTCATTTTGATAAGTCTTCAGTCCAGGTCGTTAGACTCTGCTTTTACATCTGATTTTCTACAGTATTACTTATCCCTTCTTCCGCTGGTAATATTGTTTCCATTTTTCTCATTCCTTCCTATGCTATTGCTTAAAGTCATTTCATCTACAGTAATCAATAATCTTATATATATAATTTGAACTGGTAATGGAAATTATGGGAAAACGGCTGAACGGATTTTAATAAGTGACCCCTCATTTTGAAGCTTGGAACCCAAAGTTTTTTCAGAAAAATAATAGTTTTCAGTGAAATGTCGATTTTCCTACATCATTTTCCTGTTTTCCAAAATCCATCTTTCGTCAGTTTTGAGAACTAATTAATTGCATTTCCGAATAAAACAAAACACACACTACAATAAAATAGACTATTACACGAAGATCATGACCTGCAGGATTGCTGACATATTTAGAGTTCAGATGGCTCAGATACAGTATAAAGAAGATTTATGCTGCGGCTCAGTTTCTTTCCCGTCATAATTCCAATATGTCGATCTTCATTTGTGTAATTTTTTGATAACATATAAAAATAATTTACAGGTCTGGTCTCTGGTCTATAGTTTTCAGAGTACAGCTGTGTATTGGATATTAAGAACTACAAAACTTAAGAATGTTTGGTGACATTGCCATTAAAAATGAAATATTATTATATGGTTAATGCAACACATAATGCTGTATTGATGATATGAAAGTGAAGTTTTTGGGGTTTTATATAAGTAGACGCAGTGAAAGAATATTTTATATTAGATCTTCATTTCTATAATTTACTGAGTAACGGCTATATATATGTTACTGAAAACTATAAAACTTACGCAAAGTAACAATATTATTATTAAAAATAAAATACTTCTATAGTTATTAATCAAGTGGTGTGGGTCTTTTTCATATATTTAATGGCGGTGTGATATAGATATTTATATGTCTGATTCTCTCATTTACCTTGGTAGTAATTGAGTCATGCTTCCTATTTTAGCTGCGTCTTTAAACTACATCAGAATTAATTTCATATGTCTTTGGTTTAATCGATTAGATTTGTGATCGCTGTCAAGCATATTTTGTTGTAGGGAAATAGCAGGCCATTTCACTTCTTGCTACCGTGATGAGTAGTTTATTTCCCGCAACCAGCAACGAATGAAACACTTACGATTTACGATTAACAATTTACTTTGCCCTTCCTCCAGACAATGCTGATCTACCAAATATTACTGGATGAATTTGTGTAACAATGAATGTTATCCCGTACATTTTCAGTAATCTAGGCTGTTGTGAGCAATCTATTGCTGAGATGCGGAAAATGAGACGAATGATATGTCAGAGTTGTAGAATCTTATATGCGCCCTAAATGAACAGGATGGTAGCAATGACCATTCAAGTAAAAAAGTTAATATAAACGTATCCAATTTTCAGTGGATGTGGAGATACAGCTGTTTGAATGTTACGTAAGTTATAACTAGCCTTGCAAATGGTATGAAGGAACGACAAATAACTATGTACTATTGACTACATATAAAGAAATAGAAAGTATCGCTCTTTTGATATAATCTGAGGGCAGCACTATTCATAATCGGTGTAGAGAAACAGCTACAAAGATGGCATGTTGTTCCAACATGACGGAGCCTCTGTATACAGAGTCATTCACGAGGATTTACCGTCTCCTACGGAGCTTATTTCCGAATACATTCTAAGAAAAACATTTGTCCTAATCTCGATATTTTCAAAGTTATACTAATTTGAAGTTGTATGTAAAATGCCTTTTTGTTTAGTTTAAAGGGCAAAAGAATATTATAAATAGAGAATGAACTATTCAGAAGTATCATTTCTTTAATTGGCTAGTGTTCTGAAGCTAAAAATGTGCTGTCAGTTGCTCTGTACAGATTTTCTTCTTCAATTTTTAACCAAAAATGACATCATTCTTACGCACTTACTTATGGCTTTTAAGGAACCCGGAGGTTCATTGCCGCCCTCACATAAGCCTGCCATCGGTCCCTATCCTGAGCAAGATTAATCCAGTCCCTACCATCATATCCCACCTCCCTCAAATCTATTTGAATATCCTCCCATCTTACCACACAAATATTTACAAGTCATACGACTTCAGGGACTAGATTTCTTTACAGTTTAATTATGCATCCTAATGTGCAGTCTTGAAGAATTTACAAGATTTGTAACAATTGGTAAATCCGACGGGATGAGCGCCGTCTTGGATCACTAAGGGTGATATTCATAGACATTTCGGTAGCCCGCGCTACAAGCGTACTAAATTAACTCTGGCTATCGATTGGTTACTTGTACGGGATTCATATCATATCATATCATATCATATCATATCATATATCATATCATATCATATCATATCATATCATATCATATCATATCATATCATATCATATCACTAACATTGGTTTATGAATACGAAAAACGTTAGTTCGCTGATCATCCACCGGAAAACCGCGCTAAGAATGTCTATGAATATGGCCCTAAGTGATTACTTGCAGATATAATATTATTATAATGTATCGAAGTACATGTGATATTTCCATGCTGGAATGCTGCGTTACCATATGATGATATAATACGCGTCAGTAATTACTTAGGGCCATATTCATAGACATTCTTAACGCGGGCTTCTGGTAGATGATCAGCGAACTAACGTTTTTCGTATTCGTAAACCAGTGTTAGCGATATGAATATGATAGGAGTCCTGTACAAGTACTCAGTCGAAGCCGGGCTAGTTTAGCACGCTCGTAGCGCGCGCTAGCGAAATGTCTATGCATAGCACCCTAAGCCAGCCATGGCGAAAATGTAACTCACGAGCACATTGTGGCTCGCAATGGTAGTGTGCATTTCCTTTGCTTCCTACCTGCCACAACCCCCACCCTCGCATCACTGGAGTCAAACTCCGTTCCGTTTGTATTTGTCTCTGACCTGCGAGCGGCGTATCGTCGCAATGTCTCTTTCGAAACCATGTACCTCTACAAAAACAAAAGTTTCAAGTAGGATGGGAGGACGCATTTTTTTGCTGCCAATATGATGAGAATATTAAATGTATGATTTGTTCACAAGTATTACGAAGAAAACGGTTGTATAACATAAAACTGCATTATACTACATGTTACTGATGAAACATTAAAAGGTTAAGCGTTATTATTATTATTATTATTATTATTATTATTATTATTATTATTATTATTATTATTATTATCTCTGTACGTCGATCCTTTTTCAGCAGATGTACGAATAATGCGGTTAGATCTTCAATTTAAACTCGCAGATCTACAATGTGATGTGAAATGAAAGCTAGATATAAGGACTTGACAAATGTTCAACCGTTCAAATCTTTGCCAAAAAATAAATACCTGAAGCTTCGTTCTTTCGCTTGCTCTGTTGAAGCAATGTACGCTACAACTTACGTTTTTGAAAAATTATTTTCAACAATGAAAACAGTAAAAACCAAATTTAAATCACGACTGAAAGACAAATACCTTCGTGATCAACTACGACTGGCAGTAAGTGACATAGTTCCTGATTTTGAAACTCTGTCGCAGAGACATTCTGAAGACAATTTTAGGTTGTGATAATGTGTCCTATGTTTTCTTGCTCATTTCTTTCTTCGTTACACGTACTAAACATTAGTTTGTAGCCTTATACTGTATAAAATTTTATTTAAGTGCTAGACGTAAGGAAAATGAAAATCCGTTAATAAGTCAGACAGTTGCTTCATTTCCCCTTCGGGTGTCCGCCTCCCTCCATAGGTGCTATGCACGTTGCAGGTTACACAGTGGCTCGCATTTTCTCCACCGCTGCCCTAAGTGATTAAAGACGGCACTCATCTCGTCGGATCCCGGCCACTTAGTCATTCGTAATGAGTGCACCTCTGTACATAGTGCTTTGGACATTGTGCCACTGTCACCCTATTCTGTGACACAGTATATGAGGGTAGGCCACCAAAGGGAAAACTGACATAAAACTTAAATTGAAGGGATTCGATCCGGCATCGGAACTGGAATCCGGTATGGCTTAGTGGATAAAGCGTCAGCACGTAGAGTTGAAAACCCGGGTTCGAGTCCCGATGCCGAAGAGAATTTTTCTCTGTTCTATCCATCCTTCATCATATGGTAAAGCAGAATTCCTGCACGGAAATATCATATGTACTTTGGTTCATCATAATAATATAAATTCATCTTGTTTACAACATTTTATAGCCCAGTTGTTTCGTAGTTTGTTATCCTTTGGAATGTTGCGACATACTGCGTGTTCAGTTCAAAGTGTGTCATGGCTCGCTGTATGCCAGCTAGTGGCTAGTCGATGAGCCTAGAGAATTCAATCTTTCTACACTTCTGCAGAGAGAAGTTACCTAGCAAGTACTGCGTTCATTCAGAAGAGTACTTACCGATACGTACCGTAACGCCGGTAGTGGCAGGAATGTGAACTGTTTCGAAACATGTACTGAGGTGAGTTTTTTCTTACTGTCGGGATATGGGGAGAAGGTTAAGACGATTACTTACGTACAGTATTTGTTGACATTAACTTCGACGGTCACCATGGACACTGAGCATTTGATTTGTATTGTGGAATGTTGCCTTACGCAACCGATGATAACAAATACCCTGCGTACGACTTGCCCGCGCAAAACACAGTTCGAAAAGGTTATGATATCACACAGACTTTACAGACCGCCATCTGTTGCTACGACGTTCAAGTTATACCGTACACGTTCTCAAGTTCAGATTGAACGCCTTGATTAATAGACAACTTCTCTGACACAAAAGCTGAAACTCACTTCAAATCGCTGACTCACAACAGTGACGTCATGACACACTTTGAAATTAACACCCAGTATAGCCTTCAATTTATCCACCTCAGTACGTTTAATTTTGTTATTGTTGTTTTTGCATCCGAAAACAGCACACATCACCATTCTCAACTCATTCACCACAAACACACATTAAAACAAACACAGTGTAGGCTGAGGATATGAAGATAAAGAATACACGCGAGCAGAGCTGATGTTGTGTCCAGCGGGACTCCAGCTAATTGCCACTGTTCACCTGATGACGTCATGCGCAGAGGGAACCGATTCCGCACTACAGAATATTCTATCTTGTTGTAGCATCATGCTATGGGGTGGATGAAAGGCGAAATATACAAAAACAAAGTAAGCACTTGTGACGAATTGGTCGTTCGCATTATAAATAATGCAGTCCTCATAAAAAACGACAAAAGACCACAGAAAATTCTTACTCTTGTCAACAGAACGGAAAAGTGCGCTGAAATGTTGAAATACAGTGAAACCTCTCCTTACGGACAACACCAAGATACGGACACTCTTCATATTCGGACAGATTTTTATGTCCCAACTGAAAAAAAAAATAGAAATAATGATAAATTTAACTCTCGTTTACGGACACTCTCAGACACGGACACGGACAGCTGTTTCACAGTCCTAAAGCTTGCTTTACCTCCTGACTACGGACAAAACTTGGATTTCAAGACCTAATGTATTACAAAAATGGAAAATTTAGTTTTGAGAACTGTAAAGAAATTCCTTAACATGAAAGAAGAAAATAAGGGTCTCGTAGGCTACCACTAGCCCAGCTGGCTAACTCTTGTTAGCTGGAAGCGGGTGGATAAACAGTCATAAAATTTGATCTGTCTGATTTATCCAGGTTTCCGCGATCGTGAAATTGCATTCGATACATGATAGGGTTAGTAGGATTATTCTCTTCACTTCAATCAGTTGTTCTCTTGCGATAGTCATGGCACCTGAACGTAAAGGTTAAGTTGAAAACTGCAAATTACAGTACTGCATAACTGTAGTTCTAGAATAAAATTGCATGGCACGGTACTGTATTTTCCTTTTTCGGTCTTATCTACTGTAGTTCAAAGTTGCAAAGAATTTATTGTACTATACTGTATTTAGAATTAAACTACTGTAATACATTTCATTTAAAGCGTGAAGGGATACATAATGCATATTATAAATTTACTGCTAGATTGGGGATCCTCCCTCCCAATAAAGGACACCTCCCAAATGCGTACAGGTTGTTACGTCCCTTCGATGTCCGTAAATGAGAGGTTTCACTTTATATTGATATCATGTAAATAAGCAATAAATACAATGATAGTCATTTGTAGTGCATCCGAGCCACCTGCAACGTTTGTTATTTGGACATATGTTTACATGGAATATTTTACCCAGAATACAGATTTACTGCCACCCCCTAAAATATTTACTATTCTTCCTTAATCACCATTTATATAATACTTCCGGGTGCAATTTTATTCTGCTCGAATCCATTACAAATACAAATGTAAATTATTTAAGGGTACCGGGTAGGCTGGATTGGGTTGAAATTATGACTTTTTTGCATATTCTAATTCCTTGCTATTTCAAAATTAATATTCTGCAATTTCAACTTTTAATTCCATTGGGAAGTAATGGAATGTATTTGAATGCATATTTCTTTTAGTATTTAGGGTATGAACTTTCGGTCCTAGTCTTGAAAATAGGGCTTCATCCGCTTGTTTCCACAAGCTCCTTCTTCACTTAGAGCGCATGAGCATATTATGTCAATTTTTATGTCCTTTCATGAGTGGTTGTTAGTTATATGTTTTAAGAGAGATATGAATTTTTTTGATCAATAGGCCTAATTCACTGTAATTATTACATGTGATTAAATATCTTCCATCCTTGGCGTATTGAACTTTTGCCGGGAATTTTGTTTATCTTTTCCAAGATGCCAGACATCAAATTCATGAAGGATAGCGGGAAATTTACCTAATATCATGGGTCTTACAGACCGATTATTTAGGCCTGACAGCTCGGCGACGCGAAAGAGGGGAAGTAATAGTAGAGCTTGGAAACAGAAATAGGAGCGAGCTCTCAGTAAATAAATGCAGTACAGCTTATCTGTACTGTAAACACACCACTCTACCGCATTCGTGACATCCGAGCGCTCCGAAAGCGAGCGATTGACTAACCTGAACACCTCTTGGCGTAACTTAATAGACTCGCCTGACTCAGGCGCACATTGTCGGCGACTCTCTGGACTAAATAATCGTACTGTACTCCAGTGTGCCTATCAGATAAAACCAGTTTTTCAGGTGATCTTTCACACAATGCATTCAACAGAGCTATGTAAGCATATATCTCGACATCCTATTTAATAAGTCATACATTTTGTAGCAAAACCTGGAGAATCATACTGGCCGTCCCCTGCCAAGCACAGGTTATTTTCCAGTAAAGCTTCCCGATAATATTTTTCTTTCTCTCTCAGCAATGCGCGGTGTATATTTGCAACTATTATCTGACGATTTTATGAAAGCAAAACATAATGAAAAGTAGTATTCTTAAAGTTCGTGAAAATGTAGTGAAAAGGTTTATACAGGGTGTTTCCGAGGTGGTGTTACAAACTTTCAGGGTTTATGGCGAAGGGTATATGTATCAATTTGAGATAAGGAACCCTGGTCCGGAAATGACAGAGTCGAAAGTTACAAGCAAAAATAGTTGTGTGGAAATGAAATAATTTTATTCCTCTGTACACCCTATTTATGTGTATTTATCTGTACATCTTACACATACTGTATTCATCTGACGTTATTTACGTTGTCTACTTACAGTATTACATTCACTGCGCTGTCAGAGGGTTGGGGACAGGAAACTACACTAAAGCAATGCTGATAGCGTAATGTGTAACGGACATGGTCGGTCCTAATATGCACGTCTGTAGACAGCAGTGTATGTGTACAAGTTGCAGTGTCCAGTCCATCAGTCCTAGTGAAATGGAGGAGTACACGAGAACGGAATAAGCAGACCTGATTTTCGAATACGGATGACCCAATGGGAACAGTAGACAAGCTCACAGACTGTATCGGGCCTAGTACCCCCGGCCCATACCATTTTTCCACAACTTTCCAAAGGTTAAGGGAAGAAAGGCACGTGGTGCCAAATTACAATTCCATTTGCACACAACTATTTTTGCTTATAACTTTCGACTCTGTCATTTCCGGACCAGGGTTCCTTATCTCAAATTGATACATGTGCCCTTCGCCATCATCCCTGAAAGTTTGTAACACCATCTCGAAACACCCTGTATAAATCTACAAGTGTAAATTTCTGTACCAATATAATATTCTCTTTTATCGTGCGCTTATTCTCAGACGATGATCATGTTCGTTTACATTGATAGTTTTTACATTTAAACAAACCCTCACTCTTGTAGTAAATATAACACTCAAAGATTCATCACAAAGCTGACATAATTTGAAAAGCAAAAGCAGAGCACTAGTTATCACCACGATTAAAACTAATGAGTGTTCCCTAGAAGCAGACGTGGCTCTTTTACCTTCAGATTCTTCGTTATCTGAGTTCGGACAACTAGATGAGTTACAACTATGTTTAAATAATACCGTATTCAACTATAACTGTTACATTTTTCTAGAATTCATATTATATTTTGTACTGTACAGCCTTACATTTTTCTAGAATTCATATTATATTTTGTACTGTACAGCCTCTTCAGTACGTACAACTTTCCTTAGTTGAGAACCTTCATTATCAGGTGCACAGCTGGTGCTAGTGCCGTCGCTAGTACTTTTGCTAGGGTTTGCACTTGGCATCACTTCTCATATCACTATCTTCCTAAGGAAAAAGTTTCATCTTAGGATGTCATGGTCTTATCAGTACTACACTCTCATTTAGTTTTGTGTGCTTTAAATTTCGTCTTTGGATGGAATTTTAATTTTAATAATTCGACTAGTTAAAATATTTTTCGCTGAAATGAAATCCACATACGGCAGAGTTCAATATGGATACAAAGTTCTTCTTTTTTTTTTTTTTTTTTCAATTTATTATCCATTCAATGTACTGTTATTGCAAGTTATCTTGAACCTTACATCCCCTAAATCTGTCTTTCGAACTGCTCGGTACGGCATGTACTCATCAACGTAACGGCACAAGGCTGCTCCTCCCTCGGGTAAAGTGACTCTTTTCAGAAAACGTTGGTTCTTTCACTTTACGGCTCTCTACAATAAAAGAACTTGGTTCACTCACTACGGACATCATCTCACGACACTTCGGTTTTGAGAAGAAAACATGGATTCGTGCTAGTTTTATTTAACCTGTACACTATTCCTATACATTCTATAGCCCTACATGACTTACACCTACGGCTGATATGTACATATTCTTATAACAATATTTTACAGGCATATTATTTGAATTTACATTAATTTACAATTATACACAATCCATATCCCTATCATTGCTGCCATGATCGTCATCGTCTTCATCGTCTTCATGAAGAGATGGTAATCGCAAGGCGCAAAATGTGATGCTTTTCTCGATCAGATTGTGACAGGAGATGAGACTTGGGTGCGGTATGTGAATGCAGAAACAAAGCTTCAATCAATGCAGTGGGGCCATACTCACTCGCCGAAAAAAACCACAAAGTGTCGCCAAACACTTTCCACGACGAAACTCATACGCCCGGCCTCATACAGCGCGTCGTACTGTGACCAAACTGCAAGAGTTCAACTGGAAAGTATTGGATCATCCTCCCTGTAACCCAGATTTTGCGCCTAGCGATTACCATCTCTTCATGCACATGAAGACGTGGCTTGGCTCGAAACGCTTTTACGATGACGAAGAGTTGAAAACCAGCGTCGTAGATTGGCTTCAGTCGCAGGCGGCCGAATTCTACGATTGCGGAATTTCAAAGCTCGTCAAACGCTACGACAAGTGTCTCAATTTGATGGAAAATATGTGCAAAAATAAATTAGAATGTATACTTTCAAACGTATTTTAACCCAATCCTGTAACGTCATTCACAGGTTTGTGAAAAATAAACGGAAGTTACTTTATGAATAGCCCTCGTAACTTAGTGTTATTTTTTTTTTTTTGTTTTTAAGAGAGAATCATTTTTAGTGAAGTTTTCCCTTAACACAGGCCTGCAGAACCCGTAAGTAGGGGAAATATGACGTCAGCCTCATAACACTTCTATTGGGGATGATCGACTTCCGCGTAGAGTTGTTTACATTCTCTGCCTGTGGCAGCACTGTGATTTTCGAAAAGGATTGTAATAAATTCATTGTATTTATAATGCGTTATCTCGTTTCAAAGTTTAAAATTATGCTAGACTTCCTGTCGGTAGTTTCTTTGAGATTTCTTTGCACTAACCTGCTTTAGATTTTCGAAAACTTTCCTCCTATCATCACCTACGGAAACATAAATTTATAGCATTTAAATAATGAACCTTGAAAGTCACTATTAATTTCAATTCAAAATGAACACAACGAATGACTTCCTTAATTTAACAATATATAAATAAATAATATATAGTTCGTAATGATGAACTTGCCCGAAAATTTGTGCATTCTATAATTCTTAATATGGGCTTTGTTGAAATGTGGTTTAATATTGAAATGACGAGTAGAAATAAATTGGATGGGACACAGTAAACAAGCAATTCTTTCGTCTTCTTTAACAACAAAATAGTCATATTCCCACTTCCTTTGGAAGTAGTGTTTCTTCACGGGTTTAGATTTTGCCATGTTCCAGTTCTCTTTAAACTGCAGTACGCGTATTGTGTATTTATTTAAATATTTATTTATTTATTTATTTATTTTTTATCTATTTAGTCGACCAGTTTGGCGAGTTGGTATAGCGCTGGCCTTCTATGCCCAAGGTTGCGGGTTCGATCCGGGCCAGGTCGATGGCATTTAAGTGTGCTTAAATGCGACAGGCTCATGTCAGTAGATTTACTGGCAAGTAAAAGAACTCCTGGGGGACAAAATTCCGGCACATCCGGCGGCGCTGATATAACCTCTTCAGTTGCGAGCGTCGTTAAATAAAACATAACATTTAACATTTTTATCTATTTAGTTAGTTAGCTGGAGTGCAATTCAATGTTGAATGACAGCATTGACATCAGGTCATATAGCTATCACTTACTTATCAACGTACAATTTATCGTCCAATTACTAGTAAACCCAGTTAAGACCAGTAATGCAAGTGTTATAAAAACAGGAATTAAAACTTTATTAATGCATGAAAAATCATAATAAATTCTTCAAATAAATTGGTTTGTTGCCTGCATGCAACATTTCGGACTTATTTCATTTTTGTAGAATTTTGAGGACGGAAAGACATGTCGGAGACTGTACTTAACTTATTTTACACAAAAAGCGGACTTTATCGGCTTTATTAGTAATATGACGACATATCCATAGGTAGACCTTCTTAGATTATATGCACACATTTTAAAATTTATTTTACATGTCTTTTAATTTATTTATTTACCTCATTTATTTTTCCCTTACTTTCTAAAGGTATGTTCCTAACGATTTTATTATCTGTTCATTTTTAATTGTATACTTGTCGCCGCGAGAATGAATGTTGATGCAGCCGAGCGCAACTAGAACGTATGGCCGCACTGGTAGAAAAGGTGGGTGGGGTAAGGAGGGGTGGTAAAGCAGTCGCTCTGAGGAGCTACAGTTTTGCAGGTCTGCCTTAACATAAACTTTTGACGCAATCACAATTATCCTATAAATCCCCTACCACATTTTTATGAACTCGGGTACTTTAAATTTAATTAAAATGTAGTACTTTCCTGCTAGAAAATTCCATTCTGAACCATGACATTTAAAGCGATTTCCAATTGTCTTTAATTAAATTAATATTATGTTTGGAAAGTTTACACTACAAACTAGTTTGTATGCATAACAGAGGTCTGTTTGTTTCGGAAGCAAATCTTGCATGATGATTCACTGAGGCAGCTGATCAATACAGACCTCCTATACGCTCTGTTTGTTATTCTGTACACAGTGTTACGCTGCGGAAAAAGTGCAGTAGTACAAGCTTAAACTAGATTCGCCGCAACATCACCTCGCCTCATGTATTATTCCGTCAGAGCCTACTCTATTACAAGCCGTTCCGTCAAAGATAACAGATCCAGGACACAACTGTAAGTCACTGAAGTATATACTGACACTAGTGTTTTCACATCCGTTCAATTTCAATTAAATTTCGTAGTTGGCTGTTGTCATAATCCGAAGTACTTCCTCTCATGATTATCAGTTCAAAATGAGATTCAGTTTAATTATCATCGCTGTGTTATTCCATGCATTTGGTTTCTTCTTTCTCGTTCTTCTTTCTGTTGACAACTAGAGATGGGAACGATATATCGAAATACCGATATTTTCGTTTCGATATAGCGATATATCGATATCGAAATTTTGATTCAATATATTATCGTATAATATATCGATTTTCTCATAATTTTATCGATTTTTTGTGGAATTATCATTATCAACAACAAAATACACAATAGACAACTCCGATAATTCCCGAGAGATGGCGCTAATGAAGGTGGACAGTTACATAATTGTGCAACCTCACTCAATACCTTGTTCTAATTGGCTGGACTGGAATTCGAAATCAAACTGTTTAATATGCAGCACCAAATTCGAAATACAGTGTGTGTGAACATGAGACAGATGGGAGGTTTGTTATTAATGTTCTCCAAGGCAGGAACAATTCCCACCCTGAAAGGGAACCGTGTGATCTCAAAACTGGCATCAAAGCTTTTATTTCTATATTCTGAAATGGAAAGAGAAATAAGGATTTAATACAGATATATTTGTTTACGTCTATGATTTCTATACACAACCTAGTGCTGACATTCTTTTTCTTATTATATCTTTTAGTGCATAAAAATTCTATCCCTATAACCATCACCATTGTTGTTTGGAACGTTGGAGTGTAACAATAACTTGCAATGGGAACTTACTATAGAAGGATTGTATCAAATCAACTGTGAAGTTTGTTAAAACTTGTAACATTTTAAGTATGGTTTACTTACATTTAAAAATAATTACAAGTTCTGTTTACTTATATTTAAAAATGATTACGTTGTTAGGTAGAAAAGAGCAGTATATCTGTGTCCTGGATTCAATCCTATATAAAATTAGAATAATTCAATCGTGTTCCAATATCAAATACTCAACCATGTAGAGTTCACTTAACTCTTTCCCACTATATCATTTAAGTTCACCTTATCTCCACCATAATTTTGATTTAGGTTAGGATCTATGTACATCAAATGGTATTAAAATGAAGAGTCCACTGCAAGAATGAAGGATGTCACTTTCTTGTCGAAAATGAACCCAGATTGTCAATGCATAGCTTAAGACATATAGAATGTACATAGAGAGCTATATGGCATTAACAGTGATAGTCATTGTCCAGTAATCACCGGAAAATCTCAGTTAAGCTTTGAGCGCTAAGCATTTCAAACTTTCAATTGCTTCTCCTGTAAAATGTGTTCCAAATGACTTCCATCATTCTTGCAGTGGACTCTTCAAATGTATTGTTTATTGTTACAATTTTACATTCATGCTTTTGACTGTTATGATGTTAATTTCAATGTTAAAAAGGAATATTAAAATTAAAGGGTGCTATGCATACACATTTCGCTAGCCCGCGCTACGAGCGTGCTGAACTAGCCCCGGCTATCCACTGATTCCCTGTACAGCATTCATATCATAACATATCGCTAACACTGGTTTATGAATATGAAAAACGTTAGTTCGCTGATCATCCACCGGAAGCCCGCGGTAAGAATGTCTATGAATATGGCCCTAAGTAATTTTATTGTAATACAGTAAATGTACACCTGAAAATGTAATTTGTTTACGGAATAGCGATATATCGATAATCATTCGATATATCCATATATTTTCTGCAATATATATTGATTATCGAAATTTGGTTTGCAATATATCGCAATATCAATATATCGGTATTTAATTTATTTCCCGCATCACTAGTTGCAACTGAGCACCTCTCAAATTATGAAAAAAAGTACAGTTACCAAATCTCGTGTAATTTTAACACAGTGTCAGTCTTATTGCTGTTTGAGTTCTATATAATCCCAGTAATATACTGCGTCATTGAGTCTCGTGCCGCCAAGAGTCCAACAAAAGGATATTTACAAGTTACATTTGTTCGGATCAAATTTCTGCACAATTAAAGAACAGAACTAAAATTATTTCAGTCAATTGTTAATCATAATACACTGCTCTCTTAAATTGACTGAGCATATTGGGAATTTAACCAATGCCTTTCACAAAAATCCTATGAAATATTTCATATACAATAATTTTTATCTCGATAAGGAAGTAAAAACGAGCAAAATCGTATTTAACTTGTTTGTTTGAAATATTTCAAAGAATAAGCCCCTGAACTTGACATTATGTAAGGGTCATCCTGTATAGATACAATATAACATATAAATAAAATCATAACTTAACCAATTCCGCTGAAACACTTATTTATACAACTGTAATAGCTTGCCGCTGCGCGATTGCTATGCTCCTCTCCAGGTGCTCATCTAGTCCGACCTTGCTCCGACGTCACAAATGCACAACCTGCCGACCACTGATAATAGCTTGTGCATGCCTTTTAAAGCTATGTGTGGACTGGAACATAAATGTACCTGTACTGTAACAATGGCCGCAAGCTCAGTATTAGCTTTAACCAAAATAACATATTATTGATGCAGTTTCTCCAGTATGCAAGATTCCAAGTGCATTAGGTTGTTTGTCAAAAGGGCACATGTCCTACACTTCTGAACTTTTAACAAAAAAACGCGATACTGAATGCCGTCTAGTTGCCACTTAAAGTGGACATATGTCGGTCCTTCGAATATAAATCAATATGTGTATGTTGAGAGAACATTATAGGGTAAGGTCGCCTATATCGCACCACTTTAGCATTTATAATTTTTATTGAACAATACAGTTTTTATTTTCTGCATTCCTTTACAGAGATACATTTTCAGAACATTTACCTTTCATGTAAAAAAGAATCCTTGAATTTGATTTAATATTTTTTAATTAAAATGACATTTTCGATACACATGTTAGTGGTGTCATTTAGGCAATTAGTTTCCTAAATAGCACCTGCGGTTTCTTAAATCGCACCTCTTTATCTGCAGGGAACAGGTTGAAGGAAAGCTTTTAATATTGAACATATTTAAGAGTATTTTAATGAATAATGTAATAAATGCAAATTACAAGTTTATTGAAATTAATGAAAGAGAGTAACGCATCTTCAAATGAAATTGAAAAAAATAGAGCGTAAGTTACGTAACATTTATACTTTCTGAATGCGTTCTTTATTGTTATACATTTGCCATGTGCTTCACCAGGCAGTTCAGACTGTAAACTGCGTCACCTTTTCTCCACGATTATCTTGAAGCCACCTAAGAGCTGCTTCATGATTTACCTGTCTGAAATGATTTTAAGATAGAAACATTAAAGGCTGGGCCTATGAGTATTATAATGAGGAAGCTGAAACAGGAGCATACCATTTTCCCAAGATAATCTAGCCTCTAAATTTTTGGAATGGATCGTATAGGTGGACATACAGAAGTAGCACTTTTTTCTATGGCAGGTTTGTGTGGCAAATAAAATGTTTGAGCTATTCGACAAATAGTTCACTGTTGATGTAACCTGACTCAGAGCAAACAAATAACGATCCTGGAGGAGCACCAGCTGAAAATGAAGGATGCACTGTTCGACGTTTAAAAATTATCACAGGTGGCACAAAATACCTGGTGCGCTTGTACAACACATACTTGTTGTATTAACGCCCTTCTCACCATTTGATGTTGCACTCACCTGATGCATTCCTAGTTCATTTAAATATTTTGGTGCCTTCTTTTGTACGGTTAGAATTTGCTACAGTTGCTCATATCGCACCGGTGCGAATTAGGCACCTAGAAAGTGGTGCGAATTGAGAAATTACGTCATAAGTTATTATTTCCTTCATTCTAGCCTATAATCAGCACATGTTCGAAAATCCTACTAAGTTAAATGTTCTTTAACATCTCTTTAAACGAATAACATCTTAAGATTATGGATTCCTTTGCATACAAATCCGTTATTTAGTTACAAAATGTTAGCTAAATATACAGCCCCCTGAGCGATTATATTAGATACACTATCACCACGCTGCTGACACAAAGAAGTGGCAGAAATCAAGTGACATGGTGGAAGTTCATATGGTGGATTGTAACAATACCACTAGATGTCACACTACTATAGTAATTTGTTTTAAACTAGCAGTGGTGCGATTTAGGAAGCTGCGCGATTTATACCACTCTACCCTAAGTTAAGAAAGTGATTTTCGAAAAAAGTTTGACTTTGGTTCTTTTAACAAATAGCTATGTTCTCTTTCAAGCTATGAACATGTTTTTTCGCTCTCCTGTGAAATTGAATTTTTTGACATATGAGGTTGCTGTTCAACACCATCGACATGCGATCTCTGTCCGGTGCACCGTCTGGCCGCGGAGTGTCTTTCTTTTTTAGTCTTACAGATGACCTGCTGACGTCTACTGCATAGAGTTACCCCTCTGGCTTCGTTGTGGTATAGTAGGATAATAAATGATTGTATTACGCTGCGAACCGTCGTTTTATGTGGTTGATGTATGAGTATGATTAAAACAGTAGTTAATGAAGGTAACAATAGCGCGATTATTAAAACTCAAGATTTCGAAAAGTTACAGTAATAGAGAAATAAAGTATATACATTCAGTGAAAAAGTGTTCCATAATAGTGACTTTAATTCATTTAACTAGCTAGCTAGCTACCTAGCGAGCACAAATTAAATTTATAAAACAAAAATATTGCTAGCCATTACCGTAAGAGCCAGGCTCGTGTAGGTGTGGTCTTAGTCAATAATATAACTTAAAATTTACAAGAACAGTTTACTAAATACAGTAAGTAACTTAATTCAAATCAATAAATAACACACAAGAGCAAAAAAAAAAAAGAGAAAAAGAGAAAAAACACATTTAATATAAATTGACAATCAGACAGAAGCCAGTGATATTCAATAAAAACATGAATATATTCGACAGAAATAAAAGGTAAAAAAAATACATTTGTTAATATTATATATCATGAATAATTTTATAAATTTCTTTTTTAAAAGCTTCAATTTTAAAATATTTCAAATTTGGAAAATGGTTTGTAATTTTATTACAAAGTCTTGGGCCGAAACTAGCACCATGTTTAAGAGCTGCACTTGTATGACATTTAGGCTCAATTAATGGGAAAGTAGACTTTTGTCTTCGAGTACGATATTCATGTCGATTAGATTTATGTTTTATTTGATTCCTGTGATAGGAAGTTAGTAAACTGTATTTATAAATTTTTTCAATAGTTAATACTTTAAAATCTGTATAAATTAAATTTGTTGGGTAATCTATATTTTTGTTAGACAAATTTTTATTAATGTTCTGTGTAATAAAATTAATTGATTAAGTAAAGATGATCCTACTCCACCCCAATATATTATACCATATTGTATTAATGATTTTACTAAAGCTAAAAGTATTATTCTCAATGCCTCGTTAGTGATAAAATTTCAAAGTATTATGAATTTATACATTGTCTTTCTTATAGCTTGTACACATGAAATCAATTTGTTTATCCCAACGTAAACGCTGATCTATAATAATTTCTAAATATTTAACTTGTTGGAAGGTGTTAGATGTGGGCAATTACAATAATTATTCGTTAATTCAATACATGAAATATTATGTATTACTAAGTGATAATTATTCATAGGTGGAGGTAAACCTTTCGTTGTTAAAGGAAATGGAATATAGGTAGTTTTATTAGTATTTAAGGACAGGACATTAGGATCGATATTCTAGCAGAAATTCTCGCCTCCGTGGGATTTTTAATGATCTTGATAATGACATGATACTATGAAGTTAAGCCACCAGTGATATTAGTCAAGTTGTACAACAAACTGTGGGTGGTGTATAGCCTCGACTACGCTTCACTTGGTTCGTTTTTCAGAGGCTGGCTCGCGAGTCACAAAATGCTGACGCATGGTCTAGATTACAGCGGTTCCCAAAGTGTGCTCCGCAGAGCCCCTGTGGCTCCGCGAGTGATTCTCAGAGGCTCCGTCCGCGGCAGTTATGAAGATGACAAAAATTTCTGCTTCCATCTAGTCTCTAGCGAGAAAAACGCAAACTACTTCCATCAAGCGAAAATACTTTCTCAAAAAATAGTTTGTATTATCTTTCTAGATGGAAGCACCAATAATAGATCTACTCGTTACTGGAACTATCTCGATCTTTCTTGCTTGCCAAGCACTCGATAATTTTCGAAATTTTTTTTATGTTTTATATACCAAGCAGGCAGCGTTTGTTAGTCGTGATGCGTGGAATCTAGAATCTATTGACTGTTATGTTGCTTCAAAAATATATACTGTATACCTGTATGTTAATTTGATTGCAGAAGTGTTAGCTAAACTTTCGTTGAAATGGAACTGTGGCTTAAAACGGGCTCCGTAATACCCGAGAGTCATCAGCAGACAGTGGATGTGGGATGACTTAAGGAAAACTGAAGTTGTTTCGTATCGGAGTATATGGCACGTGCCGCGTCGTCCGTCTTTTGTGTACCTGGCGAGTAAAGCAGCATACATAGTAGCATTGCAGCGCAATGTGTGCAGTTGTGTTATCCTGCTCAAGTATTTAGTACGAGTGCAATGCTGATCCATTCATAATGTCGAACGCAAAACGTTCAATTCACTCAGAGATACTAAGTGCAATTAAGAAGTATTGGAGTGACATTTTAATTATTAACGAAGATTGTATCATGTGTAATGTATGTAAAATTAAAATAAAAACCAGAACAACTCAAGCTATAGAGAAACATTGCAACAGTACATCGCACAGGAAATGCGTTGAAATGTAATCTGAGGAATCATCATCATCATCATCATCATCATCATCATTTAGTTGTGCGGGTCTAAACGACACGTGCAACATGATGCTCAGTGCAAATATTCCTCTAAAGAAATTGAGTGATCCCCATTTTAGAGTTTTTCTTCAGAAATTATCTCGATATAAAAACTGTTTAAGCGATACGCGAAGACGATTCAGCTTCGACAACTTACGAGAATATATCGTCGTTTACTGTAACGCTGGTAATTGCATCAATGATGACGAGGACTGAACTTGCAAGGCATGTACTACAGTATTACAGTACGTTATTTTTCTTTTCCTTCTGACTGTACGGAGATACAGTAGCATGTTGACGTCGTCTGTTTACGTTTAGGGGAGAGTCGGGTAGTATCGGACATCGGGTAGTATCGGACAGTGCGTTCCTTTCATCTACCACCATATGGTAGTACCTGAATGACATGGTTACGTTTCTCTATGCGACATCACAGAAATGTAACCATGTCAATCAGGTACTATCATCGTGTGGTAGATGAAAGAAACTCACTGTCCGATATTACCCGATGTCCATACTACCCTCTCTCCTCTCACAACCGACGAACTGCAAGTCTAGCTCTGACAGCCGTCGCAGTAGGACGTGTCCAGCAGCGCGTTGGGTCTGAGCAGGCAAGCAGCTAACATTGAGTGGTTGTTGTTTATTTCTGTGTGTGTTCATATACGCATAATAAGTTAACATGGCAACAAAAGTTATTCGGCAGCATACAATCAAAGCAACATTTAACAAGGATCAGCAACGTCCGAGTGCTATGGAAATTCATCAATGGATAGCAGACGAGTTAAATGTACAAGAAGACGACCTACAAACAATACAACTCGTAAGTAAACAACATGCTGTTTATTTGAAATTTAAAACGTCTACAGTGTATGAGAATTACCTCAAACGTTACGAAGGGTCATCAACCTTAACCTTACAGAATGGAGACAGAGTTGACGTTACGCTTTCCCCAGCGGAAGAAGAAAGTACTGTTGTAAGAGTGTTAAATATCCCCCCCGAGGTGCCCAATGAACGATTACATAATGTTTTCCAAAATTATGGGAAAGTAAAACAAATAGATAGTGAAAAATGGTCGTCGCGATATCGATTTCATGTAGATACCGGAATAAGGCTAGTTAATATAGTCATTGACAAACCGATCCCATCCACCATTGTAGTAGCTACATACGAGGCGTATGTGACGTATCCAGGCCAGGAACAATCATGCTTCATCTGTGGCGGATTATCCCATCTGCGGAATACATGTCCTAACAGAAACTTAAAAGCGAAAGTCACTGTTGCCCCTAGAACTGTCTTCACTATGAGTGATTTGTTTAAAAATGCCGAATCGACGTCGCGATCAACAGTTGCACCCAGAAGTCATTCTAGTCAACAAAAGGAGAGTGAAGCTTCCGATAACCTTAATGAGAATGATGACGTCATATCACGTCCATCGGACATTATGGAGACGGAACACCAAATTGACAAACACAAGCAGTCTAGAGGGGACGGAGTCAATGGGTCAACGACTGAACAACATCGGGAACATAGTACTCGTGACCATGAAGAGGCAGAGCAAAATCCGGGGACGACACCTTTTCCAGTGAATTCTGAAACTGATTCTGCAGATGAAATTGAGGGAACCCGTGTAGATTCCGATCAACAAAAGTCAGGAGACGGCGCGTCTTCAATCTGAGCTGACTTCTGTGTGCGATAACAAACGTAAGACATCAAGTAACACGTCAACTGTTAAGAATGACTTACAAGGCGGTAGTACATCATCTTCATTGGAGAAGCAATCTAGTACACATATACCTACACAACTTGAAGCGGAGCAGACATGGAATGAGATGATGGACGCAGACGACACCAGCCACAGGTCAACTTCTGCTACTCAACACAAGGACATAGCCGCGCAGAAGACAAGCAAAGGAGGCAACAGAGCGGGTAGGTTACACCCATATAAGCATGAAGGCAGCAAGTTGGGGTTTCCTCCTCTGCGAGCAACAGATTAATATCTTTCACTTATTATATTGACATACCTAAGATAAATGCTTATTCAGTTTGACACATTTAATCATGTCTCATTTCAATCCATTCTGGTTTAAGAAAGCTCACTCCTTTGGATTATTAAACATATTTTTCCTTTCTTTAATCCCTTTCTATATTTATTTCTCGTTCATGACGGATGTCATTAATATTCTTACCTTAAATGTCAATAATATCTCCTCTCCCCGTAAAATTAAGTTATTATCACAGTGTCTTCGCAATATGGACATCCAGATTGGCTTACTGCAGGAGGTCGGGACTTCGGACCTTCACAGCATATTTGGTTATAATATAGAATCCAACGTTCTACCCGATGAGAGAGGAACAGCTGTAGTGATTCAAGATCACATTCCATATACAGACGTAATTAAACTTCCCGATGGAAGGGGAATAGCACTCCGAGTAGATAATATCCATATTGTGAATGTGTATGCCCCCTCAGGCTCTCAGAAACGACGTGAACGTCAGAAGTTTTTACGACTGATATAACACCGCTTTTAGCACGTAAAAATGAACAATTAGTATTAGGAGGAGATTTTAACTGTGTATTACACGCCTCCGACACTTCGGAGAATATCATCCTTGCCCGGAACTCCAAAATATAATCGATGGTCTAAAACTATTGGATTCATGGAAATTACAGACACGCCGAAATTCCCTTTACACATATAAAAGTCATAATTGCGCTTCAAGGTTAGATAGAATATATATGACACAGAACCTGAAGTCCAATCTTCGAGGTACAGACATATGCCCGGTCGCTTTCTCTGATCATTGTGGTTATATAATAACCCTACGAATTCCACGTCTACCCACTCCATTTGGCAGAGGAATATGGAAGCTTAACACAAGCATATTGAAGGAAGAGGATTTCAAAGAGGATTTGGAACACAAGTGGAGAATATATCAACGCCAGAAGTCGAGGTATCCAAATATTTTAGAATGGTGGGTCAATACGAAACAAAAATTAGGAAAATGGATGAAATACTATAGCATTCTTCGACAACAGGAAATAAAAGGACAAGAAGAATATTTGTATGGATTACTGAGGGACATATATGCTTCGTCTTCAACAGAACCTCGATTAACCACTTTACTGAAAAAGTTAAAGCAAGTATCCTCAAAATTCAACATGATCGAGATAGAGGTACACAAATACGAGCCCGGTCCAACAGTATGTCAGGGAGTCAACTTCATGTATGATGTCATTCGAGAGACGAAGAGGGGGAAAAGAAAATATATTAGCATGATTACTACTGCTGATGGAGTAATACACACAGCACAACCATCAATACGTTCTGTTTTGTACGAGTATTACAAGAATCTATATACCGAACCAGTTGCTGCGCCAAGTATCAATATACAAGCCAGTCAGAATAACCCGCCATCAGCTACACTCACAACGCCTTTAACAACACAAAATATATTGGCAGCTATTAAAGCTAGTCCATTGAATAAGTCACCAGGAGCGGATGGAATTCCAGTCGAGTTCTACATTGCGTTTTGGAGTATAATCGAGAGGGAAATGGTAGAAATAATGAACGCCCTTATGACATCTCCTGTTATTCCCAGTGATATTTGTTTGGGAATAATGGTACTTATACCCAAGATTGCTTGCCCGAAGACAGCTCTAGACTACCGTCCCATTACTCTCCTGAACAGCGATTACAAGATATTTATGAGGTGTATGAAGACACGTTTGAGTACAATTTTTCCACATATAATAGGACCTCATCAGCAATGTTTAGTGGCTGGCCGAAATATTCTCAATGCCACATGTGCAATTCGTGATAGCATCAGTGTCGCAAAACAAAATAAACAAAGTCATATGCTTATTTCCTTGATTTTGACCATGCATTTGATAGAGTACGTCATAATTATCTACTACAACGAATGATGGAGTTAAACATAGACCCAGCTTTTATAGCTTGCCTACGCAATATAATGGCTGTTAGTAATTCAAAACTGTTAGTAAACGGACATCTTACACAAGCCTTCCCTGTGGAAAGATCAGTGCGGCAAGGTTGCCCTCTGTCTATGCATCTCTTTGCTCTCACTTTGGATCCTCTGTTACAGAATATTTCTTGTATTTACCCTATGAATACAGGCACTATTATTCGAGCTTATGCCGATGATGTCACTATAGTTGCAGTTGATGCTACCATATTGCCAAGAATGTATCAATGTATACAACAGTATAATCGAGAAACGGGAGCTCAATTAAATGAAAAGAAAACGAAGGCTATGTACATCGGAAAAGAAGACAAGATTCCACTTCCTAGTTGGCTCAGCATTCACTCGTCCATTAAAATCCTAGGCGTCACTTTCTTCAACGATCTGAGTCAAACAATACGATATAACTGGAATTCGGTCACTAATGCTGTTCGTCACGTCTTGTCTGCACAAAAATTTCGATTCGCTGACTTGGTGAAGAGAGCGCAATATATCAATACATATGCTTTGTCGAAAGCCTGGTATATGGCGCAAATTTTACCCATTCCAAGTCTAATTGGTAAGAAATTGCGTTCTGCTACAGGGTGGTTTTTGTGGAACCGACAGATCTTGCGAGTACCAAGAGATCAGTTAACCCTGGCAAAATCTCAAGGAGGCTTAGGAGTTTTTGACCCTTACACTAAAGCACTCAGTCTGTTCGTCTACCGGAATCTTCTTCACGTCCAAGGACAGGGAGATGACTTCTCCTTCACATTCTTCTCTAAATGGGTCTCCATAACCAAGTTAGAGAATCCACCGGATTTACGAGGTCTGCCAAGTCATGCACAACAAATACGCACTTTCAAACAGGAAATCAGTTACATACCACAAAATATCCTAAATTCTGTCACGGCCAAACATATTTATAAGTATATGAATAGAAGTTTGCCAGCTCCTAAAATTGTGTGCCGTTTTCCTGTGTATAATTGGAAACGGATCTGGAAGAATATACGAAACAGTTTTTGACCTTTAAACAGCAAGACCTATGGTTTCGAGTGGTCAATGATATTTTTCCAACTAACAGTAAATTATACCATATCCGATTAGCCCGGACATCACTCTGCCCCTATTGTCAAGAAGAGGACAATCTTCAACATCGCTTTCTTGAGTGCCCGAGGACTAAACAATATTGGGAAACTACAATTCAGGATATTAGTGACATCGCGCATATCCCTGTGACATACATAGATTTAAACTTTATACTCAAGCCAAGTTTTTATTATAAACCCAAGACAACACAGGCAGCTATTGTGAAGATTAGCACTTTGTATGGAAACAATATTGGATTAAAATGTTAAAGCAATGTCCACACATTTATATGGAAATAATGTAATAAAAATATCAATTCATAAAATTGTAGTATGTAGGAAAGGTTTCATTTTCTTTATCAGTGCAATAATTGTTGTTGTTTGACTGATAATATGATCACTGAATATATTTTGGGGGTGTATTATTGTTATTATTGTTATGATTATTATAATTATTTCTTATTTTTAACAAGTACTTAAGATTCTTTAACTTTTTGAGACTTATTTTTTGTACTTAATTATGTGATAACTAATAACATTAAGCAGAGGAATTGAAATACTTTTGAACTGAACGTTAAAGTAATGCATATACTCTTAAAATGTCACAATGTTCTTTTTGTATGTAGGAGTATAATAATTGTATCATGTGTACAGAAATATTTGCTTTTGTTGTACTAGGAAAATCTCACTCAGATTATTCAACATTGATATGGGACCATTATTTTATTAAGTATTGTCTGTTTGAAATGTTTTGTTATTGCTATAGTTGTATATAATTTTGTGTTGCAATAAAAAAAAAAAAAAAAAAAAAAAAACTGTTGTTCATCTGGATGCAATGGACCGGGCGGCCTTGTAATATTTATTCAGCACGAGTTACAAAAAAAAAAAAAAAAAAAACCCGACTCTCCCTTAAAACCTGTTGAGCCAGTGGTCTGAATGAAAAATGTATCATATAGTAAATGTGCACCTACATTCAACGATAAGTCATCCCGCATCCACTGTCTAGTCATCAACTATCAACCAGTGCTCAGTTAAATGCAGATAACAACAGGTGTAACGTCACTTCAAAAGAAGATAATGCGAATTCCATGAGACTGAGTTCTTAATGTGTTGAATACGATCCTGCTTCAGAGTCTACGATGTCTAGTGTAGAGGTACCGAAAGGAATTACAAAACGAAAATATTGAACATGGAATTCCCTGAGTTTGCTGATGGACGTTCACAGTGTGAGATAAGTAACAAAGTTTTGCCCAATAGTTCTGCGTTGTGTAACTTTCTCCATTCTCCTGTAACTTCATCCCGCTTAGCCCCAAATATTTTCCTAAGAACCTTATTCTCAAACACCCTTAACCTATGTTCCTCTCTCAGACTGAGAGTCCAAGTTTCACAACCATACAGAACAACCGGTAATATAACTGTTTTATAAATTCTAACTTTCAGATTTCTGGACAGCAGACTGGATGATAAGAGCTTCTCAACCGAATAATAACACGCATTTCCCATATTTATTCTGCGTTTAAGTTCCTCCCGACTGTCATTTATATTTGTTACTGTTGCTTCAAGATATTTGAATTTTTCCACCACTTCGAAGGATAAATCTCCAATTTTTATATTTCCATTTCGTACAATATTCTGGTCACGAAACATAATCATATACTTTGTCTTTTCTGGATTTACTTCCAAACCGATCGCTTTACTTGCTTCAAGTAAAATTTCCGTGTTTTCCCTAATCGTTTGTGTACTCGTATTTTCTCCTAACATATTCACGTCATCCGCATGGACAAGAAGCTAATGTAACCCGTTCAATTCCAAACCCTGCCTGTTATCCTGAACTTTCCTAATGGCATATTCTAAAGCGAAGTTAAAAAGTAAAGGTGTTAGTGCATCTCCCTACTTTAGCCCGCAGTGAATTGGAAAAACATCAGATAGAAACTGACCTATACGGATCGAAACTCATCCTGACTTCACAAATGAAACTGCAGACTAGGTACTTTGAAAGAAAAACTGACGAACCCCATGCAGTACAGGCAATATTTTTATCTCATGTAAAAAACAAATAACGAGAAAGCACTGGAAACGTCGTACTTGATTAGTCGTGACCTGGCTCTTGCTGGTAAACCTCACTCTTACTGAAACTCTTATGAAACCACTATTAGTGACGGTAGTGAAGTGCATGGTGGACGAAAAACTGCAAACTTAATCTCCAGTGTGCCCTTATCAGATAACACTGTGCGTGATCGAATACAGAACCTATCAAACGATGTTAAAAATATCATAATTTCCCGTATCAGTCAAATGAAATTTTCGTTACAACTTGAATCCATGGACGTTGCCGGATTAACTGTGTTAATGACGTTTGTGCGGTACGAATTTTTAGGTCCTTTCATGAAGATATTTTCTTCTGCAAGCCATTGCCATCCTCTACAAGCGGTACTGAAATTTCATTGAAAACCTTGGGACAATTGCATTGACGTGTGCCAGATGTCGCAAAGGCCATCATGGTAGGTCCTGTTTGTGTCACTGTTACAAGGATCAAGAAAGTTTAAAAAACTGCACAAGTAGTCATTGTGCACTACACCAACACGCTCTCGCAACGAAAAAAATGTCAGCGTTACTAAAACAAGCATTACACAACGTCGTCAAAATTGTCTACTTTGTTAAGGCACGACCTTTTCAGTGTAGGCTACTCAGTATTTTGTGCGAAGGTATGGGATATATAGGCCTACATATGTTATTTTTATTACACGTAGAATTGCGATGGTTGTCGCGTGACAAAGTGTTGTCCCATTACTTGAACTTCGAACGGAAATTTCTTCACTTTTGAATGATCAGGAATGATTGTGCAAATGATGTTACTTGGCAGACATTTTTTCAAAATTAACTAATTAAACACATTTATACAAGGTAAATGAAAGACTATATTCGATGCTAATGACAAAATTGCCGCGTTGAAGAAAAAAATAACCTTCTACATAGGAAGTGTCGACAATAATTGATTTCAAACTTTATAGAAGAAAATAACACAATAATGAATGACTCATTCATAGCAATAATAAAAGAGCACCTTGACAGTTCGCTTCAAAATATGATTCATACTTGCCAAGGGACACTCAGGAATCGATTCGAATGAAATATGAATGGATTGTAGATCCACTTCCAGTGTAGTCAAAACCAGCAGCTCTCACTGCTGCAGAATATGAGGTCCTTAAAAACATGGTTTCTGACAGCCACTGTCAGGCATCATTTAAAAGCAAACCACTTCCGGAATTTTGTGTTAAGTTAGAGGAGAATCTTTTGATATTAAGTTCAAAAGTTAAATTTACCTTACTGTCTTTTGGTACTACGTATCTCTATGAATCAGCCTTTTCGAGGTATACGGCTACAAAAACAAAATATCGGGCTCGTTTGGACGCAGAAGACAACCTACGTCTTCAAACTCACTTCTGTGACAACGGACAGTGACAAACTCTGCCGCAAGAAACAGGCACATTCTTCACATTAACTTCGAGTGTACATGCAACATTGTAACTTTTTTAAATATCTTAACTAGTTGTTACGGGTATATCATTTTGTAGATTTAAATAACATTATCTCCAGTACTTCTTTACTATTGTTTCCTTTATTAATATACTAGCCGTACCCGTGCGCTCCGCTGCACCCGTTAGAAATAAATATAAAGTAATTACATAATTAAAATAGGACATTTGATCCAGGGAATATTCGTGTTTGATAGAAGGATAAATCGTTTAATATGTTACTTAATTTAAATTATATTTAAATAATTAAAATGGAATCATTTTGGTCTAGAGAGCACTCATTTGGTGCAATGGCAATTCCTTTAACATGTTTCTTAATTTTTATTACATGCATCCATAGTTCAATGAACATTGACATCATTTACATTTAATGTGTATACTTTATTTTACTTGTTATATGTTTCCATTGAATTATGGTAATAACTTAATTTTAACTCTTGTTTTCTACGTATTCAGTAAATGGCGCTTGGCCCACTATGGTTCTGAACCCCTCAAATAACTTAAATAACTTCAATAACTTAACTTATATTATATTATATTATATATATTATATTATATTATATTATATTATATTATATTATATTATATTATATTATATTATATTATATTATATTATATTATATTATATTTATATTATATTATATTATATTATATAAAAAAGTGTGTTGATAACGGATGTACCCCGATAAGTAAGTTTTCAATTTGTTATGGGCGCTCTTGAATCTCAGGAGGAACAAATTTTATTTTACAACAGGACAACAAAATCTGCTTGGCTCATTACCCAAATTTTTTGCATTGCATTTAATGCTATGTATTTTATGTATTTTAACTCGATTCAATTGAGCATTGTTAAAATTTGGATTATAAAATAATGAAATGCTAAGCTAACATATTATTACTGCATACTAAATCAATACACTCTCGTTGTTCATTAATTCTCTGAGATAAACATTATTTTAAGAAATACAGGAAACGAATACACAGAATAGCCTATCAAGTTTTCTGTGCATAAGAAGCTATTTTAATCTTACCTGTCCTCAATTCACTCAGACGTTACTGTAATAACATTATAGCATTATGTCCATACAGAGAAACTACACTTTCCAATGGTGAAATAATAATTAATTATACAAATCGGTTAATTTAGTTTCCGATATTGCTTCATACAAACACAGAAACATTTTCTGTAGGCTATGATTCATAGCTTTCGATTGTTGTTGACCAAGGCCCCTTATACAGTAGACGAAGTCATTTGTTTATTTCATTACACGGCCTTAGATGGCAGTTATTTTAATTTTAAAACTCATTTATATCATTAAATATCAGTCCTATCAAAATTTTTCAAAGAATAAAACTTATCGAGAATGATTTGTAAAGAAATTATTGTTATGTAACATTATTCATAAAAATCAATAATAAGCGAGATATTTCGATTTATTTAATTCAGGCCTCCTTATAACCCCCCTTTTAAATAATGTATTTTGAATGCCATATAGCCTATAATCTAAGTTACAACGAACTTAATTTATATTCCAATTTTCATCGAAATCCGTTCAGCCATTATCGCGTGAAAAGGTAACAAACATACAGACAGACAGACAGACATACAAACAAAAATTTCAAAAAAGCGATTTTCTGTTTCAGGGTGGTTAATTATATGTTAGGACCAATTATTTTTGGAAAATCGAAAATTACCAGAAAAATTTCGGCTACAGATTTATTATTAGTATAGATATTATTATTCGTACTTTCGTATACGTATCGTATGTAATATGCTTCATATAACATAATAATAATAATAATAATAATAATTTATTTATTTAATCTGGCAGAGCTAAGGCCAGTAGGCCTTCTCTTCCGCCCAGCCAGACTCTAATTCTAATTGAATACAATTGCTTACATAGTTATTACATTAATATCTAGACCATAAAACAACATGAAAGTAAATAATGAAAGTTTGATAAGTAATGTTAGTGTGACAATAATAAACATTGATAAGAAATAGTTATAATAATAATAATAATAATAATAATAATAATAATAATAATAATAATAATAATAATAGACCTCTAATAATAGTAGTAGTGGTAGTGGTAGTGGTAGTGGTAGTGGTGGTGGTAGTGGTAGTAGTGAGATAATTTAGATATTTATCTGTGATATATATATATATATATATATATATATATATATATATATAACCATTGAACATTGAGAAATCTGAAACACCTATTATTGTTAACAAGAATTGTTAGAAAAATATTTCGTTAGCCTATTCTTAAATTGGTTTGATGTCTGACAGTCCCTGACATTACTCGGTAGAGATTCCAAAGCCGAGGAACAGCCACAGTGAAAGAAGATGAATATAAGGATGTTCGGTGGGAGGGAATGGATAATATTGAGGAGTGTTGTGATCGTGTGTCTAGGTATTGATGGGTGGATAAATTTTGAAAACGAGACGCAAGATAGAACATAGACAAATATAAGTCAAAACTAAATATTTCTTGGGGCTCCACGAAAAACTTTTGCTTCAAAAAGGGCTCCGTGGCTGAAAAAATTTTGGGAAGTGGTCTAGAAGCAAGAAGTTCTGCTTTGTCTTTCGGTACAGAAAAAACAGATCTCTAATTAAATCATTCAGTTCTTCCTGGTTAAAAGGTTTCGGCTCTGAATTTTTCCTTGAGAGATATTCATTGTCATGATCACGAGATCATAATCTCAATTCTAAACTTTGATCAAGTATGGAACCATCAACACATTCTAGCTCTTCGAGTACCAAGGACAGAACAGACTTTACAATAACGTCGGCATTGTCTTTGTTTTATCAAAATCAAATCAGCGGTCGTTTTAGGGTCTTACATTGCAATGCCCTCTTCGACCGTGCGTACATGTGAGTGCAGTGATATGTATTCGAGTCGTTAAAATATTGAGACCTGGAAAATTTAGGAGAGAAGATAATGAATAAAGATTTTTATTTTATCTGGTCAGTAACACGGCAAACTTTCTGGGGATGTTATGAGAATTAAACAATATAAAAAATGTTTAACAATTGTACACATAAAGCGTTCTATCGGCTTGAAAAAAAGAGATTTTTCTTAAGTTATTTATATCATTTTCATATGGATGACAGTCTATCATCTCCGCTAATTATCTAAAAAAAACTAATTACAGATTTAACATCAGCAGCCCAAACTTTGCCTAATCCGCATATTATTTTTATGATTTTTCTTTGTAGACCAGTGTTATCGTGGCTCAGGTTATACGAGAGGAGAAAGTTACTTTCTCTTTCTCTCTTATATCGAATTTTGCACACCTCTGCCCCTTATTACTTATATTTTGTTCGATTCCAAATCTTTCTCGCTATCATAACTTAAATACTCGGTCATAACACGATAACACACCAGAAATTCCACTCCACACATTATCTCTGTATTCTTCTTTCACTGTTGCTATTTCTCGTAGCTTGAATTCTCTGCCACCTAAAGTCAAGAGCTGCAGAACTTTGATTTCTTTTAAATGTAAATTAGAAGAATATCTTATGATGAGTTGACAGACCAAAAGCGTTGCAAATATTTAATACAATACATTCCACTGTGTTTATTTTTATTTGTTGTTTCTTATTTTTATTGTTATACTTATTTCAATTGTCTTGGAAATGTTATTATGTAAATAGTATTTTTTTTCTAATTTAATGTTCATATGTTTACCGCAGTGTTCACTTTTGTATACTCTTTATTCTAATGTCTGATTATGATTTTGTCATGTAAATCATGTTTATTTTTCATTTAACACCAATATGTATTTCACTGTTTTACTTTTTTTGTTATTTTTATTGTTTAGACCTACATTTTATTCAGTTGTCGATTTCCAGTTTAATTATGTGAGTCCTACTTACTTCTTCTTCTTCTTCTTCTTCTTCTTCTTCTTCTTCATGCATTAAGCCCTACAAAGGCTTGTTGCGCGCTCCAAATTATTAGTTCATTGGTCTTTCCACCGTTTTTTTGGTCTTCCTATGTTTCGTTTCCCTTCTGGTATATAATTTAATATTTTCTTTGGGTATCTTCTCTCATCCATTCTGTCTACGTGATCTAGCCATTTTTGTCTATGATGGTCTATTCCTTCATTTAGGCTAAAAATCTGTAATTGATTTCTTATGTCTTCATTTCTGATTCTGTCCCTTTTAGTGACTCCCAGAACTGATCTTAAAAACCTCATTTCTGCTGCCTGTAGTCTACGAGTACTTTTATCTCTACTTGTCATTGTCCAAGTTTCACTACTATATAGAGCTGCAGGAACTGCCATAGTTTTATAAAATTTTATCATCGTATCTTTTCTTACTTTATTTTTTAAAGTTCTTTTAATTCCTACTTACTTGTGATATATTACTAATATGTATTCTAATGTTTTTATTTTTATTTTTATTGTGTACATTTTAATGAATTATCGGCTTCTGATTTTATTATTCGTATTTGATTCTAACAACATTAATAAGTTTTCCACTGCGTTTATTTTTGTTTTATTAGGTAAATTTTTATGTAACAGCATTTACATTAAAAATGCACTATCCAGAATTAATAATTCAGTAGTCCGCGATGAAATTACTGCCTCCAAAGTTTGAATGTTTTTAGGGTATTTTTAGCATGCTGAAGTCAAATTCGAAGCCAGAAAGTTCCTATCGCATACCATGTTTTTATTATTTTAATTTTCTTATAATATATTACGACAATTTATAGCATAATTATTTAAACTATAATACTTTAACAACTGTAGTTTTAGTATGTTAAGATATGAAAACCAAATATATTCAACATATTTTTAAGATGTTTATATTGAAAATCAAGGTTAACAGATGTTTCTTAGCAGATAGAGGGGCAAGCGTATAAGGAAGTTAGGGAGAAATAACGTACAGCCTTGCCATTATCTTTGTTTGTGGGAGATAGAAATGTCAGCCATACTTTGGTGAGAGATTCAACTCAACTCATCTAGTTCCTCTCATATTTCAATAGTCTGTGTTTCACCTGGAAACGAAACGAAATCAGTTTTTGAAGCTTTATTGTGGAGTAGAAAGTTGAGAGATTTTAGTTCAGTAAGAAAGTATTTACCATGTCGCATCGAGAATGTATAAATAAGCCAGACCATTTTTGTTATATAACTTATGCAGGATATACACATTGCCTAAGCAGAGGCGTCATATTACAGATTTTGTGAAAACGTCATACCATGACTATTTTGGAATCAAACTTGGAGATCAAAGTAAAGCTTGGACACCACATAAAGTATGTAGATTATGCATTGAAGAACTTCATCTTTGGATCAACGGCAGAAGACTGTTGCTATCTTTTGGAGTACCTATGGCTTGGAGAGAGCAGCCGAACCATAGTGATGACTGCTACTTCTGTTCGTATGATGTGAAGGGGTACGATTCTAAAAATAAAAAGCATATCGTGTATCCAGTTATTCGGTCAGCCATTTTACCTGTACCCCATGGGCCTGATGTATCAATCACTGTGCGACTAGAAAATCTTGAATAGTTTTCATCTGAGTCTGATGTAGAGGTGAAGGAAATTGTGACGAGTGACAGTGACTATCTACCAGAGTCGGGTGCAGCAGAACGTGGCTTTAAATAAGGAAAGAGTCTGTTTCAAATACATATGTGAGAAATTTCCACTACTATCTGAAGCAAATTAAAAGAAGATATATTTAATGGTCCTGACTAAAGAAAACAGATGTCTGATGCGGCATTTAAAAACACTGTGGATGAAAAGGGGAAAGTAGCATGGATATCTTTCTGTGAATTTGTTTTAAAATTTCTTGGTAACAACAAGGGTCCTAATTAAAGAAACATTGTGGCTAACATGCTTGAAGTATACAAGGAACTTGGTTGTAACATGAGTATCAAAATTCATGTTCTGTTTTCTCACCTAGATTATTTCCCCGAAAATCTAGGATTTTTGAGCGAAGAGCCAGGTGAACGATTTCACAAGGATCTGCAGGAGTTCGAAAGGAGATACCAGGGACGATGGAGCATCAGTATGCATCCTCATTATTGTTGGATGTTAAAGCGTAAAATACCTGAAGACAAAAATAAAAGAAAGAGGAGCAGGAGGACTTCCTCAACTAAGAAGCAAGTGGTGTAATTTTTTATGTGATACATTGTGCTAATTTATACATCCAATAGTGAAGTAAACAAGACAAAACAAAGTAAAAACACTCTAATGACATGTAGGAACGACCATACATATAATTGCAGCAAGTTGTGTCTTTTAAATATTGTTTTTGAATTTGAAATAAAAAAGTGAAATGAAAAAGTTTGTGATGAAATTCACGTAATTATACAATAAATTTAAAATGATTTTGCAAACAAACCTGACGTGATAGAAGTAAACGGATTGACAATTCGAATTCAGCACATCGACATTATATAAAATCACATTATTTACTTTAGGCAACAAACACAAAGTTGAAATTCGCAGGCTAGTGATATAATCGAATGATATTGTAAATGCTGTCCTCATTTTCTGTTTCATTGTACGGATATAAAGAGAAAGTATTGTAACGCTGCAAAAATTCATAGCAAAGCTATTCGCGGAAATACCACACGCTTTCGCCTTCCATGAAATCTTAAAAGTAAATTGGGTCATAGATTTTATCATTTTTTACATATGTCTCTCTCAGTGCAATTGAGGGGTTAGCTGGAAGAAGGGCGTAACTCAGAAAACATAGTTTTGAGATAATAAACAAAAACTATCTGTACCCCGCATCTCTTGCTGGAATATGATACTATTCATATATATTTTAGGGTAAATGTTCTCTTGTGATTGCAATGAGTTCCATGGTTAATTCTTAAATATTGTACGAGAACGAAGCATTCAATATTTTTTTAATTACGCCCTTCTTCGATTGAAGAGTGTTGAAAATAATGCAATACTGTTAACTTTTCTATACTTCTAATATTTTTATAGGAAAGGCTAGATATAGATCTATACTACAATAATGAAGATAATTACAATGTATGTTCTACAAAAAATATATATGTAATATGGTCGTTTACTAAATAGTTATCACAACATTAAAAATAATTTAATTCCATTTATTCCACGTTATCATTTTAACTGAAATTACCTAGGACATAGGCTTACAAACACTATACGACTTTAAGTCATCTAATAACCTAACAAAACCACATCTAGAATCTTGTAAGGCCTATTGGAGTGTTTGCCTCTCATATCTGTCATTAGAGTATCAACTAGTTTCACTATATTTTGTACAGTTATCACTCGTTTCTTAGATATTTTAAACAATGACAGAATAAAAGATTTGCATAAAAATTCTTCTCAGTCGTGATACTGTATAACCAAGAACATTGTCGGTTCTGTGGTTCTACAATTGTTTGACGTTGCTTAATGGTCCTTCTCTCCAAATGTCCCATAAGAAATGTATCCTTTTGGTTTTTGATTCCAGTTTCCAAAATCCTCAATGGAAAATGGATTGTTCCTCTGTAGACATCTCATATTTCTTCTGGCATCAACTGGCTTAAATGTTTTGCTGCTAACCTGTCAGAAATATGGTCGTTCCTAAATGACTGACTGATAACCTGGATCTAACATTTTATAGCATTGCATACGCCTATATTATTAGTACCATATATTCATTCTCCATTGACAAAAATAAATAGTAATACTGTATTTCTTTCACCATTTTTCCTGACCTATTTGTATAAGCTTTGTCGTAATTTCGTCGTCGCTGGCTAGATTATTCTTCCATAGTTTTTTTATTAAACCGTTTTCTACTTTTCCGTATGTAATTCATTTTTACTGATACTTTCATCATCAGAAAGGTTATATTCGCTTCCATTAGGCAAAGATAGGATAGATTAGAACATTCGTCAGACAACGCGAACACCCTTGCAGTTACTGGTTGCCGTTGCTGGTCCTCGAACCACAGTAGTGAGATGGAACACGGACCCAATTCAATAATATCTCTCTATTGCAATCTATTGGGAATAGAGACATAACATTGTGGTGGTTGGTAGAAACGCTATCGAAGAACGCATATAGCCATTTTACGGATAAACGCCCTAATTCGAATTACGCCCTTCTTCCAGCTAACCCCTCAATTATTTTATACGCAGTGTCTACGAGTCATATTACTGGTATATGGGAGGGCAATAACGAAAACATTTCAATGAACACCAGACAATTTTCTTCGTGATATACAGTATGTCTTGCTAAAATAACTGAAGCAGTGAAATTCGTATCGGACGTAAAAATTAGTTCTTGGAAAATTAATTTTATACATAGGCTATAAGTATTTATACTTTTTGTTGGGAACTCAGATTAAGGGCAGTTGGAAGTTATCGCATGCAGAATAATGCTAAAGATAGCGTATCTTTTTTTAGTAGGTTATTTTACGACGCTTTATCAACACCCTAGGTTATTTAGCGTCTGAATGAGATGAAGGTGATAATGCTGGTGAAATGAGTACGGGATCCGGCACCGAAAGTTACCCAGTATTTGCTCATATTGGGTTGAGGAAAAATTCCGGAAAAAACCTCAACCAGGTAACTTGCCTCAACTGGGAATCGAACCCGGGCCACCTGGTTTCGCGGCCAGACGCGCTAGCCGTTACTCTACAGGTGAAGATTAGCCTATCTTCAAGTAGTCCTAATTATTATACTATTTATCAGAGCTCTTTCATTTTTTAGTGACATGTGTATACACATGAAGCTTTAAATAAAAAAGAATGGTTACTCTAGAGTAAATATTTACCCATAAAATAATTTTTAAATTTAAACAAATTTGTTTTGTAAATTCACTACATATCCATGATTAGGTACACTCTGTTCACTATTATAGAACACATTGACTTGAAATTTTAGCCATTTACTGCTAAGAGATACTGAAACGCACCCTGCTAAAGTCATTAATATATCTGCAATATTATAGGCATAGGGCTTATACCAATCTTAATCGTCAAAATTTCTTTGTTTTTTTTATTGACGGTGAAGATTGGCATAAATCCCATGTCCATAAAATTGCAGATAAATTAATAATTTTGATAGGGCGTATTTTAGTATTATTAGCAGTAAGTAGATAAAATTTCAAATCAATGTGTGATATAATATGTGAATAGAGTGCACTTAATCATAGGCATGTAGTGAATTTATATAAAAAAAATGTTTCAATTCAAAAATTATTTTAAGAGTGAAGATTTAAGGCTCATTCATAATGAAATTTAAACATAACGTAAGTGTTAACTTAAGAATGTAAACGTTACGGTAAAATCAAGAAATCATACCATCATTCACGATGGGAACATAAACATAACAGCAAACATACTTGGTAACCATGGAAACATAACAACGACGCCATTTCCTCATATTCTGTCGTATACTTCAGCGCTCCACGATTGTGTTTTATTTGCAAATCACGTAAGCATAAGCATGAAAGTTTGGAGTTTGCAAACTTCCATGTTAACGTCTTACGGTAATGTTTATGTCAATGTTTATGTGAATCATTGTGAATGATCCCATTTGGTAGCCTGGGCGCAAACTTCTGTGTTTATGTTACGGTTATGTTTAATTTTCATTGTGAATGGGCCTTTACTCTAGAGGAACCATTCTTTTTTTTTTTTTTTTTCGTTTTAAAGCTCAATGTGCATACACACATCATTAAGAAATGAAAGAGCTAAGATAAATAGTATTATATTTATGACTACTTGTAAATAGGATGTTTTTACCATTATTCTGCATGCGATAACTTAAAACTTCCCTTAAGTTTAATCCTCTGCCAGAAAACTAAACAGATGTATACAAAACATTAACAGATCATTCAATATTTAATTAACTTTAAAAGCAGATTTTTCTGTAGTAGTCCTAGAAAATATTACTGAAAATGAACTCTATGTACGAATTGCTTTGCAAATTAATGCAAAACTAATAGCATGTATTACGTAAGCCGTACAGTTTAGAAATTATATTATCAGTAAGTAATTTAATTAATATCAGAGGCTTACACAAGTGTTCTGCCCATGAGCAGGTCTTTCACTGCAAATCCAAAATTCTTCAATATTTCCTATTTTCTGACTTTCTCTTAGTCTCCGCATATGATCCATATATCTTAATGTCGTCTATCTGATTTCTTCTACCCCGAACTCTTCTCCCGTTCACCATTCCTTCCAGTCCATCCTTCAGTAGGTAATTTCTTTTGAGCCAGTGACCCACCAATTCCTTTTTCTCTTTCTGATCAGTTTCAGTATCGTTTTTTCTTCACTCTTTCCAACACATTATTCTGTCTGTCCACTTCACACGTTCCATTCTTCTCCATATCCACATTTCAAATGATTCTAGTGGTTTCTTTTCACTTTGTTGTAATGTCCATGTTTCTGCCCCATACAATGCCACACTCCACAAAAATACTTTCTTAGTTATTTTTTCCAGAGGTCCCCAGAAGATGCTCCTTTTTCAGGGGGTTATTATTTGAGATATTTCAAACAAAACAGTTTAATACAATTTTGTTCGCTTTTGCTTCGTTTTCGAGAAGAAAACATTGTTCTGTATGAAAAATTTCACAGCATGTTTTGGGAAAGCCATTGATATAATTTCCAATGTGCTCAGTCAATTTAAGAGATCAGGATATTATGATAATAAATGATGGAAAGAATTTTAGTTTTGTCCTTTAAATGTGCATAAATTTGATCCGAAAAAAATGTAACATTTTAAAATTCCTTTTCAGAACGAAAAATTGTATTTCTTCAGATCAAATTTCTGCATTTTTAAGGGACAAGATTAAAATTCTTTCAATCAATTATTATCACGCTTCCAGGTTATAAGGTCCATAACAAAATGTCTACACGTACAAAAGGTCCACAAACTAAATAGTCCAACATTTAAAGCCCTACTTTAAATTCGTCCATGGAGTGAAAATGCCCAACATCTATGTGGTCCACAATATTATAAAGCACATCATACGGAATGGTCCATCATACGAAAGGTCCATACAAAAAGATCCAACATACAAAGCTGTTCAACAGAAATGAGTTACTAACTGTAATAATAGGGCCTACATATATTACTGGTCATTCGGCAAGAGGGCGAAGGCGAGCAGTTCCCCCTACATTTTCTCCTGAAACATGGAAAGTCTATGAATTAGTAATTAATGGCAGACAGCGTACGAATAATGTGATTGAAGAATTCCACTCTCAATTCCAACGACTTGTGGAGTCACATCACGTGAACATTTGGCGATTCATTAGTCATTTGCAACAACAGAAATCGGAAACAGAACATTTAGTAACCCAGATCCTTGGTGGGCATACAAATATTAAGCAACAACTAAATAAACGGTATATCAATATTCAAACCAGAATTTTCAACATTGTCGATAATTACCAAGATTACAAAGATAGGAATGAAATGTTTCGATATCTTATAGCGATATCATACGATTTGAAATTATATAGTGACCCTCAAGATGAACAATATATGTATTACATATAACATAATTGAAATGACAATAAATTCCTCGGCACTTTCCTTGCAGTTTTCCTTGTTGGACATTTTAGGGAAATGGACGAATTTATATGTGGACATTTTCAAACGTAGGAATTTTTAAGAAGAGGACTTGCTGACAGTGGATCTTTTCAGGTAAGGACATTTATATGGCATGGACGAATTTTCTATGTGGACATTTTCGTAGAGAGGACCTATTGCACAGTGGACCATATCTCACTTAACGATTATCACAATAAACTGTTCTCTTAAATTTACTGAGCATATCAGGAATGAATTCAGTAGCTTTCCCAAAATACGCCATGAGATATGTTTTCTCTCCTAAAGGAAGTAAAAAGGAACAAAATGTATTAAACTATTTTTTTAATATCTCGTAGAAAATCCCCTTGAATATAAATTACATTACTTAAGGTCCATTCTGTATGTTGCTTTTGGGATTCAAATGATTGTTTAATAGTAATTCAAGAAACTATGCTTTACATTATCATTCGCAACCTGCCAGAAGGAGCTAATTAGTTGCGAAACATGTTACTGTTATCTTCGTGACTTGGGTTTGGTAGTGTAAGTATGGAGCTTACAACGACAAAATAACATATTTTATGCTGTGCTTGCCCAGAAACCGTTCCATATTGCCTACATCACAGATTACTTGACATCTGTCATCCAACGTTCGAATTTCGAATCTGCTACAACAGAGGAATAAAAACGTTTGCTATTGTTTTCGTAACACATACGTATGTGAAACGCCAATCAATGTCTCAAACAATATGCATTTATTTTACTTTCACCAATAGGGGGCTGCCTTTGCAAACAAATATACAAAGAAACGATAGAAAAGTATAAAAAGAAAAAGAAAAGTAATACATAAAACAGGTCAATCGACCATTAAATCAATATAAGCTCTTAAGATGTGTATGAATTATTCCTCTGAATACAAATGGAGTATTTCCACAGTCTAGTATATACAGTCCCGAAGCTCAATAAGTAGTAAATATGCAAACATTAGATAGTTGCTCACCACTAGAATCGCTAATATCGCCTCATTACAGCCAACACAAAATATTACCGTCACAGTCTATTGTTTCTAGCACCCTAAAACTCAAGCTTCGTGACTGTATATAGTAGACTGTGGTATTTCATTGCAAGGAGAGAAACACTCATGACTGAATTGTTAATATTGAAATCTTTGCAGAAATTCAAAACAGCTAATCAATCCGATGATTTGAATTGAGCGGGTAATATTGGGTATAATGAGGAATCGTAGGTTCGTAAAAAGCTATTTTTTTCAGAGTGGACGTCTTCAGATAGATTCCTAACCTTGTTGTCGGCCTTCGGTCCTATGTAAACTGTCATTCTCTAATACACCATGAACTTCTTCTTACACAGCGAAGCCGAAATCTTTTAAGGGGAGAGGATGGTATTTTTTGGTGAAAAACGAGTAAATTTTCTAAAACAAAATTCTTTAAAATATCCTGTGATATGTGTGGAATGCATAGCATATCATTTTGTGGATATTTGTGCTCTTATCGGATGTTGCGTCGCCATTTTTAAACTTCCTGCGTTATTGATTTTTAAATCACTTGCCCACTTTTATTGTTGTTTCCGGTAAATTAAATTTTCAAAACAATTTTTTTTTTAACTCTTTGATATGTGTGGAATGCATTGCATAACATTTTGTGGGTATTTGTGCCCTTATCGGATGTTGAGACGTCATTTTTAAACTTCAACCGCTATGGATTATCCAACAAATTTGATTCATTCCGAATTGAATGTTTTTATAATTGACCAAATTTATAAAAATACTCTTTAATAAAATTCTATCATAAAAATAGAATGACATTTGTAGCTCAGTCACATGATCATAATAGGCCTACAAGAAGAAATGAAATTCTTAAATTAGTTGAACCTAAATGTTTCACATCTGTTGCTTTACTACACAGTACAAATTATGGTCCACGTCTATATAATTCGATAATAAAATTTCATCCAGAATTGACTACTTTAAGCAATGAAATTTTCAGATCCAGAATTAAAAAATTTATATGACAGACTTCCCTGTATTATATTATGTACCATGTATTGTAAAATAAGTTTATTTCTATCCTAAGTATATTTTTTTCTATCTTATCTTGGTTACTATATCAACATGCCCTGTACTAATTATACTACTAATAATAAGTTAATATTAATCCACCAATCTCAACATCGTCTCTTTTTTCACTCCGTTATTACTAGTATTATTATTACTACCTTATTATTATCATCTTTATGTGACCTTTTTCTTATGTATTTTGCCTACAAAGTATGTATATTTATGTAACGGAACTGTCCCCGAACACGAGCTTTGCTCTTTCGGGGTACTTTAATGTAACGTTTTTATGTATATGTTATTATTAAATAAATCTAAATCTAAAATCTAAAGCCTAAATTTAAAGAAGGTAATTTTATCGCAACAAAATTCGTGACAAAATGCAAGAAAAACGTTTAAAGTTCTGTTAATAGATAATTGTAAACCAGTAGTAGTGGGATTCAAGACCGCTTGTAGCAGTTTTCTAAGAAACATAAGGGTTTGAAATTACACAGACTTCATTGAAGACATGCTAACGACGTAACAGAATTCTAAGGTGTATTATGTCACCGTATGTCAGATCAGAGTTAAGCATATACAAATTATAAAAAAATACATGTCTTCATTCGAATATAAAACAAAAGGTTGAAAAATATTGATCAGTGTAATCTTTCCAGGAGAGATTTTCGTTTAACTCGTTGCAATTTAAAAAAAAAATTCGTTTAAAATTAACTATATTCTGTTCTTTTTATGTTTTATATAAACAGGAGTGATCGTAATTCATTAACAGTTTTCCTTTATTTCAGGTGAGTGCATAACCTTTCTCAAGTCTTTCTCGCAGTTTGGTAAGTGTGAATATTATAATACAACTAGTGGCTTATGCAGCAAATGCTGCAGACTAAGTTCATTAGAAGTTGAAACCCAGCTACTAGAAGTCCACGAATTAGCGTTTGGATTTATTTATTTATTTATTTATTTATTTATTTATTTATTTATTTATTTATTTATTTATTTATTTATTTATTTATTTATTTATTTATTTAGTTATTTATATATATTTTTATTTATCTATTTATTTATCCACCCATCCATCCATCCTTCTATTTATCTGTCTGTTTGTCTGCTTGTCTGTCTACGTATTTATTTATTTATTTATTTAATCTGATTTATTTATTTATTTATTTATTTATTTAATCTGACAGAATTAAGGCCATAAGTCCTCCTCTTCCTTCCTACCAGATAGTACATATAAATACAAAATACAGACAGTGATGAAAATAATACAAATTAAATTGAAGCCCTGTAGAGGATCAATAGGCTCAAAAGAACACTATAGAACTCTCATCGAGCTAATACAGAACAAAAAAAAAATAAAAAGAAAACAGAGATAGCAATGATGATATTGATAACTGATAATAATAATAATAATAATAATAATAATAATAATAATAATAATAATAATAATAAATAATAATAATAATAATAATAATAATAATAAATACATTACATATTAATTGTTAATTTTACAACAGAGTAGTAGTAGTAGCAGTAGTAGTATTAGTATATCCTTTCACTCCTTATGTGGAGCATAGGGCCTCGGTGAGAATCTTCCAACGGACACGATTTACTGCCGTTGCCTTCACTTCTCTCCACACTTTCCCACCTCTTCATTAACCGTTCTTCTCCATGTCCCTCTTGGTCGCTCCACCTTCCCAGCTCCTTGGGGATTCCATTCCAATGCTTGTCTTTCTATAGCCCCATTAGGTTTTCTCAGAGTATGTCCTATTCACCATTGGAAATTGAGTTTGATACAACAGAATAGTTACAATATTTATTATATATCATGGGTTAAGCCGAAGTTACGCAACCTGAAAGGTGTTCAACAAGCAATTCCATGAACTAGAATGCGATTCTTTAATTTCAATTTGAATTTTGATATTCTCCGACAGTCTCTGACATGGTCAGGGAGAGAATTCCACAGGCGTGGAATCGATATGCTGAAAGATAATGAATAGAAGCATGTTCTATGCAGAGAAATAGAGAGAAGGTACATGTCCCGGGTTAGAGGTAGTGAAAGGTAAACGAATGGAGATGCTACGTTTTTTTCGAGTGAAGCAACGAACACATAATTTGTTGTCACATCTTCATTTTTTATTTCTACTCATTTATGACATCTTTCTTGTAGGATCATTCTTGTTCTTTGAATTAATCATTCCGGCAAGAAATGACGGGGCTGGGGTAGACTTTACTGCATTCAATGTGACGGATGATGCTATGAGCAACTATATTAATTTCATTGTATTTATGTTCCAAAGTTGGCATTTCCCGCAGCTTAACACTCTGGTCAGCATTATCCTGTTCCTAGTTATGCCATCAAGCAGTTAAGCATAATCATTTTGATTAGTGTGAACGAAAATAGCCAATTAGTGGTTCCTAAAATAAGTCGAATCTTTCTGTACTTCTACGTTCTTTATAAGCATATAAGAGAAATTGGATCTGAAAATTGAAGTTTTGGCCAGGGTCTTAATTGACCTCCAAGAAAACTTTTTTTTAAATTTCAACATTCAGTACTACAGAGTGCTTAATATAGCCTGCAGAATGAAAACGATATTACTGCTAAAAATACTGGTCATAGAACATAAAATATAATAATGCTTTTCTGTAACTGTCAAGTTTTTTCCAGAAGAAAATGTGTTTTGATAGTACAATTAAAAAAAAAAGAATAGACTTATTTACTTTGCTTGATTCGTAGCTTTGAAGGCGAATTTATATTTTATTCCTGTCTTGTTATAGATGATAACATGTTTGAATCTTTCATGTTTTATTGCACGAAACTGCCGTGAATTATATTTATATTACAGAAAGAGAGAATTTGGAAGTATCTTATGAAAGAAATGTCAGAGTAAATAGTTAATTACAGTATAATTGTCTCTTTCTTGAGTTAATTAATCATTAGAAAAATTATGGTGGGTGTAAAAATGTGATCATTAAATTATTATTTACAGAGGTGTGAAAATTATTAGAATAATCTTAATTTTAAAGGTTTTTTAATAGTTCCTTCACAAATATTAATTGAATTGATGAATATTGATATATAATATTACTATACTGATGTAGGATATATTTACTACTAACAATGCCGGAAAGTATTGTTGTACATTGGTATTTTTCTTATTTTACAATTGTTATGGGAATTCAGAAATTATTATATTATGTTGGCGGAATTGGAAACATCAAAAATTAATCAAGAAATGCTTTAAACAAATTGTTCTTTGCGTTTACATTGTTGTGAAGGTTCAAATGAACGTATACATCTGTTTTCTGCATATAATTTTTTATGTTTCCAATTCCGCCAACATAATATAATAATTTCTGAATTCCCATAGCAATTGTAAAATAAGAAAAATACCAATGTACAACAATGCTTTCCGGCATTGTTAGTAGTAAATATATCCTACATCAGTATAGTAATATATATACCAATATTCATCAATTCAATTAATATTTGTGAAGGAACTATTAAAAAACTTTTAAAATTAAGATTATTCTAATAATTTTCACACCTCTGTACTGGCACTTAAATCTATTACATCAATATAAACATTTAAATCCCCAAAAAAATTCAGTTCCTTATTTAACGACGTTGTGTCAAATACTAAGTTATCGCCAAATGATCTGGGAAAACTTCGGAAAAGCCCAACTAGGTAATCAGCCCAAGCGGGAATCGAACTCACGCCCGAGCGCAACTCCGGGTCAGCAGGCAAACGCCTCTGCCGACCGAGCTACACCGGTGGCTCTTAAAAATTCTTAGACAGGTAATGAGAAAGATACTGCATTGACCGTTGCCAATGCCTTTACCATTCAGAGAACATTTCAAGGGTGAAGAGCGCTTAGTACCTGGAACAGACGACAGAAGAGCTGCGTTTTCCAGGGACGATCAATATCTACGGATGCAAATTCTACGGGATCGCCAAATGACAACTGTAGAAGAACGAAATCAAATTGAACCGGCAATGTTGATCAGCTTCAGTGAGAGAACAGAAAAAAGGAAAACTCTAAAAGGCTATCTAATCTCTGTAGGTCCATTTACACAGCACATCAATATCGAGCAAAGCGCCTTTGCTACGCTCATCATCGTCATTTCTGGGAATGGATCAGCAGGGAGCTATTTTCTTCACACAAGGAGAATAACTGCCTGCACTCCATGCTCTTCCTTTTCTAGGCGTGATCTTAGGCTGAGTATCGATTCGTCGCTGGAGATATCAGCGTGCCAATTCTGTTTTGTCCAGATCCGATGTGTCGAGCAAAGGGATTGTATAGAACTTGCATCTATATATATATTGATCGTCCTTGACGATAGGTATTGCTCTTCTGCAGCCTGCAGAATGACAAGTACTGTTGTGTTTAGATAGCTTGGCCCATTTTATGGGCGAACATTTCAGTAGGGGTGATGTAGACTGTAGAGTGAATCAGTTTCTCAACATATTCAGTGACACAGGAGGGGGAAGGAAGATAACTGCATGCATGCTGATGTAAGTTATAACTATGCTGAAAACATTGATCACGTACCTGCACTCTAAGGGCGATCACAGTTTTTCCTCTCACGGAAACGCTCGTACTTAATACGGTGCAGTCTTCTCTTTTTGCTCTTCCACTCACAATAAAGTAAACTACAATGTCTTTATTGGTTCCATTATGGTACTAATATTTACAATAGTTAATATACTACACACTTGCAGAAGGAAAAGAAGGTGCTGCACAGCGACTAACCCATACACCTCTTTCTTTCCTTATAAGTATCAAATGGACTTGCATGGTTTAAGCGTAGAATGTTATGACAGGCCAAGCTATCTAAACACAACAGTACTTGTATTTCTGGGCAGTATAAACATTGAATCCTAAAACCTTACCAATATGATGAAAGAGTAATGGAACGGAGAAAAATTCTCTCCGGCGCCGGGATTTGAACCCGGGTTTTCAGCTCTACGTGCTGATGCTTTATCCACTAAGCCACGCCGGATACAACCCCGATGCCGGTTAGAATCGTCTCAGATTAAGCTCCATCTCTTGGGTTCCCTCTAGTGGCCGCCCTCTGCACTACGTCATAGATGTCTATGAACGCAGGACCGAAGTCCATACATGTGTTGAGGTGCACTCGAATGAGTGACTGGTTGGCCGGGATCCGACGGTATAGGCGCCGTCTTATCTCACAAAGTGATTTATTACGCATATCATATATATTTTGATGTACCGAAGTACATATGATATTTCCATGCAGATATTCTGCGTCATCATATGATGAAAGAGTAATGGAACCGAAGTACATATGATATTTCCATGCAGATATTCTGCGTCATCATATGATGAAAGAGTAATGGAACGGATGTACTTCGGTACATCAACATATATATGATATGCGTAATAAATCACTTTGTGATTTAAGACGGCGCCTATACCGTCGGATCCCGGCCAACCAGTCACTCATTCGAGTGCACCTCAACACATGTATGGACTTCGGTCCTGCGTTCATAGACATCTATGACTTAGTGCAGAGGGCGGCCACTAGAGGGAACCCAAGAGATGGAGCTTAATCTGAGACGATTCTAACCGGCGTCGGGGTTGTATCCGGCGTGGCTTAGTGGATAAAGCATCAGCACGTAGAGCTGAAAACCCGGGTTCAAATCCCGGCGCCGGAGAGAATTTTCTCCGTTCCATTACTCTTTCATCATATGATGACGCAGAATATCTGCATGGAAATATCATATGTACTTCGGTACATCAAAATATATATTACCAATATGAGCCACGTTTCCGTTCATCTTTTACGAAGGTTATTGATCTTGCTGTCTCATTTGGATATTCAATTGTTGTCATTCTGCAAAATTCCACTTGTATGATTGTATATATTTGTCTTTAAGCAATATACCTTTTGGTGAGGTGGCACTTCACATTATTAATATACAGTACTGCCTCCCCGTTTTATAACGCCTCTCGTACAAGTCAATTAGGTCATTACTTATTTTTAATTTATTATTGCAATTCTTCCATTAGTCTTTTCTTGTCTGTCATCAATTCTTTCACTGCAACTAAAACTTACCCTAGCACAAACCCTAGTAATGCCGCACTTCGATTATTGTGACGTTTTGTTAAGTGACCTAAGTTCTGAACTGTCAGTCAAGTTACAGCGAGCTCAGAATATGTGCGTCAGATACGTGTGCAACATCCGACGATATGATCACATATCACCGTCCTTCGCAAGTCTTTCGTGGCTCCGACTTAAAGAACGCAGAACTTTACACTCTTTATCTTTACTCTTTCGAATTCTGCACACCTCAACACCAAATTACCTTTCGTCTCGTTTCTCTTATTTATACTCTAACCACGACGTAAATCCCAGATCACTTATCTGTGGCACACTAAGTATACCTCTTCATAGAACATCTTGTTATTCATCATCTTTTACAGTATCCACCTCGCGTCAATAGAATTCCTTCTCGCAAAGTATTAGGGGCTGCAAGACAATAAACACCTTTAAAAACAGCTTAAAAGATAATCTTACTATTAACATTTCACTCCAATCATACTGATTTAAACTATCACTGACTACATTGTTACGTCTTTCTTTAGACATGCATCCTGATAGTGCTGTATTTTCAAAATTGTCTCATAATAATCTCTTTCTATTATCTAATATTATTTGAAATATATTAACATTCTATGTATTTTAGCTTAATTCTGCTACACAGTTTATTTCAGTGTTTAATTAATAGTTCATAGTATTTTGTTGTTTAATTCGTAAATAACTCTTGTATACATGTAACTCTCATCTAAATTAAATTGTTGAATTCTTTGGAAGTTCATGCATATGTATATATACTTTTTGATGGTTGAGTGAAAGAGAAGGCCTTAACTCTGCCAGCTAAAATAAATTATTATTACTTTAATTCTCACCCATTATTATTACACAAACATTACTGTACCGGTACTTCTAATTCTTGACCTCCCTCCTGTAGGCTATGACACATTTACCCTCACTTCATATCTCTATTTTTACTTTTCCCTGCTAACTTTTCCATATTGCTACTTTATTTAGATCTTAGTTTTTTCTTTTCTCACGATTTCTCTAATTTGTAAGTATGAAATGGTAAAGTATACCTTATTTTATTTCAAGGAGTGCAGTTCGGTGGCTCCTTTGAACACCGAACTGCACTCCTTGTAATAAAATAAGGTATACTACTGTAGAAAACTTTTGTGGAACAGAAACTCCAACATTTGTACTACTTACTAGAGAATTTACTTGTAATGTACAACATCATACCTTTGTGAAATACCCCCTAGTAATTGTGGAAAAATATTTAAATGTTTCTTTATACTGATGGCATTGTCATTTTATAAGGTATAACTTAGTTTGCAATTTATAAAGTTATCTTTTTGGCCCTCGTGTGAGTTTTTATCTGTATCTTAAAATTTCTTTCACAGAAATGAAGCTAAGAGTTCGTATAGTATTTCAGGAGTTACATACACTTTCGAGAGTAAAAATAGTTTTTTTTTTTTTAATGATGGTGCGTGAAGTTGCATTTTAACCACTATTATCAGTTTGTAAAGTTTTAAATGGATGATCTTAGAAGCATGCGAATACCCAGAATTAATTTTATTACAAATGAGGAAATCAGTGAAGGAGTGTATATAAAGGAAAGAATCATAGATCGGATGGAAAAGAGAACTCTTACAATTGTATGGACAAGTGCGGAGAATGAAGGATGAAAGATTGCCAAAGCAAGTTACAAATTGGTCACCACCAGGCAGGAGAAGAAGATGAAGGGCCTGTACAACATGGCGTGGAGGAATTGCTAAAGTCATTGAGAGAAGTGGTTTAGGAAGTGGAGAGTGGCAAGACCGAACTTTTGTGGAAAACGGGTATAAGAGGCAACCACTGAAAAGGGGAACGCCTGTAAGAGTAAAAGTAAATGTAATAATTGTGACTTCAAAAATGAATACTAGTGATATGTAGATTTTTGTCCTTTATGCTATAGTTTATTCTATAGAAGCAAATTGTTATAAAACTTAAGAAATAATATTCCACTGAAAGTGTATGTGCATATAATACAGAGATATCATTTTATTTTTACTAACATTTCTAATATTAACCCGTCTATACCTTTGCATTAACGGTTGAGAACAGGAAATACCGTTTGCTATCCCCTTCCACGACTGCAGTTCGATCATATTGTCGTAAAATACAAAAAATCACTCTAATAAGTATAGGAGGGAAGAAAAGTAGTTCATCCATTTACGTAAACTAGGAAATATCGTGATTTTTAGTTTGATAATTTTCATTAGGTTTTTGTTTAATCAAAATACAGTATTGTATTAACAATAAGTGTTTTTACTCACGAACTGAGCCTATCCATTCGGATGTATTCGTTATGCAGTGTATATTATGCTGTCTACAGCACATTAGCGTACAATATAGAGAATGAAGTTAAATTGAAAAATAATCATAATATGGATATTTAAACACATTTTTGAAATGGTGGCCGTTCATTTCGATACAGGCTTCAGTTCTTTTGTGCATATTATCGCACTATAAACTATTGTACCTAATTCCAATTACCAGTTTCGTCCTTCGTACTAATAACTCATGTTGAAATAATTCTTTACCTACTCTATAAAAGAATACCTTACGTACTGTAAATTCAATCTTCATTTCTGCCCGATCCGAAAAGATTAAATTACTCAGACATACTGTCTACTGTCCGTCCAAATGGTTTTGTTGCAGGGTCGTAGGAAGGGGGGAAATCACGTGACAGTTAATTGCTTAACGAGGCCCTTTTATTTAAGTTATTTTAAACTGTTATATAATATTACGTAGAAGTCCAATTCCTAACTGAAGTTAATGTTTTCAGAAAAGAGCTATGACAGCCCAGCCACTAGCCTTTACAAAGGGGCGAGCAGAAGCGGATATGGAAATTAATCGGGATGCGACATAGGCAAACGGAAAATATGATTCAATATTGAAAGCTCTTTTGTCACTGGAAAACACAAACATATTTCCGGAATGTACTGTACTCACTACCTCAGTTGTGTTTACTATGACCGTAAGGCGACTTTGACTGCACATGCGGCCTTGGTTCTGTGTAGAGGAAGGTTGGAAGTTTACTAGTAGAGGGGATGGGAGGAAAGTACATTCAAAAACTCAGGTGCAATAAAAATTGAAGTAAAAATAAAATGATTTCCCTGTAGATAACTATGGTTGACAAGTTTTTTGTAACATGGATGAAAATCATGACGAGAATCCTTAGACGTTGTCTATTTACGATTACTTTGAAACTAGAGAACAAATATTAAGAGCAATTGATTGCATTGTAATAATTAGGCATAAAATATAAATATAACAATTACATTTGAAGATATAAGAAATATGTCATTTGGAATACATTTTCCAGGAGAAGCAATTGAAAGTTTGAAATGCTTAGCGCTCAAAAACTTATTTTCAATTAAAAATGACTATATGTAAAATAACTCTGTATGTACATTCTATATGTCTTAAGCTATGCAAAACAGTTTTTTTGACTAGAAAGTGACATCCATCATTCTTGCTTTCTTCATTTGGAACTTATTAAAGCGACAAAACAGTTTGTACGTGTTTGTAATTTAAGCGAGTGTTCTGTCGGATTTCTTCATAGAAACGATAAGCACTTACAAAGAGTGTGCTCCATTGGTCGCTGGTCGAGACGACCCTTGCAACAAAAGAAAACTCTTGGGTGCTGCTTATTTGCTCAGCGCCTCTCGACGCCTATTGCGAGCAGGTTATTGGAGGAGCTATCAGAGCGAAGCGCTATGAAGGTTGGGGCACGAAATTACTCCAGGAATTAGGTGCCAATTCCTCGGCAGGGCAATAACTTCTTTCTTCCACTATCCAATCTTCCAACTATTAGCACTTATGTGCACCTTTTATTGCACATTCAATCACGGTCCACTGAAAGGCTATTCATCTGAAAAATACTTGTAGCCTAATAGTTTTTAAACCTTCAGAAGGAATACGGAGACAGCATTCCTTTTCTGGGGTTAGGACGAGAACAATGCAAACCTCTAACACAGTGATGTCAATTGATGCCCATAGGAGCAAGCGCGCGCTTTATAGCCCAGGAGAGCCTGAGCGCTTTACAGCGGAAAGGAAAGAGACAGACGAAAGAGGTAGTATATGCCGCTTGGTTGAGCTATTTACATGGATGGCCAGAACTGATTCAATGGATAAATGGAAGATAACTTATTAAAACTGTGTTAGTTTTTAGATTTGTCTGACAAGTATAAGTGAATTATAAGAATGTAAGTTTTAATTTTAATGTTCATTTTTCACAAGTTTACTTTTTATTCAAAAGGAATATTTTCTCAATTTTTTACAGAAAAGTGAAATTTTCAGATATGTTTGTTTAGTAGCCTTACAGGTACTAAAACAATGTTTTCGTAAATCTAATATATCGTAAATACGTACTAACATACTGAAGATAGTGTATTAAAATTTTTGAAAATATTCGCATGGAAAATGTTTGTAAGGAATTGAATTAATAAATCAAATACTGTTACATCACAAACAAAAGATATGTGCCTATGTTTTGGTAAACCGTCAGCTCTATAGCTTCAGCAGATTTCGAGATAATTTAATATTCTGATAACAGAAAGTTGCGCACCAATATCACCTAAAAGCATAATGCGATAAGAGTTTTATTATGTAACATTAGTTACAGTTAAAACATATACCTAGACAACTTTGCTTTGTACTATAATATTGTTTTGATTAGTTTCATTAGGCTAAATATACCATCAATATCAATTTCAACTTATCATGTCATATTCAGTGACTTTCTTTGGGATAACACTTTCTTTATGAATGATGTGCTTAATTCACTTAGTACAGTATAGTTGTAGTTATTATGGAATTTGTGTGAATATTCCTTCGTTATTTTTTATTATGTTATTAATGTTTAAACACAACTGCAATATTAAGCTAAGAAATAGGTGTTAGTACTTTTGTTTTACAGACAATATAGAAAATAATAAACAGAAAGAAGCCATATAAAAAGACATAAAAATTTCACGTTCCGTTTGAAGTTTGTGCACCATTTTTCTTAATCCAACAGGCTACTTATTCCTCCTAGCATACCTAGCGCTTAATGCCCGCGCACGACGTCAAGTTCAGAAAAATGCGCTTGCTTTGACATCACTGCTCTAACGTCATGCTGGGTTTGCAGTGAAAGACCTGTCCTTGGGCAGAACACTATAAATGGAATGAAAACCGCATGTAGCATGTAGTGTGAAATATAATATAGCCTGCTTTCACGTCTTATGTACAAAATCTGGAATAATTCGAAAACGGTAACAAAGATAACTACATATAATTACGATAATTCATATAGAATTGTTTGATATAACATCCTTTATTTCCCTAAAACTCAACATTATACGAAAATACGGCGGGGCTTTCGCAACGACAAAGGACCACCAAACCAAAGAGTCACAAAGAATAAACTTTCGTGGACGAAGAAGATGCTGTCAGTTTGTTCTAAAACCTGGACGCTCGATTTTACTTCCCTACCTAAGAACTTCATGCCAACAAACAAACAAATAAAAATTAAGTTCTTAAATATTAAATAAAGCACCTTACCTCACGTTAAGCAATGTGATCATTTGACAATGATGGCACAGTAAGAACTGTAACTTTATAATAATAATAATAATAATAATAATAATAATAATAATAATAATAATAATAATAATAATAATACCGTAATCATCATCATCATAATCATAATAATAATCATAACAGTAGTGGTAGTAATAATAATAATAACAATAATAACAATAATAATAAAATGTATTGCCAAAAAAAATACAAAAAATTTAATACAATAAAATTATGAATGTACAAAATTCTAGCACTCCGCTGAAAGGAAGTGATCTCGTGCTCAGGGAGGATTGCATGCATTGTAAAAATGTTATGTTTTATTTAACGACGCTTGCAACTGCTGAGGTTAGGCTATATCAGCGTCGCCGGTGTGCCGGAATTTTATCCCACAGGAGTTGTTTTACATGCCAGTAAATCTACTGACATGACCCTGTCGCATTTAAGTACACTTAACTCCAACTCCGCCAACCAGGCTGACTTTCATGTAATTTTACAATAAAATATCATCTAAGAAATTCATATTTACTAATAACAAATTGCTTACATACACAATATTTGTTTTATTGTGAAACTGTTAGAGTTAAATAGACGTGGGTGTTACTTTATTAATTTGTTATAAATTCCAGAGCCGATATTAGTACTATGGTGGTAAGCAGTGCTCGTTAAACACTTTGGTTCAAACAAACATATTGTATCCATGCCTTTGGTTTTGTGTTTGTGAGTATATGGTCTGAATATGTGTGATTTTTATATAAAAAATGTAGTGAAACATTCATATAAATTTGATGTAATTTTAAGACTTTTAATTCTAAAAACAATTTTTCGGTAGAACGATAAACAGGTTTTTTTTAGACATATTGCATTAAGGGATTTCATATTGATAATTCTTGCCGTTTCTCCGATAAGAACAAGTGATGAAAGAACATCTGTTAGCGCAGCATTTGTTTATAAACCACAGTCCTGCGCTCCAATATCGCCATTAATAATATTTCTCTCCTGTCTCACATTCATACTGAAACGGGGTTCAGTGTTGAAATCTGCAAGAATCTTACCATATCTTACAGAGATTCTGAATTTCCTTAATATTTCCATGGAAAGCCATTATCTCGTTGTGTAGTATCGGAGCACACCGGCATCAACATCGACTTGAAAATTCTGCTGTCTCTTTTTCCGAGTATGTTCGCTGTAGAAATGAATCCCTTCGAATGTCATAATATGACGGTGCGATTCAGTAGTTTTACTAATTGTTTTATTTCAATAATGGAAATTATTGTGCTTTGTGTAATAGAATGATTCCAGAAAAGATGGGGCTATCCATACAAATGTGCCAAACATCCTGTTTGTGAACTATGAATTACACTTTGGCATATAAAGTACTTGAATCTGAAAAGCCGATTTTTCATTCCAGGTCAACTCGTCCATAGCACAAAATTCAATATACAGAAAGTCCACTACAAAAATGTAGACAACCAAAACGTCCAATCAAATAAGACCACTAGTCAAAATATCGAATATGGACAAATGTCCACAAGTCACAATAATGAAACGTCCAGAAGTGAAAAGTCCAATAGGCCTATATGATATATACACAGAGGATTATTCAATATTCACGACCAAGATTCCCATCTATGTGAAATTCCTATAGAATAACGTTGAAAAGTGACCATAGAACCAACAACGTAATGGAAAGTTCCCATTCTAAGTTTAAAAAAAATATATATATTTTCTGGTCATCATGTTAGTATTTGAATATTTATAGAAAATAAACTCAAAGACAGAATGATACAAAGAATATCACAATCCAAATTCATAATGTTAACATAAGCGTATGACACCTCTTAAACAAGAAGTATATTAAACCTATAAATCAACGGCGAAATAAGGGATTGCATACCGATCACTGTTGCCAACATATCGCCCTACGATCTCGCTAACTTTTCAACAAAAAGTAGCTAAATCTCTCCAAAGTTTGTTAAAAAATCCCCAGAAATGCCGCTAAAAATTAATAATAAATGTCACTAAATAAAAATAAGAAAAACATACATAAACGGAGGAAAATATAATTTCCTCGTCATCAACCTCTTCTTCGTAGTCTGGTTGTATTGTTGACGGCTGTGATGTTGAGATGGAAGGTGTGGAAACAGCTGACTGTGAATACACTGCACTTGCTCCAGTCATTGACACTACACTTTCTGGTAAATTGTAAGTGTGGAAATATTCACCCAAGCGTTTGACCACATTTTTTTTTTTTTGTGAAATCTAACACTTTTTAAATCTTATATATTAAAATTATATTAAAACCAGCAAAACCTACAGTCTCATTTGCTTCACACGAACTGTCGGCACAAAATTCCAAAGCTCAATTGCCTCGGGTCGGTTCGGAGTGGAAAATATCCGCGTTGCTGGAGCTCGCAACTCGTCACGTGCCAATTAAAATTACCACCGTTTATCAGTGTTGGGACAGTAGCATTGAGATAGAGACCTAACCCGTGAGAATCATTGAATCAGCATCTTTCACCCCTGATCATTGAAGGACATCAGGACTTACACGTATGAATCATTAGACGACTCAGTCATGCACCATGCCTCTTCTAAAACTAAGAAGTGCATGACTTCAGTTGAATGTTTTAACTTAAAAGAAGGGGAAAAGTGAAGGAATATAAAAATCAGCAGAAAAATCGCTAATCGTATTTTACAAAATTTGTCGCCGAGACTGATTCAAAATTCCCTAGATTTAGCTACTTATCGCTAAATATGGCAACACTGATACCGATAGAATCAATATAAGAACAACAATGTGAAACAATAAATGCGGCCACCTTCATATCATATGAAACTGCATGGTGAAGAAGAAAATTAGTCATTATTGTAAATTTAGCTTACATTTCATTATTAAATTATTAATTTTCATTATTAAAAATATTGTTATGGAGGTCCATGATACCGTACATGTAATAACTTAGACATTTTTTATAATAACATTTAATTACTGTGGGCACTTTTCATACTGCACGTTTAATGCCTATGAACATTGAGAGTCGGCCTGGGTGGCGCAGTCGGTAAAGTTCTGGCCTTTTGTGCCCGAGGGTGCGGATTCGATCCCGGCCCAAGTCGATGGCAATAAGTGTGCTTAATTGCGACAGGCTCATGTCAACAGATTTACTGGCATGTAAAAACTTCTACGGGACAATATTCCGGCACACCGGCGAAGCTGATCTAACCTCGGCAGTTGCGAACGTCGTTAAATAAAACATAAATTACAATTTTTTACATTGAAGATAATGGCCATTTATTGGCTGTGTACATATCCGTTTCATCTTGGTCTCAAAAATTCGGACATAACTTAAATACAGATAAATCACAGGCTATCTTATTTTCGAACAAAAGATTAATCCCCGTTATTAATAAGCTGGACCTTCCTCCTGTGACTCTGAATAAAGCGATCATTCCATTCAGTTCAACTGTAAAAAACCTGGGAGTTCATTTTGAATCTAACCTTACCTGGGACACGCATATCAAACACACGTGCAAGAAAGTATCTTCCACTCTTCACACATTAAAAAGATTGTACCACTATCCAGCTAAATTAAAGCAGACGCTTGTGTAGACTCTTATTATGCCTCATTTCGATTATTGTGACGTTTTATTCAGTGATCTCAGGGTGGATTTATCCCAGAAACTGCAACGTGTTCATAAAGCGTGTGTTCGTTTCATTTGTAATGTCCGCTACTACCATCACATTTCGCCTTCTTTCGATAAATTATTGTGACTCAGGTTAAATGAGAGGAGAAAGTTACATTCCCTTTCTCTCTTATACCGAATTTTGCACACCTCTACTCCCTCTTACTTATCTGTCCGATTGCACAGTCTTTCTCAATATCATAACTTAAATACTCGGTCACAATATGATAACACGATAGAAATACCACTGCACACATCATCTCTTTATTCTTCATCTTCCAATGTTGCTACTTCTCGTCACTGGAATTCTCTGCCGCCTGAAGTCAAGGGCTGCCGAACTTTAATTTCCTTTAAATGTAAATTAGAAAAATATCTTATGATGAGTTGCCACTGTATTTATTGTTATTTTTTTTCTTATTTTTATTGTGTAATCATGTAAATCGTGTTTATTTATCACTTAACGTCAGTATGTATCCCACTGTGTTTTTTTATTATTAATATATTTTTGTGTACATTTTATTCAATTGTCGTTTTCTGGTTTAGTTATGTAAATCCTACTTAATTGTAATCTAAGGCCGTGTCTCAAAGCTCAAGTCCATAGTGACTAGCAACTAGGTGACTTGTAAACTACACACTAGGGAGCTTTGGAAATGTATGCTTGAAACATGGCCTTCTTCATAGACTATTTCTCTAAAAACCATGACATCACGGTGCAGCACTGAATTAAGAAGGCAATATCCTAATACAGTTTCATTACGAATTATGTGGAAAAGATGAGGGCTTAATATATTACAATAATGTTTAAAACATTGTACAGAAGGTACCTACAATGTCAGTGTTCAAAGTTAACGTGTTATTCTACATTATATTTACATTATTTCACTTCCAAAGCATATTCAGATTTCATAGCCCCAGTTGCTGATGAGGTATCCATGTTTGTTTAGTGAACAAGTCAACAATCGAGCAAGCATTTTCGTTTACTAGCTACTACGGACTTAATTGCTATGCACTATGTAGCTTTGGATCATAACTTCTGACGTCACATCCGGCTATTTAGTCAACAATCTAGTTCACTTCAGCTGAAAATGTAGCTTTGAGACACGGCCTAATATGTATTCCAATGTGTTTATTTTTATTTTTACTGTGTACATTTTTTTATTGAATTATCGGCTTCTGTTTTTATGTGATTCGTATTTGATTCTAACAACATTAATATGTTTTCCACTATGTTTATTTTTATTTTATGAGATAAATTTTTTATGAAATTACCTCTTAGATTTCATTATGTACCTAAATTGTATCAGTATGTAATTACTTAATTCCGATCCAGTTTTATGTTCAACTATGTAAGCAAGTTTTAATCCTGGTTGAGTGTAAGAGAACGCCTTACGGCCTTAACTCTTCCAGGTTAAATAAAGCCATTATTATTATTATTATTATTATTATTATTATTATTATTATTATTATTATTATTATTATATTTATTACTGGACATTTGATGACTGGCCACATTTTTGATACTGGACATTAATAATGGTGGACATTTGCAGCGATGTGCGGTGATGACGTTTTCGGGGAAGCAATTCAATGGAAACATTGTATGTAGGCAACTGGCATTGAAGTCCAATCGAGCAATGGCATACATACAGGCACTGCTTCCCTTCGCGTCACGCTACCGCATCCATTGGAAATTTCACAGTGAACTAATTCACTGATAATCTTATTTTCAGATCCACATGATACAGAGTATATAACCCTATGTTTGCATTGTTTACATGCGTCTCTTTCTGTAAATAATCCTATTATTAATATAAATATTTTCCCACATATAGGTAGGTTGAATTTTGATATTTGTTTTTGATATATAAACAATTAAAATATCGGGCATTTTCTATGCTGTATTATGCGTTCATTTTCCAAAATTTCGTTAGCACTTCCCCTTTAATACAGATTTCTCCTTCTGGATTATTCTAAATTAGCTTCTGACCCAGTAGAACCTGAATAATTATAAAGTTTTAATATTTCTAAATGCGACTTTAAAGTGTGCAGTGGGATTGCCTCATGCTTGACGTTAAAATTTAAACTTAAGTTGTTCTCGCAGTTCCATTTAACTACTGGAGCTTCACTAATTTCGTTCCGTAAGTCATTAATGTGGTCACAACCTATGAGCTCGTGTCCTGTTCTCTCATTGGGCGGAGAAATGAACCTCACTCCTATGAACAGATCTGCTTTATTGCGGTTAAGCAATACACCGTGTCCGAAATGAAACTTACCGATAAAGATACTAAATAATTTATTCCTTAATTATGACACACAAAAAGAAATTAGGGAAAAATATTCATCAAATCAACAAGTTCATGTCACCATCAGTAAATCTCAATATGTCCCGCTCTAGTAGCACGACACACATCTATCCTATATTCAATCTCTCACCAGGCGTTGTGTAACATTTGCGGAGTTACAGATCTTACTGTGTCGATAATACTTCGACGTAACACTTGAATGTTATCCACTCTGGTGTTGTAGACACGGTCTTTCACGAATCCCCAAAGAAAAAAGTCCAATGGTGTAAGATCAGGAGATCGTGAGGGTCATGCACTAGGACCACCACGACCAATCTATCGTTCCAGGAAATGATTGTGTATAGTTTCCTGACAGATTTCCGTGGACTTCATTTTCATCCGACGTCTTCTTCCTATCGCCGCCACCATGTCGCTGAAAGTCTCCATTTTCTAGCAAATATTTGTGACACTGAACAATGGTGTGCCTATCAGAAGCTGCACTTTCGTATTTTTCCGCTGAACTGTAACCTGAAACTTAAACTCTGCTAACCAATAACAGCACTGCACTTTTTCTTGCGGTGTGAAAGAAGCCATTTTGGAAAACAATCTGTGTATACACAACAACAGGGATAAAAGGTTCTCCAATTTCACGACATGAAAACTTATCGAGTTTCTCTACAAAGTGTGATAGCTGGAAATCGTTCTTCCCCTTGGCAGGCCGTAAGGTCAGGGATCCCACAGGGATCAGTTCTTGGCCCTTTACTATTTACAATTTATATCAACGACATATCAGAATCTCTAAAGTACTGCCGACACCATCTCTATGTAGACGACCTTCAAATATACATAAAATTCCACACTGACGAAATAAATGATGCAATAACTAAAATTAATGACGACCTGGACTCAATCTAGACATGGACACGGAAATTTCAACTTAAACTAAATCCAGAAAAATCACAGTCAATCATTGTGGGCCATTCACGTTTGTTAAACACTATTACCATACCAAATTTGTCCCCGATTAAAATACACGGCACCGAAATTCCGTTCAGTGAATCAGTAAAGAATCTAGGTATTTATATGGATGAAACTTTAAATTGGAACATTCAAGTTGCAGAAACCTGTAAAAAGGTATTTTCATTAATCCACTCGTTTAGACGATTGAAGAATTTTCTACCCTTTTCCATGAAAAAAATGTTAGTGCAAACACTCGTGATGCCCCACTTCGATTACTGTGATATGCTGCTTACTGACCTAAGCGTTACTTCGGCGCAGAGACTACAACGTGTTCATAATATGTGCGTCCGTTTCGTCTGCAATATTCGCCGGGCTGATCACGTAACACCATCCCTCGAAATGTTGTCCTGGCTCCGTATAGAAGATCGTAGGAAAATCCACTGTCTTTCCCTTCTCTTTCACATATTGCATTTCTCCACTCCTCTCTATCTTGCGTCTCGTTTTCAAAATTTATCCACCCATCATAACCTAGACACACGATCACAACACTCCTCAATATTATCCATTCCCTCCCACCGAACATCCTCATATTCATCTTCTTTCACTGTGGCTGTTCCTCGACTTTGGAATTCCCTACCGAATAATGTCAGGGACTGTCAGACATCAAATCAATTTAAGAATAGGCTAACGAGATATTTTTCTAACAATTATTGTCAACAATAATAGCTGTTTCAGGTTTCTCAATGTTTAATGGTTATATATATATATATCACAGATAAATATCTAAATTATCTCATTATTATTATTATTATTATTATTATTATTATTATTATTATTATTATTATTATTATTATTATTATTATTACTACTATCATTATTACCATTATTATTATAACTATTTCTTACCAGTTTTTATTATTGTCACACTAACATTAGTTATCCAATTTTCATTATTTACTTTCATGTTGTTTTATGATCTAGATATTAATGTAATAACTATGTAACCAAATGTATTTAATTAGAATTAGAATCTGGCTGGGCGGAAGAGAAGGCCTACTGGCCTTAGCTCTGCCAGATTAAATAAATAAATAAATTATTATTGTTATTGTTATTATTATTATTATTATTATTATTATTATTATTATTATTATTACATTTTAGTGCAACCTGGCCGTATGTAACTTTTATGGATGTCTAGTTAGTTCATTTCTTTATCGGTAGGTTTCATTTCGGACACGGTGTATATTTGCATAGCATTGCTAAAGTTAAATGATTACCAATTTTGTCGAGAAAATGTATTGAATTGTGCCTTAAAAATGGTTATCAATATTACCATTGCGAGTTCTCAATGAGCGAGTCGAGCAAGACGTGATTGACCGCGAGTCAGCCAAGTTAGCAAACTGCAGTTGTAGACGCTAGCCGTAATAAGTGAGGTGAAGGTTCTGCTGAGAATGGATGCCAAAAATTCTAAGGGAGACCATCGTTATTATTAACAGAAAACGGGAAGATCTACAAAAGGAAAACAATCTATTTAAAAAAAAAGTGAAATATTTAGAAGAACAGAAAAGAAGGAACAATCTAATCTTCTTTGGCATATAAGAACAAATGAAAGAACAGTCTTGGAACACGTATGAAGTGATAGTGGGAGTAGTCAGGCACTGACATTGGTCGGGTTGGCTTGCCCAAAGCCTTTTCTTTCCTTTTATGGAATCGTATATCTGCTTCTTATGGAGAGAGCCACTAACAAAGCAAGCAGTACCATATCGAAATCTCGTCGAACTTTCCTGAGACTGTATGTGAAAAATAAAAAGAATATGAAACCTAATATGGGGTTCCCCAAATTAGGAAACCAACACCTCCCCAAATTGGGACGCAATTACCAAATAAATTAAATTTTAATAAGCAGCATAGTAAACTCGGAATTGATACAAAATACTTAGTTCGATACTACAGACCTTATAATTGAATTTATTAATATTAAAATAAGAATAAATACTTATGTCTATTTAAAAATCTTCCGAGTTGTCAACCTTGCAGAAACTTAACTTCTGTAACAAAGGGAGAACACATCCTCACGGATAAAGCAGCTGGCTGAGACTAAAGCCAAGCGGATTCAGGTAACGGAAGGCTGCCGATAAATGGTTTACATGCTTTTCACATGATGGTAGCATTTCCTTGGTAGAAAAACACTACCTTTCCAAAATAGGAGAACTCCCCTTTCCTCTGCCCGTCTTTTAGTTAGTGACGAGTTCATATGAAATATTTTTCCCTATCTTTGGATATTGAATGTCAAATTTCTTATATATATATATATATATATATATATATATATATATATATATATATATATAAAATAGCGTCGTTAAATAACAAAGTAAAATAAAAGATATATATACACACACACACACACACACGTACACACAAGCTTAGGATCGGAGACAACTTAAGAATGAAGTGAAGTTACAGTACAACGGAGTACAGATGGAGTGAGGTGGCGCATTGAGTTTTATTTACCTGTGCGTCAGTGTACGATCCGGTTCGTGATCAGAGGTACAATATTCTTCCGTCTCTTCCTACGAAACGAACTCAGGCCATCACAGTGCATTTTCAATTCATAGTGAACAGTTTTTTCGAACTAGTTACAAGTATATACATGATTGTTTTTTTGTAACGCTAACGACTTCAACGTCCCCGAGGAACATGAAAACTTGTATCCTATCCACAGTCACTAGATTGTACTACTAACATTAGAATATAAGGCGGCACATTGACGTCGTTGTTTACATTCACAGTATGTCTGCCTACTATGTTCAATGAACTGTGTATCAAGTTGTACATAAGCCTGTATGTGTACATATACAGGGTGATTCACGAGGATTTACCGTCTCTTACGGAGCTTATTTCCGAAGACATTCTGAGCAAAAAATTTCATATAAACATTTGTCCTAATCTCAATATTTTCAGAATTACACCAATTTGAATTTGTTTGTAAAATACCATTATTCTTGACTTTTAAGGGTAAAATAATATTACAGATAAAGAATGAACTATTCAGGAGTATAATTTCTTTAATTAGCTAGTATTCTGACGCTAAAAATGTTGTGAATTCCATAGTTGCTTCGTACGTTTTTTTAACTACAAAATTACTTTTCTAACGCATTTATCACAACAGTTGTTACAAACGACGCCACTCTTTTAAATTCTTTAAGGCTGTACAATGGGATGCATAATTAAACTGTAAAGAATCGAGTTCCTAAAATCGTATGATTTGTAAGAGTTTTTGTAATAAGTACGTAAGAATGGTGTCAGTTTTAGTTTTCAAATTGAAAAATAAAATCTTTACAAAGCAATTAACAACATATTTCTAGCTTCCGAACACCAGCAAGTTAAAGAAATGATACTTCTGAATAGTTCATTCTCTACTTGTAATATATTTTTACCCATAAAACTAAAGAAAAAAGGTATTTTACTAACAACATCAAATTAGTGTAACTCTGAAAATATGAGATTAGGACACATGCTTATGTGAAATTTCTTGCTCAGAATGTCTTCGGAAATAAGCTCTGTAAGTGACGGTAAATCCTCGTGAATCATCCTCTATATATATTTGGAGACACATAAAATGAATTTAGTCTATTTCAGCTGAATCAGTATTATTTTTGTTAATAATTTTCTTAGAAATATAATCGAATAAGTGATTCTTCTGTCACTGAGAATATACAAACCAAAAATTCATCTCAGTAATCTAGTTGGAAATTAGAATGGACAAGGTATTTTGAATATCTTATAATATAGAAATCTAAGAAATTTATTCTGTATCAACTCAATTGAATGGACGTTGTTTCAGCAACGAAGATTTCAAATTATTGTAACTAGCTTATTCCAATTTGCTTCTAACCAGGTGATTATGAAATAGACCTAACCTAAAACAGGTGATTGCGTGAATAATTTAGAATTACAAATCCCTGTGATTTGTAAGCAGAATTGTTATAATGTGGGGTTTAATAGTTAAATTAATCTCAAAAGGGATACCTAAATTAATTGGCTATTAATTTAAACAATAAACCGCACACACCACACACTGTCCACAATATCTGCTTGCAGTTTACAACACGTTAGCATTCACACGCGGAAAGTGGCGGAGTCATGTTGATCACGTGACAAGGAGTGGACACAAAAGTTGAAGAGTCAACGATTAAAATTCTGCTTGACCGCAAAGTCACAACTTGACTGTCTTTACGATGTCAGACGGGAAAAATTGAAGGATGTCGACTTGCTTTAAGCACTTGACTCCTGTAAACTATCCCCGTCTGAACCTGACTTAAGTTTAACAAAAATCTACCTGCGTCTGACTTGAAATATGTAAACTGAGGAAAAACAGAGATACATATTATATTTCGCCAAAACTTGATAGTTTTAGTAAGTTGAGCAGATAAAATATGCAAACCGAGTAAAGACTAAGATGAACAACAAAATTATCTCTGCTACATTTACAGATTTAGTTAGGACTGACAGTATATATGTAACGTGATCTACATGTTAATACTTACTGTAGATACATAAACAGGTGTGGTTATTTTTTTTGTTTTAATAGATATTAGAACGTCATATTAACTTATATTAAAATTATACAGAAATGAAATCGTCTTCTATATAAATCGTGTCGTGATGTGTTGCCATTCAAATTTATTTGAATATTTTTATATGAAACCAGTTTTACGAATTCATACCGGGTTATCTCGCTGGTTTTTTTAGGGCTGTCGTTTCGTACATATGAATTCCATTCTCCTGTCCGTTTTGGAATTTTTCCTGGTCTTGTTTGGCGCTTCTCATTTTTATATTCGCATAACTTGACATTCTTTTAGAACATAGATAAACCGGAAGAGAAGAGATTGTTAATGGTGGAAATATTGCAGTATGCGTATGATTGTGCTCATACAGTGGGTTGGAAAACGCTATAGTGATCTATTAAATAATCAAGTAAATCGTTAATAATTCTGGGATGAATTTGTTTACAAGCAATAAAATCTTCCCACCAAATTCATCGGACACTAAAAATGATAATCTCAATAAATGATGTAGCCATTTTTCTAATTCACTATCTTCGATTTTGAACGTAAGTATTTGTTTTGTTATTTTTATTTTTGGATCTTTCGGAACCATGCTTTCCCAAAATGGAAATTACATCCAATCATACTGACAAATATTTCACCGTGTCTTTATAAGCAACAACATCAAAATATAACATTATCTCCGTTGGTTTCATTCATGCTGAACTTAATAAGAGGAATACATTCAAGCAGGGTCAAGAAGGGCTAATATGACACAGTAAAATGTAGGACTAATTTGATACAGACTTTAAAATGCACCAATGGCTGAGTTTGAAAATGTTTAAAACTGTAACTATTGAAGTACAATTTATGCTCTTTACTTACTTACAGCTTTTAAGGAACCCGGAGGTTCATTGCCGCCCTCACATAAGCCCGCCATCGGCCCCTATCCTGTGCAAGATTAATTCAGTCTCTACCATCATATCCCACCGCCTTCAAATCTATTTTTATATTATCCTCCCATCTACGTCTCGGTCTCCCCAACGGTCTTTTTCCCTCCGGCTTTCCAACTAACACTCTATATGCATTTATGGATTCGCCCAAACGTGCTGTATGCCCTTCCCATCTCAAACGTTCCTAATTAAGGTGTTAGGTACAGCTTATAGCAGTATTTTTTTGGAAATATTCAACATTTATTTTCTCCATTACCATATCTTGTACAATAATGAAAATTGGTATGTACAAAACACTGTCCTTCTGCTACATGAAAAAATATTTTTATCAGTTCAGAAATTTATTTATATATATATTTTTTCAAAGTTAAAAAATGGCGGCAGTTTGCTGTGCAGTGACGAAGCGTTTCCCTCATAACTCATAAACTTGTCAACTTTTTCATGTTCTCTCTGTTTTATTTACTGCTGAAACTCATGTTTACAATATCATGCTCTTTCAACTACATTCCTTAATAAATAATTTTTTTTATTTGTTTTAGAAGAAAATACTCATATTTGACCATTCTTTTAAATGAATTTATTTTTTATCAGACAATCTATCAAAGGTATAGAAGTGATCTTGCATCATATTGTAGATATGACATGCATCAAAAACACAAAAAAAAAAATTCATAACAGAATGTTGGATAGTTTTTTGAGTTATGTGGGAAACGCTTCATCACTGCATAGTGAAATGAATTAAAAAAAATGTAAATAATTTTTATCGTAATATATATATATATATATGTGTGCGAGATCGTGCGTATTTGCTTGTTTTCCGCACAGAACAAATACGCGGTAAGTGTGAAATACCACACTCAGTATTCCCAACGTAACACACATAACAATTTCTCTCTTCTTACCGCTTAAGCGCGACATTCATTTTACTGCTTTAGGCTTTTAACATATTATTTTTAGAGTCGTTTAACATAGTAATAATTATAAATTGGAAACTTACCACTGCAATTTCACCTAAATTGCAATGTTAATTATTGTTTTTAAATATTTACAAAAATTAAGTAAAGTCTACTACTCCACGAAACTTATTGCATTCCTGATACAAGTAACATTAAGGAAGCCGTGAAAAAATCAACAAGATTCCAGATGCCGATGTTATTACTGCAATATGTTATATAAATAATATTGTTAAAATATTAAAATGAAAAATAAATCATTACATAACCTTACCGTTTGTTTTAAGTTCGCATTTATAGACTGGGGGTAAAAAAGACAGACGTATATCACGGCCTGCTGGAGTATAGTAAACACAGAAAACATTTTATAGCAACAATGTTGAAGAAAGATATTTTGGTTTTCCGAAGTTGTCGTCATTAAACAGAAACCGACATGAAGATTTCATTGCAACTAATTAGAAATTCGTCTTTCAGGTATGTAATAAACGATCTTCGCACAAAATAATGTACGATACACGAGCGGTATGTTTGTTTTCATGTTCTCGGAAATTAAAAGCTCAACTACGTTTCGCTTTTTCAATCTTTTCCTCGACCATGAAAACGTCAACATACCGCTCTTGTAACGTATATTACTATTATATAGCAGAAGAATGTGTAAAACACTAAACTAATTTTCATTATTGTACAAGATATAGCAATGGAGAATAAAGTGTTGAATATTTCCATAATTTTATTGCTGTAAGCTGTACCTAACCTCTTAAGTCAGGTGAAGAATACAGTGAGTGCAGTTTTGCGTTGTATAACTTCCTCCATTCTTCTGTAACGTCATCTCTCTTAGACCCAAATATTTTCCTAAGCACCTTCTTGGAAATTAAAACGAAACCCACAATTTATTTGCCATATTCCACCATTTTACATACCCTGATTAGAATTATATGGTACCTAGTTCATTCTCTGTTTGCTGTTACGTCCACACAGACAGAATATTTGTGGAGAGAGAAATGAAGGAGTGGTGTATACAGCGGTCGCGCTGGAACATTGTGCCCATCTCTGAACTAGAACATTATACGAAATAAAAAAACTCTAATTGTCTTTCAATATAAACTGCAATGGCAATCTTCCAACTCAAAGTGGCCCAAGTTGCAACGAACGGTTTCTAGCTGATCTGGCACAGATTTACGGAAGCTAATTCTAGAAGACTAGAGAATATAAAAATCAGATCGATAATTAAGAACGGAACCTCTAAGTTCACAGAGAGAAGAATTGCGTACTTAATACTCAACGAATCATTCTTTCCCAATGATATAAAATCGACCTCTGAACTCCCTGACATCATAGCTTCGCAAGAAGTGCTAGCGTGAAGACGAGAGAAAGCGCGACAAGTCCCAAGAGACCTCTATGACACGGAAACACTGAAGACAGACGCGCAACGTCTGGAAAGACCCCTACTTCAAATTGCGCCACGTCTGTACATGTTTTGCTGTACACGGCTTTCTCGGGGAAAAAGTGTGTTTAACAAACTGCTACCACACTCCGAGAAACTGTGTGGAGGGAAATGCACTCGCTACTGCTCAACAAACAACGATAACAGCACTCATCTAATCAACACCTAAGCTAAGAAATGATAATATCACTGCAGATCATTTGTTCTGTATTTTGTATCCTATTACTGTTTACACTTATTGTCCTTTGTTTGTACAGGGACATCATTTTATTTTTCCTTCAATTTTCATTGTACTTGACTTTTTAATGTACTTTACTCCCATCCCTTCTACTACTGAAGTTCAACCGTCCTCCACACAGATCCAAGGCCGCATATATAGTCATAGTAGCCTTACGGTCATAGTAAACAGTACGTTCCAAAAATATGTTCGCGTTTTCCTGTGACGAAAGAGTTTTCAATATTGAATCATTTTCGCAGAGGTACTGTCGTCCATTTGCCTACGTCGTATCCCGGTTTCCCCCACCAGCTTTTAATTCGCCAGCTAGTGGCTGGGCTATCTTAGCTCTTTTCTGAGAACATTAATTTGTGTTAGGAACTGACGTCTACGTAATATTATACAACTGTTAAAAAAACTTAAATAAAAGGACCTCGTTAAGTAATTAACTGTCACGTGATTTCCTTCCTTCCTACGACAAAACCACTTGGACGGACAGTAGATAGTATGTCTGAGTAATTTTATCTGCGCGGGTCAGGCAGAAGTGAAGACTGAATTTACAGTACGTAAGGGACTCTTTTATACTCGTAGAGTAGGTACAGAATTATTTCAGCATGAGTTACTAGTACGAAGGACGAAACTGGTAATTGGAATTAGGTACAATAGTCTATAGTGCGATAATATGCACATTAGAACTGAAGCCTGTATCGAAATGAACGGCCACCATTTTCAAAATTGTGTTTAAATATCCATATTATGATTATTTTTCAATTTAACTTCATTCTCTATATTGTACGCTAGACAGTATAATATACACTGCATAATGAATACGTCCACATGGACAGCTCAGTTCGTGAGTAAAAACATTCTTTGTTAATACAGTACTGTATTTTGATTAAACAAAAACCTAATGAAAATGATCAAACTCAGAAGCGCAATATTTACTAGTTAACGTAAATGGATGAACTACGTTTCTTCCCTCCTATACCTAGTAAAGTGATTTGTTTGTATATTACACCAGTATCATCGAACTCCAGTCGTGGAAGGGGGTAGGAAAAGGCGTTGATCCAGAGGTATAAGCAAGTTAATATTAAAAATGTTAGGAAAAATAAAATGATGTCCCTGTATTAACGTTGTTAAAAGCTGTCTGTGTTGTAAGTTATCTGTTCATTTATATCGACTGGCGTACGATGCAGTTTTCGTGTTAAGTAGGCTATGTATTGCATTCGTTACACTGTTTCGTTATATTTATTAGTTTGTCGTACTCTAGAATAGTCATACTTCTGCTTTATTACAAAGGATATATTTTGGTCTTGCTTCTTGATGCACGTGTACTTATTATTACAAAAATATAGTTTTAAAATAAATAATAGTCAATGTCAAGTCAGCTGTCGAAGATTGGTTGGAACCTCGTAAGTAACATCAATAAGGCATGACCTGAAATGGTACGTAGTAAAATATGATTTCACTGTTTACACATACAGTATCTCTAACAAATAGACACGTATACGTATAACATTAGCTCACTCCGTGTCATACTTAGATAAATCACAATATTAACGGTCAATAGATACAGTATTACTATCATTACGTAAGTATGCTTCTGTGTTTTGGTTATGTCCTTCATTGACAGCAAGGGAGTCGGTCATTTGTTTTCTAACTCACACTTTTGTTCGTAAGTCAGTCTTGATAATAGAATTGTCCTAAAAATTCAAGTAAATTGGTGTCAGGAACTGTTATTTCACTCGTTATTTATTATATCAGCCACAATGCACACTAACACTTCAACTGAACACAACTCACGAAAGGGATAACTCTGAAACTAAATTATTTTGAATGTAAAAGCTAGCTTTTGCGAGCCTTGCGACCAGGGTAGTTTAGTTAGAAAGGGATGGAAAATCTGCGGGGTGGGTTACAGAGAAGAATGAATGAAAGAAACCGGTCTGCTTGGAAGCTGGTGTGTGCAGGCTTCTTGTTTACTGCTGCATCACAAATCATCTTGAGCTGCCGCATCACAATATTTAACGCATAAATATAAACTCTATTACAATTAATAAATAATTTTGTTCATAAACTGCAGGTTATTATGAAATTATTATTAACTGGGGAAGCTGAGCTTTTTAGCTTACATTGACGCTACGCCACTGTTTTTTTATTTTATTGGGTTATTTTACGACGCTGTATCAACATCTAGGTTATTTAGCGTCTGAATGAAATGAAGGTGATAATGCCGGTGAAATGAGTCCGGGGTCCAGCACCGAAAGTTACCCAGCATTTGCTCGTATTGGGTTGAGGGAAAATCCCGGAAAAAACCTCAACTTGCCCCGACCGGGATTCGAAACCGGGCCACCTGGTTTCGCGGCAAGACGCGCTGACCGTTACTCTACAGGTGTGGACGCTACGCCACTATTATTTGGTCGTGTTGATGATGTCACTACGTAACACATTCCACTAAGCACAGCGTACAGCTACATCTCTACAGCTTGTATTGATTTGGAATTGAAATACGTCTGTGCAATGTGAGATTTATTGTAGGCCCTATCGGAGTTTTTAAGTAATTTTTATTACTGCACAAATCGATACGAAAATTACCGGAATGAAATTATTATTATTATTATTATTATTATTATTATTATTATTATTATTATTATTATTATTATTACACATAGGCCTACTATTGTCATTATTAAAGCCCGGATTTCTAAGCACAATCAAACAGTAAAATACGCAAGCAAATAAGCATCTAAATAAGCAAAAACGAATACACGGAAATATGATGATCAGAGACGACACTTTGTCCCAGTTCGCCACGAGGTTCACTGGTACTGGTGTATAGAGTACCTGTGTTTACTGGTTGATACGAGCAGTCCAGCGACAGCACGCGACTGTTTGCTGTAAAGATCGGCGGAACGAAAATGCAACGTTTCTACAGGTTACCCTCCGTATAATATGTACGCGCATAGCATAGACTATGTCTTGATTAGTTACATGTTTACAATATTACTTAAACATATTTCCAACACTATATACAACGACGACGAGATAGTCAAATTACACACAAGTATTTGCAATCGAGTTACGTGCATTATTCTGATACAAACTGTAGTCCGTTACAATATATAACAATATGCATTTTTAATTGTGAAAAAGTGAAATTCCTTCTGTTTTCACCAAAAATATGTTTGTGATGCTAGAACGTTCGCTCAACATCCCACGATGTTATATATAGGTGCTTCTCAAAAAGATTAACAATAGTTGCACTGTTTACTTTTTCTAGTATTTCCGATGTCAGCAAAAATTTATTTCCTGGTTCATTAGAGAACATCACTCCTACAACAACGTGAGCTACTTATCGTCTCACAGCATCCGATGTCACATGTATAGATGTGCCGTTTTAGTTTCGGCACACTATCTTCCTTTCTTTCTTTTGTTTTTTTCTTTATTCTTGTTATTTTCTTTTTATTATTAGTAACCCTTACTGTTCATAGGTGCCTTCCTTCCCCTCCATTTTTAGTCTTTCTTCCTCCTGTAGATAGCTTGTTTTATTTCCGCCATTCTTGGTCTCCCTTTTCTCACGTATAAGGAGCGAATTCAGTTATCACGTGGCAGGGGCTTTGATTTTCATTGGCCATTTTTGCTTTCATTTTTTCTTTAGCGTCGGTTTACCTGGGGGAGAATTTCGATACGTTTAGTTTTGGGGGAGACTCTCGTGGAGTAAGGCTGGACGACAGCTGTGGAGAGCTGTGGATTGGTGTAACGGCTATCCGTGTTGGGATCATGGATAACCCAGTTCGGGAGGGAAGTGGACTGCTGTAGTTTGGGATCGAACGGGGTTTGTGACTTACTACAGGCAGAAACGTAGCCGAGCTGCGGTGAAGCATGCTGTGTGATTATGGAGGCGTGAGTGTTGAAGAGAGACCATTGTTGTTGTGGTTTCAAGACTGGCCTACCAGGAATCATAACAGGTTTTTATAAGTCAGTAAGGTTAAGTTTGTTATGATTAGAGAAGATTTTGATTTCATATGGAGAAGGAGATTATTCATGAATAAGCTGGCATTCGTCAAGTGATTTTACATTGGTTGTGTTTGGTTGTGTATTAGTGCCTTTCGGCCATATCAGACAAGTTGGAACTTGTCTAGCAAGCTACTGATGATTACAATCTGTGAGTACGGGTGGCGTTACTAGTTTGTGTAATGGTGAATGCCAGTTCAGTGATCTTTAATGGCAAGCCAGTGTCGATGCGTTGGTGAATTATCAGTGATTGTATTTTTATTGGAGACCTTGGTTCATTTCCATTTTTGTCTATAGTATTATTAATAAATGTGAACAGAGAGAGTTGATGATTTATATGAAGTGTTTTCTTTGTACCACCTCACCAAAAAGGCAGTCGACCTTACCATACCTTTCGACGGCAGGGTAATACTTAATTGTTTAAGTATTGCTTACTTATCATTTTTACCAACTATTCAAAGTAGACAGAGCCCCAACGTTGCATACATACAAATATTTTGTTACTACCTATAGCTGTTCGAATGAGTTCAGAGTTTTTTCGTATGCAGACGATAAATAATTGTACTCATTGATGTTATACCAGGCAGTTTTCTAACCATGTATTTTCCATAAACCGCTGAAAATATGGATTACTGAGCTTGTGTATTGGACTGTTCGCTGTTACCATCATCTCGCACAAATCATTATAAAACTCAGAGTTTGTAAACCGTGCAGAGGAGAGAAATAACGGTAAACGTTCACTATGCTTTTTCGTTTCACAGTTCTTTCGCAAATCTTTACGAACATTTACCTTTAGTTCTGTGTTGCACACTTTACAGCGTTTGTTGTCGCTCTCCACACTAAAATACTAACTTCCAAACGCAGTTGCAATTGCATTCAGTTTAGACTCTTGTCTGACTGCATTGTATTATGTTTACACTACTGCACACAGAGTCACGATCATAACCACCTTGCCATTAAATGACAACAGCGCCAGTATTACTGTAGGAACTGTAGGTAAGCCACTACAATGCAAAACAAGCAGGCAGCGGCGGAGAGCAGCATAGGTTCGAATCCTGAACAAATCAAACGTATGTTCGTTCTCCGGTGCAGCACACACAGGTTGCCCTTTCTTGTCGTAGTGCAGTATCTTCGAACCCATGGCCTCCGTGACATCAATATAGGCAAGCAACAACCAACCTAAAATCCATCCACACTGGGACAAAGTTTCGTTCCTGATGATGATAAATATTATTTGTTTCGTAAAACTCTTACCTTATTGAAAGCTATTGCAATATAAGCTTACTAGGAAGGTCATCCTGAGATTTTCCTGTGTGAAGCTCCTGCGTTTGTCAGTGAAGAATGATTTGTAAAGTGAAAATGTTCTTTCGACGTCACATGACGTGAAAAGCACCACAGTTCTTCTTCGGTGAATTCTTCTTCAATATCTGTTTCTTCACCAGGAAGGTTTTTAGAAATTTGCACAGTGTTTTGTAACCGGAATTTTTCTGTAATACCTGACTGAGTTTGTCGAACGTAATTTTTGCAACCACATGTGTTTCTGAAGATAATGTTACAGAAATTTCGTCCATCAAAAAAAAAAAAAAGTGAATTTTCCAAGGAATTATTTCGATCTTCCAACTGCTTTAAAATTTCAAGCATTTTGGAGAAACGGTTATGGATGTACTGAGTCTTTTCTTGGATGCCAATAAAAATTGGAATCAGTGATAAATAATGGCTAGGAGTGATATATGCACTTTTAAAATTACAGTTTTGGGTAAAATATGATGTTTTAATTAAAGATAGTAAAATAAGTAAGCAAAAATGTTTTCCTGAGAAATAAGTATTTATAAGCACTAACAAACATAGTTAAAACTGCTTATCTAGGTGTATCTTACAAATATAATCTTTCTGCTTACCTTTAAAAATATCGAAAAGAATATGCATTTTGCTTAAATTTAAATACTAACATAGTCACAATCATGCCATAGTTGAAAGAAAATGGGTAGTTTTTTTTTTTAAATCACAACCTTCGTAGTTTATTGTTCTCCGGTCAGGTCTTTTAACTACCACTTTGAGCTATCGAGATCGTCTCACGCCAAAATGAAACTGGTAATACATAATGAGAATTATCCTTTCATACTTTTAGGCGACTTTCTGTTATAGAGTTTGGCACTCCATAGCGTCTGATCTAGTCAGCACTTCCTTTTACAAATGTAATCTTCATCTTACGAATGGTCATGATTGTGACTATAAAATAGTATTTAAATTCAATAGTCACATCAACGGACGGCAACCTGTTTACATAGTGGAAGATGAATAACTATATCATATTTCTCAATGATTACATATGCATTTTACTGCTCACTTATAAATGTGTCACGGGCTTTAGTTATTGTTGTTGTTGTTGAACTTGCGAATGATATGTCAGAGTCTGACGTCAGACTCCGGAAGTAATAGCGGCACCAATTGATGACAATCGTTAAATTTAAGATGGGTAGTGGGAATTGTTTTTTTAAAATCAAGTGGATAGCGAGCACAGGCAAATGTGTTTCTTCATTGTAACTGTGTGTTAACTTAAACAACGCAAATTTCCATGAATACAAGGCTATTGTTTTCACTTGGTATAACTGTTGTTGTCTTTTAACTTTTATTACTGCACAAAACTTGTTTTATTACTGCACAAATTGTGTATGACTGCACACTAAAAAGAACTCTGGGCCCTATACAGAGTGGATGGTAACCTCTGTTCCAAAATGAAACTGGTACTACATCATGAGGAGAGATTTGAAAAATTTAAATAGGTTTCTTCTCTAACATTCACCGTTTTAGAGGAAATCGTTATGTTTCTATGAAGCATTTGGCAACATCACGGCTACTGCAATAGCTATACCAAGCTCTGCCTGCACTCATTACCTTCCCTTCCCTTCCCCCCTGCTGTACTCACAAGGAGAGGACACGCTCTGTATATCACCGAATAGAATAAGATTGTGTGAGATGAAAGTACAAGACGTACTGTTTAAAGTCATACCTGATATAGGTGATTTACCTTTAGTAAAACCAATGACACCTCGTTTTGAAAATTTGGTTTATTGTTTATGACATACTTCCGTTAATGGATGCCTAATAGGAAGCATTAGACTATTAGAATATTAGAACACGGCGTCAGCCCTTATTTATTAGGTTGAATGCTGAGTTGTTATCCAGGCAACCTGAGTTCGAATCTTAACTGGTCCTATATTTTTTTCTTTTAATAATGATTAATATTGTTTTCGATCATAGTTATTTATTTACATACCTAGCCTATATCATATTTCTCAATGTATGGAATGCTTCATCAGGTTTTAAACAAATTTTGAAAACCATTTATTTAACTAACATTGTTTGTATTGTAAATTATGATTGGATAAACATTCAAATACTCTCACGTAGGAAGGTAAGAGGTGTCACTGGTGACTGTTCTATTTCTGTAGCAGCTATTCCATTTCATTTTGTTTACCCAGATTCATTATGATGATAATAATAATATAATAATAATAATAATAATGTTTTAAAATTTTCGCTGGCTTTTTCAGAAAATTAAGGCCATTTTAAGGCCTTCGAAATCTTCCACTTAACCAGCCTTAATCAATACAATACATAAATTTAAATTACAAATATTTAACTACACTTAAAAGGTTCTACAGCAATATTCTTCACTACACATTTATTTAAATTTAGATAAATCTATAAGGTAAATTAGTAACTTTTGAATTTCTGAGCTAATTTAATTCAATGAATTATATTTAATTTAATATTTGAGATAGCTAGTCAAAATGATGAAAATTAATTTAATATAAGGATACTAGGACTATGTTACAGGAGAATATATATATTTCTATTTCTATAATAAGAATATTAATGTAATTGCCATTAGAGGTTTTGTAAATCTATTTAGAGAAATTAATAATTATTTGATAACGCAACAGTTATCGTCAGAGCGTTTGATTCTTTTTTACGAGTTACAGTTGGAAACCAATCAATTAATAAGAATGGACAGATGTTAGTTTCATTACAAGTAACAAATATTAATCAGCAATTCATCTGTTATGATGTCATAAAACACACAAAACATACAGTACATATTTCCTGCACCATGCACAGCAAACTGTGAAAGAAGGTTGTCCACAGTCACACACATTTTTCCGCACTTCTTTTCCGCTGCGAAACAGATATCCTTCACATTCACAAACACTTCTCGTTCGTTTATTAATTTTGATGCATACCACGCATATTTCAACATGGCTTTGAATATAGGAACTGACAACTGAAGGTGAATTATAATAAAATAATAATAATAATAATAATAATAATAATAATAATAATAATAATAATATCAAGCTTTAAAAAATGTGAAGGCATTATGATTTGAACTCGGGTTGCCTGGATGACAACCTCAGCATCCAACCACATGATCTACGCTGTTACACAGTCTAATGCTTCCCTATTAGGCATCTAACGGAAGTATGTCATAAACAATAGCCAATACTTCCAAAACGAGGGATTATTGGCCACCCATACCAGGTATGACTTTAAACAATGTGTCTTGTACTTTCATGTCACAAAATCTGATTTAATTCGGTGATATACAGAGCATGTCCTTTCGTTGTCAGTCGGTGACGCGCGACAGTGCGCTGCGTTTCAAGATTTATTTTGACGATTTTCGCAATTATTTAATTTAAATTCATGGCTAAAACTGTTTTAAATGCAAAAAAAAATTATTCAAGACAGTAACTGTGTTCAGATTATTTTTGCCTATCTGCTTGTACAGCAATCAGCCATTTCTATCGAGTCATTACCGCAACAGAACGCTGCAAACATCCGACAAAGACTATTTTCTTCCTGATTAACGGAGCTTTATTGAAGTAAAAGTGCAATTAAAGTTTTGTTACATTTAACATGTAGAATCACTTCTTAAATTTTCGTGCATCGATCCCCTTCCACTCTGTATATAGTTAGATCTTTAATTTTATCGATCCATTTATGTTATATGCTCTTTTGCGTCATAATACGTTCCTAATGTTATTTATGATGTTAGTGCGTGAAGGTTCTCTTTTTGGCACGAGTGTAAAGCCGAGTTTCACAAATACACGAGGGCCAAATAAAAATAACTTTACGAATGTGTATCATACAATGTTTTTTCTACGATAGCACAAATTTACATTAAATAAATATTTCAAGTTAGAGAGGTTATAAGATCACGATTTCATGATCGTCTAAACTCAGAAACATTAAGAAATCTGTTTCCATGGAATTAGAGCACTTTTTATTCATGATCACGATTTCACGGCCGCCTAAACCGGCCATAATCAACAATGCTACATCTGGTTGAGGTAATGCCGAGAACATTGTGAATAATTTTTACAATGTTCGACTCTCATGTATTAGAAAATTGGAAAATGAAATGTTTATTAGTACGTTATTGATTTTGACACAGCATTCTGAACACGTTTCTGAATTACGTTTCAGAACTAAACGACAAATAACCACAGAATCATAGCCTATTAGACTGATGAAAAGTGAAGTTATTTCAGATCCTTCAAACAATGCAAGCGTAATATGGGCTAAAATGTAAATATGAATGTTAAAATTGTTACTTGTTTGTGTTACGTGTAATATTTATTTTAATAGGATATTTTACGACGCTTTATCAACAACTCTGGTTATTTAGCGTCTGAATGAGAAGAAAGTGATAATGCCGGTGAAATGAATCCGGGGTCCAACACCGAAAGTTACCCAGCATTTGCACATATTGGGTTAAGGGAAAACCTCCGGAAAAAACCTCAACCAGGTAACTTGCCCCGACTTTGAATCGAACCCGGGCCACCTGGTTTCGCGACCAGACGCACTAACCGTTACTCCACAAGTGTGGACGTTACGTGTAATATTTAGGTCATAAAAGATCAAGGTAATCCGTTAAATTTTTAGAGAATGGAGGTTATACATTGACTATTGCATTTTCTTTGGCAGTGCGTAAAATGAATACCAGTGTGTAAAGTGATTACTTACATTTTTCACACAGTAGTGTTTTAAAGGAGCACTTTACGCACTGATAATAGTGGGTAAAATGGAGCTTTACGCACTATAATAAAAAGAAAATAATTAATTTTGTATGCGTTTTCAAATCGTGAGTACATATGTCCCTCCATTAATGAAATCTATACCTCTCTTAGTAATAAGGCATTATTAGTCTTGTAGGCCTATTATACTTTTTCGCCCACTTTCTGAACTATATTATTGTGCCATAGTGGTAGTGTGCAAAGAAATATTTTAATCAATTAATGCCAATAGGCGTATTTTCAGTCTGTAGCTACTCTTTTGCGAGCTGCATTCTCTTCCTAGCAAATTCTGATTAATTGATTTATTTTACGAGCTTTATCGACTGCGAAGGTTATCTAGCGTTTGAGTGAAATAAAAGTGATAATGCCAGCGAAATGAGTCCAAAATCCAGCACCGAAAGTTACCCAGCATTTGCTCTTGATGAGTTGAGGGAAAACCTCGGAAGAAAACTTAACTGGTCACTTGTCCCTACCAGGATTTTAACCCGAGCCCGCTCGTTTCAAGATCAGACATGTAACCGTTATTGCACATCGGTTGACGAATTTATTGTTGAAGGAATCTATTCCAGTACAGGTTTCTTAAAGTCCATGCCAGGATATTTTCAGCACTGTTTTTCAATCACCTTAACATTAGAGATGAACAAAACTAACTGCCGCTCTCACTCGCTGTGGTCGTCGCATTTGTATTTCGAGTCTGGTCTCGTCATTCTCGTGCACTTCGAGTCTCGCTCATCATTCTCGAAATAGCATTTGGTCGGCGTGGAAAGATTTCGTAACTTTGAATAACATACATCATTGAAGTAAATAACATTATAAATGTTTAAATGAGACAATAAGAGAAAACAGAACAGTATCTTAGTTATCAAAATGTTCTGGTTCTATTATATGATATTACAGAGGCCTCAAACTAGGAAGCTGCCTGGATAGGGGAAGTAGTAGAGCTAACGGAGGGGGCCGACCTAGGCTCCGATACCCAGGTAACATATTATCTGAAAAGTTGACCTCTTGACAATGTAAATGTTCCCTACAGCCTTCTCAACTGTTATTAGAACTGAGCTGTATAAAACAGTAAGCAGTTAATATACAGTGGTTGCTCTACTGCGCCTGAACGAGACAGCTTGCTAGTTTGAGGCATCTGTACCTATGGTTATATAAATAGAAAAACAATTCTCAAATAAATTTGCATTTCTAAGAAACATAAAACATAACGTTAATATATTTTTACTTGAGATTGCATACTTAATCTTAAACATGAATGAATGAATGAATGAATGAATGAAATAGCCTGTGGATTTCCCGTGAAGGGTTATGGCCTCCTAAAAAGGGGAGCTCTTTAGAGATCATGCGGTGAGCTAATCCGCATGACGGTCGATTCAGTTCTATATAAGTTTTGTTCATCGTTCGTGTGTGTACACTTGCACTCTCACTCGATACTGGCAAACTGTAGCGATCTCCATTCTTCTCGATTCTTGGCTGTTCTGGACCACAGGGGTCCAGCTAGGCTTCTTGAAGAAGTCCGCCCATCTGGTCCCAGGTCTTCCTCGGTTTCGCCTCCCGATGCGTGGGTCCCACGTGGTGCAAATATGCGCCCATCTGCAGCCTTGGAGTCTCGACACGTGGCCTCCCCATTTCCATTTCAAGCGTTCCCCTTGGTGTGCCATGTCTCTGGTGTTTGTCATCTGCTTGAGTCTGGTGTTGGAAATCTTGTCTCTGAGGGAGAGTCCTAGGATTTTCCTCTCCATTTTGCGCTGGCAGATCTGAATCTGCGTCTTCTGGTTCACGGTCAGTTTCCAGGTCTGACAGCCGTACAGTAAGGTTGGGAAGATACAGGATTGCAGCACCTCCAGCTTTAGTTTGCGGTTCAGTTTCTTGTCAAGGAGTATGAATTGCAGTGACCAGAAAGCTCTCCATGCTGATGCAATTCTTCTTTTTAGATCTCTCGTCATGCAGCTTTTCAATCCGACCAATTGGCCCAGATAGATGTAATCTTCCACGTACTGTAATCTGGTTGCGTTGACTTGGATTGGTTGTGGTTGGCTGTTCGTCATGACTTGGATATGAAAAGAAAATTCGTAGCCTTTCAATAAGGGCCTAGTAATTAAATAAAGATTGGGAAACTGATTATTATACACCGAAAGGTAGAGACGATGTTTAAAATAGACTACTTGATTGTTTATAGATGTGTAACAATTGCCATAGTAGATAAAAGTTCAGTCAGGTATAAACTGTGGCGATTCAAGGCTGCTTGACGTTCAGGACTTCGGAAGTGATCAATCTCGAAGTCTCGAAACACTCACAAGCAGTCTTTACGTCAACGCAAAGTATAGAATCTTGCTTTCTCGATCGTTGTTCATCTCTATTTAACTTCTTTTCGTCTGAAAATAGTTTGAAGATCTAGAAGTTTTGATTGAAAAGGAAAGAGTGTACATAATAGAAAATACGAACAAAAAACTGGATTATTCCTCTTGAAGGTGAAACAGAACTTCAGCTGTTGAAGTTTGTGATGCGATCTGACGAAGGGATACTCAATTATACACTTTTATGTCTGTTTTAGGTTGGGATCTATTATATAATGTGTTTTTTTGTGCCATTTCCATTTTAATCAGTGTGCTCTTTTAGAGAGTGGTTGGATCTAATCATAGGTGGGGGGAGGTGAAACCTACAAAGTAGGACTTGTTTTAGGTACACAGCACGTACGGTCAGAAGACCCGTGCATTGGATTTAAGAGAAAATTATGATAATAGCTATAGTACATCTGTATGTATAATATTACTCAATAAATCCAGCTGTCTATCAGTTTTTATATAGAATTAGACTAGAAGCCATGGACTTCATAATATTTTGTGTGACATTTGTTCTATTAATCCTTCGCAGTGAAACAATTGACACCTTTGTCCCTATATCTAGGACATAATATTCTGAGCAATCGTTCCGCTATCTCTTGCAGTACATATCAGAAGCAAATATGATGTTATCATCGACTGTAAGTCTTACATCCTCATCCATATTGCACCTGATGAATTATTCAGTAGTCTTTTTCACATTGGTGGGAAGTTACATAAACTTGGTGCCTTCTTACGCTAAGTTAGGTCCATCCTATATAGAGATATTTGACATAGTAAATCAACCTTACGTCGCCTGAATACTTAGAAGCTCGTTCAAAGAGCAAACCGCTATTTCCCATTCTGAGGAACCCGTTAATATTTGATAGCATGGCTCGTAACTCTGCATATAGTTGCAGTATAGCCAACCATAAAACGCTTTTCTGAATTCCTCTCCAAACACTGTTCAGTTTTAAGTACCATATAAAAAATACAAAGTCTGAATTTTATATATAATTTGTTACTTTTCTCGTATAGCATTTAAAGAGTTCTATTTTATGATCATGTAAGCAATGCAAAGTAATAGGCTTTCCATGATTCCTAATACGTTCTTTAGATTACATTATAGGTGTTACCCTTCCAAAATTGAGATAATTAACTAGTCTATGTAAGAATAATTTTAAGGGAAAAATTGTTCCAGGGCCGGATATCGAACCCGGGGCCTTTGGCTGAGCATTCCAACGCTCTAGCGACTGAGCTACCCAGGGACTATACAGACCTCAGCTTAGTTATTTTTCTTATATCCACATACCTGAAGTGGGTTAATTGAAAGTCAGAGCCTAGCATTGAGTGCACACTTTCTGTGTGACTTCATTTTATGGTTTTCTTTAAACGAACAGTAAACGTGTATTATACAAATCCGGCTTTCACGTATAGTTCACTCTAAAGCTAACTTCAATAATTTCAAGGGAAAATTGTTCCAGAGCTGTGTATCGAAACCGGGACCTTTGGCTGAGCGCCCCAACGCTACACCGACTGAACTAACCGGACATAGAACAATTTTTTTTTTAATTATTCAAGTCAGCTTTACAGGGAACAATACCTGAAAGCCAGATTTGTATAATACATGGTAGGCCTACTGTTCATTAACAGAAAACCACAAAATTAAGCCCCACAGAAAGTGTGTACTCAATGCTGAGCTCTGATTTTCTATCAACCCATTTGAGGTATGTGGATATAAGTGGAATAAGCGAGCCGGGGTCAGTTATATTCAGTTCAATGTATTAATTCGTTAAACATACAGTGATAGGCTTCGTCACAAAAAAAAAACATACATTTCAAAATACACAAGTAATTGAAAAGAGTAATTAGAATGAAAACACAAAACATTTTGAAACTCTAAATTAATTAAAACACTTCACTCTCATGTAATAATTGTAACTAATCTAAATAACTTTATTTATTAAAAAACAATTTCGTATGAATTTATGTTAAGAAACTCATCTACAGAGTATAAAGGATTAATTAAAAGCCAATTATAAAATCTAGCTTTGAAACTATTGGTTGGTAACTTATAATATTGACTGGGAAGCTTATTATATAATTTCATCCCCATGACAGAAAAATTTGTACTAGTTTTATGTAATCTACAGTATGGAATATTAATTTGTTCACTATTTCAAATTTCATGATCATGTATATTGGCTATTAATGAGTTATTGTCTGTATGTATTTTGTCGAATGTAAAGGACTAGGTCGTGTATATATATATATATATATATATATATATATATATATATATATAATTTTATATATTGATTATTTGAAAAGAGGTCGACAATGTTCAAGATAGTTTGATTGACATAGAATTCTAATGACTTTCTTTTACAAAATCAAGACACTCCCAATTTTGCTACCATTTCCCCAGAAAATTAAGGCATACCTAAATATCAACTGAAAGAACGAGAATAGTTCCTGGATAGTTCAGTCAGTTGAGAGTTGGCACGCTCAGCCAAAGGTCCCGGGTTCGATACTCGGCCCTGGAATAATTTTTCCTTTTAAATTATTCAAGTCAACTTTACAGAGAGCTGTACCTGAAAACCAGATTTGTGTAGTCTATGTTAGATCTAAAAATATTGCTTCTTAGATCGCCATCCACGTCATACACCATAAACGTTTCGCCCGTTGCCTTTCTTTGTTTTTTTTTCTAATTTTTTTCTTTGTTTTTTAGACCGAAAACTTTATTATAACAAGTCATATATTATTTGAGGGAAAGACAGATAAAATATAGGTGAAACTTGTGTTGAGGACTTCTCCCAATGGAGGTCCTGTTGACTATTTAAGACAGCTTTGTGTAATCGTTAGTAATATCATTGACGTAGCATTCGTGCAGACATTTGATTTAGAAGACGATTAGAATGATACATGAAATAGTGAGAAAACTTGTTTTAGTGAATGATAAAGGCAGTACAATAATTGATCATGCAAAAGAATTTTTATGATGATGGGTGGTCTGCTCTATAAATGTTTTAACCTGGTGTATAAAATTGGATATTTTGTGCAAGTTTAGCCTCGGAGACTAAAAATGTATCAGTATGGTGGAGAACAAGATTTTTATATTTTCAAAGTGCCGGTATTTGTTACTAATTTCTATGGAGTTCCAGGTGCCAATTGCAATACTTTGTTGAGGTAGTGTTTTTATTTTATTTTTTAAAACACATAATGTCACTTCATTTAATATGTTGATAAGAGATAAATACAAGATAATGATTTATCTACACCTTTTCCAGTTGTATTTCAGAAAATGTAAATTGTATTTCAGAAATTATCAAATGTATTTCAGATTAGTAAATTTAATTTCAGATAGTATCATTTGTATTTCAGATTAGTCAATTCAATTTCAGATAGTATCAATTTTATTTCAGAAAACATTAATTGTATTTCAAATTTGTCAGTTTAATTTTAGATAGTATCATTTGTATTTCAGATTAATCAATTCAATTTCAGATAGTATCAATTGTATTTCAGAACACATCAATTGTATTTCAGAAAACATCAATTGTATTTCAGAAAACATCAATTGTATTTCAGAAAACATCAATTGTATTTCAGATTTGTCAATTGTATTTCAGAAACTGTCATTTATATTTCAGAAGTTGGTGGTGATTGTGCTCGTGCAATACAACACAATACAATTCATCATGCTGCAGCTTTAGCTATGGTGAATATCCCTGTCGGACGCTAAAATCCAATAAAGTTGAGGATTTTTAAATCCATTTTCGATTTTTTAAATATATGTTAAAATCTCAAGCCGGCCTACATTTTTTATTTGGTGAAATAAAGGTGACTATGTAATCTTAAATGCATTGCTTATTTTCTTTACAGTACAGCCAAGTTACATAATATTGTTCGTATGTAATAATTCGATAAATAACTTTGGAATTTATTGCTGCATTGAGAAGTGCAGTAAAAATTCGATAAATAACTTTGGAATTTATTACTGCATTGAGACGTACAGTACAAATTCGATAAACAACTTTGGAATTTATTACTGCATTGAGAAGTACAGTAAAAATTCGATAAACAACTTTGAAATTTGTTACTGCATTGAGAAGTACAGTACAAATTCGATAAATAACTTTGTAATTTATTACTGCATTGAGAAGTACAGTACGAATTCGATAACTAACTTTGTAATTTATTACTGCATTGAGAAGTACAGTACAAATTCGATAAACAACTTTGGAATTTATTACTGCATTGAGAAGTACAGTAAAAATTCGATAAACAACTTTGGAATTTATTACTGCATTGAGAAGTACAGTACAAATTCGATAAATAACTTTGTAATTTATTACTGCATTGAGAAGTACAGTACAAATTCGATAAATAACTTTGTAATTTATTACTGCATTGAGAAGTACAGTACAAATTCGATAAATAACTTTGTAATTTATTACTGCATTGAGAAGTACAGTATTATCACTGCATTGAGAAGTACAGTACAAATTCGATAAATAACTTTGTAATTTATTACTGCATTGAGAAGTATAAATAACTTTGTAATTTATTACAGTACGAATTCGATAACTAACTTTGTAATTTATTACTGCATTGAGAAGTACAGTACAAATTCGATAAATAACTTTGTAATTTATTACTGCATTGAGAAGTACAGTACAAATTCGATAAATAACTTTGTAATTTATTACTGCATTGAGAAGTACAGTACAAATTCGATAAATAACTTTGTAAGAATTTATTACTGCATTGAGAAGTACAGTACAAATTCGATAAATAATTTTGTAATTTATTACTGCATTGAGAAGTACAGTACAAATTCGATAAATAACTTTGTAATTTATTACTGCATTGAGAAGTACAGTACAAATTCGATAAATAACTTTGTAATTTATTACTGCATTGAGAAGTACAGTACAAATTCGATAACTAACTTTGTAATTTATTACTGCATTGAGAAGTACAGTACAAAATCGATAAATAACTTTGTAATTTATTACTGCATTGAGAAGTACAGTACAAATTCGATAACTAACTTTGGAATTTATTACTGCATTGAGAAGTACAGTAAAAATTCGATAAATAACTTTCAATTTATTACTGCATTGAGAAGTACAGTAAAAATTCGATAAATAACTTTCGAATTTATTACTGCATTGAGAAGAACAGTAAAAATTCGATAAACAACTTTGGAATTTGTTACTGCATTGAGAAGTACAGTACAAATTCGATAAATAACTTTGTAATTTATTACTGCATTGACAAGTACAGTACAAATTCGATAAATAACTTTGTAATTTATTACTGCATTGAGAAGTACAGTACAAATTCGATAAATAACTTTGATAAATAACAATTTATTACTGCATTGAAACAGTACAAATTCGATAAATAACTTTGTAATTTATTACTGCATTGAGAAGTACAGTACAAATTCGATAAATAACTTTGTAATTTATTACTGCATTGAGAAGTACAGTACAAATTCGATAAATAACTTTGTAATTTATTACTGCATTGAGAAGTACAGTACAAATTCGATAAATAACTTTGTAATTTATTACTGCATTGAGAAGTACAGTACAAATTCGATAAATAACTTTGTAATTTATTACTGCATTGAGAAGTACAGTACAAATTCTATAAATAACTTTGTAATTTATTACTGCATTGAGAAGTACAGTACAAATTCGATAAATAACGTTGTAATTTATTACTGCATTGAGAAGTACAGTACAAATTCGATAAATAACTTTGATAAATAACTTTGATAATTTATTACTGCATTGAGAAGTACAGTACAAATTCGATAAATAACTTAAATAACTTTGTAATTTATTACTGCATTGAGAAGTACAGTACAAATTCGATAAATAACTTTGTAATTTATTACTGCATTGAGAAGTACAGTAAAAATTCGATAAATAACTTTATTGAGAAGAACAGTAAAATTCAAAACAACTTTGATAAAGAAGTACAGTACAAATTCGATAAATAACTTTGTAATTTATTACTGCATTGAGAAGTACAGTACAAATTCGATAAATAACTGTGTAATTTATTACTGCATTGAGAAGTATAGTACGAATTCGATAAATAACTTTGTAATTTATTACTGCATTGAGAAGTACAGTTTATAAATAACTTTGTATTTATTACTGCATTGAGAAGTACAGTACAAATTCGATAAATAACAATTTATTACTATTGAGAAGTACAGTACAAATTCATAACTAACTTTGTAATTTATTACTGCATTGAGAAGTACAGTACAAAATCGATAAATAACTTTGTAATTTATTACTGCATTGAGAAGTACAGTACAAATTCGATAACTAACTTTGTATGAAATTATTACTGCATTAAGAAGTATAGTACTTTACAATACAGTACACTACATTTTATAAAATCCATATATGAAATCCAATATACTTTATAAGTATCAAAATAAAACAAAAAATTGAAGATATAAAATCTGAAATACATTTTTTTATCATCTGAAATACAATTGATAATACTGAAATACATTTGATACCATGTGAAATACAATTGACAAATTTGAAATGTATTTGATACCATCTGAAATACAATTGACTAATCTGAAATACAATTGATGCTATCTGAAATACAATTCATAATATCGAAAATTAAATTGACTAATGTGAAAGACATTTGATACTTTCTGAAATACAACTGTAAAAGGTATAGTTTTTAAGTAATTTGTTGATAGTATGATCCTCAGTTGTTGGAGAAGAATTAAAAATGCTTAAGTAAGTTATTTTTGGTGAATGGGTCTACCGAGAGTTTTTTTGACTTTGTCTCAACTGGTTTGAGTTGGACTTGAGTGTTATTGAAATTATTATAATTACTACAGACTTTCCATTGTCCAAAACCATACAAGAATTAAAGCCTATAAAACATTGGTGAGACCTGTTCTCTTGTATGGAAGTGATGTTTGGACAATACGTAAATGTGATGAACACCGAATCACTGCCAATGAAATGAAGTTTCTAAGAAGAACCTCTGGCTATACTAGATTAGACAAGAAGAAAAATTTGGATATTTTGAAAGAATTAAATATTGACCCAATTTTACAGAAAATTTAAAATTATGGACAAAATAAAAATTTCATATACTGAGGATGCCTAGAACAAGGATACAACGCCAAGCACTAAATTACCGCCATTTAGGAACAAGATCTTTGAGCCGTCCGCTGAAACGATGGAGTGAGATCGTAACAGGCCACCAGGTTTAATACGTCATAGGAAGAAGAAGAAGAAAGAAGACTACTAAACCTAATATACTTGAACGCAGATCGTGTTGAATTTTGTAGCTTCTTTGCTTATACGTATACTATACATGATGTATCACGAGAGCTCCCCGGTTTATTGAGATGATTCCTGGTGTTATTTGGAACAAAAAATGTAAATGCAGTAATGAGGTGACATTCATAATTAAGGAGTTACGGCAATTTGAAAAAAGCAGAAAAAACTTCTTATTTGAGGATTTCTTGACAAAATGGATATCATAGTTAGAATACAAACAAATGTTTCATTTTGTACCAGTCTCTTGCATGTAGAGTGGATTTAAAGTAAATGTTCAAAATTTCCTCCAAGCATCTGAAGGCAAAGATTCGCACGGGTGTGAACCATGCGTGTGGCATTTCGTATCTTTACATGTAAACAGTGACTGCAGTATCAACAACGTACTTGTTGTTATGAGAACGTACGACTCGTTTCGCTTATCTACTGCTTACTGTTTGATCGTTACAGTCGTTAGTCCTACTCAAACATGTCTAGCGGTATATACACCAAGGCGTGTTTCGAAAATCTGTTGTAACTCCTTCATTATGAATGTTACCCCATTACTGTAATATACATTTTTTGTTCCAAATAACATCAGGAATCCCCTCCATAAACCGGGGGGAAACCTCGTGATACACCCTGTATTTAGGGGCGTAGCGTCCATGGATATGGTGGAAGCATTGTCTCCCTTTTTATTTGTAAAGGAAAGATTTTTATTGTTCATTATTATTCTATTATTACTATTATTATTTATTATTATTATTGTTATTGATTGATTGATTGATTGATCGATTGATTGATTGATTGATTGATTGTAGCGAGAGAGAAAGAATTATCAATTAAATGGTAGGCCTACACACGATAATCGCGTCTTTGCAAGGGCTCTTGTAACTCCTGCATGGCTCAATGTGGTCTGCCTTTGCCGTCCACCCACAAAGAGTGAGAAATAATTCGAATATTCGTTAAACCAACACCAAGATACTTCGCGAGACGGAAGAGCTTTGCATACTGCGTACAATATCAGTACATCATTTAAATTTTTCACTGTGGACTTATAATCCTGTGAACCCGGATTCGATCTCGTGTTCCCCCTATTTATAACTTGTGTTGGGAAGCCTGTGATTCATGTTTTTTTTTTTTTCGGAAATTCCGGTTCCCTGTGGCATCCCAACAAATCTCCATAATCATCTCATTTTATCGCGGGTATAGCGTAGACCAGCCTCCTATGGCGCACCCTGGGCAACAGCTCTGTCGGTAAATTGATCTACATCATGTAGGTGAATGGCTACTGCCCGATTTCTGGTACACCTCAGTTAACTCTCAGGTACTTAACTGCTCTTATAAATTTAACTGCACTGATAACTTTCATCAGTTTCCGGAAAGTTAAATGTAGATGATCAGCGCTTGTAACTAACAGTTGAAATAACTTAGAGTTCAGTATCTATTGTCGTCCATAGATGTCTCCACTAGTATTTTGTTAGTGATTTTTTAGTTATTTATAGTTACTTTTGTTTGCAGAAGTTTTCAGTAGTAGTATGGCTGATAGGTACACAATGACCTCTGTACTATTAGGTACAAGGCTTTTTAACTGAAGAACCATGTGATAAACGATAGTGTACATGTACACTTCCAACTCAATCGTAATATGATTAAAAAAAACAATAATTGTTGATATTTGGGATGATTATAGAGGTAAATAATACTGTACTAATGGAGAGAACTAAATGTAACTTCTGCTTCAAAACTGCAACCGCATTCAGCTGTTGTGGCTATGGCAGCCATATTGATAAACATGTTAAAATATTTTATATTCGCCCACATGAATGTTTTCATGTATTCAAATGAACTTTTTAAAGCCCGAAATGCCATTGGCATTGGTTGAACACCCAAAAATAATATATTACTTGACTGACGACATACAATCTGAAGTTGATGACGAAAATTTAAACTTGAGATGTTCGAAATTGTCTTTATAAACACGCATTATTATCCTAATATATCATAGAAATTAAAACATTTACGTAAGTTGTGTAAATAAAACGACAAATTTTTAAAACTCTACAGATAATATAGTCAATTAATTTATTGTGGTCTATATTATTATTTAATATCAGTTATTATAGTTTACGAAACAGTAATGCAGTAGCGCCGCATATCAGTGTTTGTTCGAATCAGTACTAACAGCCAGGTAACTACAGGCTAAGGTACAGTTACCAGTTGAAGCACAGATAACTCTAAAGATAGCAATAACTGTTATTTCGGAAACTCATTTTAAACATATAAGCATGTTAAATTATAGATAACTGTCTTTCCAGAAACCAGGCATAAGTCAAGTACACGACATCAGTAAAAAAAAATCGTAACCGGTTGTGCATGACTCGAACTCCCAAAACCGTTAATCTCGCACTGCTAACAGAGAAAGGAAATGACATGTCATGTGAAGGGTTCAGAGCCATAGTGGGCCAAGCGCCATTTATTAAAAACGGAGAAAGCAAGGGTTAAAGTTAAGTGAATACCACAATTTAACGAAGATTGACATATAATTTAGTTTTTATGTGCACACCTTATACAGAGACATCATTTTATTTTTAATTCAATTTTTATTGTACCTTAGTTTTTGAATGTACTTCACTCCCACCCCTTCTGCTAATGAAGTTCCAACTGTCCTCCACACAGAACCAAGGCCGCATATAGTAAACAGCACTGAGTTAGTGAGTATAGTACGTTCCAGAAATATGTTCGCGTTTTACAGTGACGAAAGAGCTTTCAATATTGAATCATATTTTCGCACAGGTACTCTCCGTTTGCCTACGTCGCATCCCGATTTCCTCCACCAGCTTCTGCTCGCCCCTCTGTAAAAGCTGGGCTGTCTTAGCTCTTTTCTGAAAACATTGATTTCTGTTAGGAATTGGACGTTTACGTAATATTATACAACTGTTTAAAATAACTTAAATAAAAGGGCCTCGTTAAGTAATTAACTGTCACGTGATTTCTCCCCTTTCTACGATCCTGCGTCATAACCACTTGGACGGACAGTAGATAGCATGTCTGAGTAATTTTATTTGTGTGGGTCGGGCAGAAGATTGAATTTACAGTACGTAAGTTACTCTTTTATAGAGTAGGTACAGAATTATTTCAACACGAGTTACTAGTACGAAGGACGAAACTGGAAATTGGAATTAGATGCAATAATCTATAGTGCGATAATATGCACAAAAGAACTGAAGCCTGTATCGAAATGAACGGCCACCATTTTCAAAAACGTGTTTAAATATTCATATTATTATTTTTCAATTTAACTACTTTATATTGTACGCTAATGTGCTGTAGACAGTATAATATATACTGCATAATGAATACGTTCGCATGGATAACTCAGTTCGTGAGTAAAAACACTTATTCTTAATACAGTACTGTATTGTGATTAAACAAAAACCTAATGAAAATTATCGAACTCAAAATCGCGATATTTCATAGTTTACGTAAATGGATGAACTAATTTTCTTCCCTCCTATACCTAGTAGATTGATTTGTTTGTATTTTACGCCAGTATCATCGAACTACAGTCGTGGAAGGGGATAGCAAACTGTGTTTCAGGTTCTCTAAAGGTATAGCCAGGTTAATATTAAAAATGTTAGTAAAAATAAAATGATGTTCCTGTATTATTTGCTATATGTTTCATTGAATTATGGTAAAAACTTAATTTTAACCCTTGTTTTCTCCGTTTTTAATGTATGGCGCTTGGCCCACTATGGCTCTGACCCCTTCATATATCATTATCTTTATATCAGGAATACTGTAAACGTACATTTCCGTTAAAATTTTAAAATATAAGTTTTTTTCTGTACGTACTTTATATAATGAAAATGTACCAATGCGTTCTGATACGCTCCACGAAAAAATATAAAACCAAAATTCGGCTTGCAGTTTATTTTCATTCCATTGGAGAAGATGCGAAGCGAACAAGACGGGCTGCTGTGGGACTGGCGAGCGGAAGACGGGTCAGGAACTCATTAGCCAGCGCTCCGTACAATGGCGAAGCTGTTCGTGTAATCCTATCAAATCTCTTCACTCTGCAGCGTTATTTCCGTACTTTTCTGTTCTAAGTCCTTTATCTGTCTCTTCTCCACCCTTGAATGCGTCGGCCCATCACGACACCTGTCACAACAGCCGCAGAGTAACCAGAGCCTGTCCTCCCCGTGCTGCTTTATTGTTACGTATACCCACAGAGGACTTCCTTACCCATTAGCCATATTAAAGGGGAGGAATCTCTCCAAATCGTATTATCTATCACGTAACGCAAATAAATTTGGAGTTGCTCTGTTATTTTGTTAAAATGAAAGTTTGCGTGTTAAGACTAAAATTTTGCTAATGAAAATTCAGGTCTTTTTATTATTTTATGCTCGACCATGCCGAAATGTAGTAATTATACACCTGGTAGCAGTCCTTTAATGCATGTCATTAAAGTACACCTACTCATTAAAGTACAGGTGTTCAGCCAATGACAAGTCAGCTTTGTACCGTTATAAAACCTCAGCCAATTACAAGTCAGCTTTGTACCGTTATAAAACCGCAAGTATCGATTATTCTCGGATATGCAATCGAAAGAGAATTAGCGAAAAGTCACGGAGGCTGGAAATCCAATACTGTCGCAGAAGGTTATGTTCTGTTACTATAATAATCAGCGTTAATTGTAAATAATATCCAAATAAATTCAATTTGTCATCTCGTTTTTTAATGTCTAATTTAATTTCAATGTTATATCAAAGTTAATATTTAATTTACTCTGTAGGTTCTTATAGGCTATCAATGTCAATGTGGACATCTGTTCCTCGGAAAAAATCAATACTTTCGCGTCTGCGCACATCTCACAATTTACTAGGTATTGCTCAATGTCAGATACAAATAAAATGAATAATTTCAAATTAGAAATATGGTCGAGCATAAAACTCGCCTATAATGGTAATTAAGAAGCTCGTATGAATTATGAAACTCGCTTGCGCTCGTTTCATAAACATCCATACTCGCTTCTTAATTACTATCATTATAGGCTCGTTGCATAATGTACTATTATGCTCGACCATGCCGAAATGTAGTAATTATACACCTGGTAGCATCCCTTTAATGGATCTCATTAAAGTACACCTATTCATTAAAGTTCAGGTTTTCCACCAATCAGAAAGCAATATGAAAGCACAAGTATCGTTTATTCTCGGATATGCAATCGAAAGACAACTAGCGAAACGTCACGGAGACTGGAAATCCAATACTGTCGCAGAAGGTTATGTTCTGCTACTATAATAATTGGCGTTAATTGTAAATAATATTCAAATAAATTCAATTTGTCATCTGGTTTTTAATGTCTAAACCAATTTCCAGGTTATATCAAGATTAATGTTCATTTTACTCTCTAGATTATATGAAGGTCAATGGCATTGTTCCTAGGAAAAAAATCAATACTTTCGCCTCTGCGCACATCTCACAATTTACGGCAAGGTCACTTCCGCTCCCCAGTCAGATAAGAATAATATGAATACTTATGAATAATTTCAAGTTAGAAATATGGTCCAGCATGAAAAGTCGTATGAAACTTGCCTATAATGGCAATTAAGACGCTCGTATGAAAATTATGAAACTCGCTTGCGCTCATTTCATAAACATACTCGCGTCTTAATTACTACCATTATAGGCTCGTTGCATTACTATAATACTAGCCTATCCGTTACATCACTATTTTAACAGATTAAATGATAATATGCTTAATAAAGATGGAATCATAATATATTGAGATTCATTGATAGTTTCTCTTGCTTCCAGGTTAAATTGTCTACTTCAAATTGACCAGAGGAAAAATGGCCACAAACAAAAATGTCCAGAGCAAATTGTCCAAATGAAAAGGTCCAGCAAAAAATGTCCGCATACAAAAATGTTCACAACAGAATGTGAAGTATAAAAAATGTCCAATAGCAAAATGTCCACAAACAAAAATGTTCACAACAAAATGTCCAGTATAAAAAATGTCCAATAGCAAAATGTCCACATACATAAATGTTCACAGCAAAATGTCCAGTATAAAAAAGTCCGCATTCAATTTGAAACATGTATATGCTGATTCTTCAAGGACACCAAAGAACAAATAATACAGTGGAGCATTTCATAGTAAATTTCAGAAGATGGTCGCTGCTCATCATGCGAGTGTTTGGAGGTTAATTCAAAACGTCAGAGATGAACAACATGAGGACGAAACTCTTGCACATTAAATTCTAGTAGGTCATCGAAATATTAGGCCTCCAGTTAATAAACATACCAAGGAAACCAATAACGGATAGAGGCAATCGTCAGGAGATATCATGAATACAAAGACAGGAATGATATAAAACGCTACATTCGTGCAATATCTTATCACTTAAAAATGCATGGACAGCCAGAAGAGGAAGTCAAGATCAAGAGATGGAATAAAAAAATCATTGTAAGTTGGAGATTTCTGTGTGCTTATACGTACATAAAAATGTGATCTCATATAAGACATTTTACATAAAAAATTCATTGTAAATTGGAGATTTCTGTATGTTTATACGTACATAAAAAATGTGATCTCATATAGGACATTTTACATAAAAATTCATTGTAAATTGAAGATTTCTGAGTGTTTATACATTATAAATTATGATCTCGTGTAGACCTATAGAACATTTTACATTTGTGGACATTTAAACAGCATTTTTCTCCTCTAATATTAATTATTACCATAACAGATGTATTCTGTGGGAACAAAAAAATAATGATCTTTACGTAGATTCTCCGAGGAACAGCGCATATTACTGTACAGATTACTATGCATATTACTGTGGAATCCCGGTCACCAAGTCACTCAACTGCGTCGTTCCTTGTATCATGGCAGTTGACTTATTATAAAATGTCAACATACATGCCCAACTGGGAGTCAGGCCACAAAGGAAAAAAGCACTGGAGGGGAGGGGTTCAATCCGATGCTGTGGATTGGACTTCCGCGTAGCTCAATGGTGAGAGCGCTTGGCACGTAGAACCAAGGACGCGGGTTCGATCCCCGGCGCCGGAGCGAATTTTTCTCCTCTAATATTAATTTTTACTCGTATTATCCTTATTCTTTTTGTCTCCTTCTTCTCCTTGTATTCCCCTTCTTCTCCTTGTATTCCATTTCTTCCTGTGTATTTCAATTTTTATCTTTGTGCTCCTCTTTTTCCTCTCCAATTCCTTACAACAGTCGTGTTAATTGATGCCCATAGGAGCAAGCGCGCGCTTCAGAGCTCAGGAGAGCCTGAGCGCTTTACAACGTAAAGGAAAGAGACAGACGAAAGAGTTAGTATATGCCGCTTGGTCGAGCTATATTCAGGGATGGCCAGCACTGATTCAATAGATAAAGGGAAGAGAACTTATTAAAACTGTATCCATGTTAATTTTTAGATTTGTCTGAGAAGTATAAGTGCATTATAAGAATGTGAGTTTTAATTTTAATGCTTATTTTTCACAAGTTTGCCTTTTTATTCAAAAGAAATATTTTCTCAACTTTTTTTTATAGAAAAGTGAAATTTTCAGATATAGGCCTATTTATTTAGTAGCCTTACAGGTACTGAAAGAATGTTTTCGTAAATCTAATACACCGTAAATACGTATTACTGAAGATAGTGTATTGAAATTTTGAAAATATTCGCATGGAAATGTTTGTAAGGAAATGAATTAACAAAGCAACTATTGTTACATCATAAACAGAAGATATGTGCTCATGTGTTGCAAATATATCAACTCTATAGCTTGAGCAGATTTCGACAAAATAATTTAATATTCTGATGATAGGAAGTTGCGCACCAGTATCACCTTAAAAGCATAATGCGATAATTGTTTTGTTATGGAATATTAGTTGCACTTAAAACATATACAGCACCTAGGTAACTTTGCTTTGTACTGTAATATTCTTTTCATTAGTTTATTGATTACTTTTATAAGGCTAAAGATAAGTTACCATCAAGGTCAATTCCAACTTATCATGTCATACTCAATCTCTTTTTCACACTATGGAATTTAAGTGAATATTCCTTCTTGTCTCTTTATTAAGTTATCAACATTTAAAACACAAGTGCAATATTAAGAAATTAGTATTAGTACTTTTGTTTTACAGACAATATAGATAATATCAAACAGAAAGAAGCCATATAAAATAACGACATAAAATTTCACGTTCCGTTTGAAGTTTGTGCACTTCTGTTTTCTTAATCCAACAGGCTGGTTATTCATAATATACACAACCCTTCCTCTTTCCATACTTAGCGCTTAATGCCCGCGCACGATGTCAAGGTCAGAAAAATGCGCTTGCTTTGACATCACTGCCTTACAATATCATAGAAACATACGGTGATCAAATTGAGATGGTGCGGTTTGTGCTGCTGTCATAGTTGGTGACTGATCATAGATATAACGATGAAGCTGAGTGGTAGTGAAATAAATTATAGGGCTATCTATGATATTACCATTGGCATGCAATTTTTAATATAATGTAAGTATGGGTCAGTTTCTATTTGATGCTTTTCCAATTCACTGCGCGCTAAAGCAGGGAGATGCATTGTCACCTCTACTTTTTAACTTCAATCTAGAATATGCCATTAGGAAAGTTCAGGATAACAGGCAGGGTTTGGAATTGAACGGGTTACATCAGCTTCTTGTCTATGCGGATGACGTGAATATGTTAGCAGAAAATCCACAAACGATTAGGGAAAACACGGAAATTCTACTTGAAGCAAGTAAAGCGATAGGGTTGGAAGTAAATACCGAAAAGACAAAGTATATGATTATGCCTCTTGACCAGAATATTGTACGAAATGGAACTATAAAAATTGGAGATTTATCCTTCGAAGAGGTGGAAAAATCCAAATATCTTGGAGCAACGGTAACAAATATAAATGACAGTCGGGAGGAAATAAAACGCAGAATAAATATGGGAAATGCGTGTTATTATTCTGTTGAGAAGCTTTTGTCATCTAGTCTGCTGTCAAAAAATCTGAAAGTTAGAATTTATAAAACAGTTATATTACCGGTTGTTCTGAGTGGTTGTGAAACTTGGACTCTCACTTTGAGAGAGGAACAGAGATTAAGGGTGTTTGAGAATAAGGTTCTTAGGAAAATATTTGGAGCTAAGAGGGATGAAGTTACAGGAGAATGGAGAAAGTTTCACAATGCAGAGCTGCTCGCATTGTATTCTTCACCTGACATAATTAGGAACATTAAATCCAGGCGTTTGAGATGGGCAGGGCATGTAGCACGTATGAGTGAATCCAGAAATGCATATAAAGTGTTAGTTGGGTGGTCGGCGGGAAAAAGACCTTTGGGGAGGCCGAGACGTAGATGGGAAGAAAATATTAAAATGAATTTGAGGGAGGTGGGATATGATGGTAGAGACTGGATTAATCTTGCTCAGGATAGGGATCAGTGGCGGGCTTATGTGAGGGCGGCAATGAACCTCCGGGTTCCTTAAAAGCCAATACGTAAGTAAGTAAGTAAGTGTAGTTACATAATTTTTTCATTCTTCATGGTTCGCTGTAGGCAATGTATAAGAAGGATCTCAAACTTCCAGTTGTTTATTCAAATGTTCTAGAAGGAGCCACCGCTCTCTGAAAGACTTCCAGCGCTAGCTTCCCGTGTAACGAATTATTTACTCGAGAAGCTGCCGTGTGTTCGTCTACATGAGAAACGCCTCCTCCCTTCGCAGGTCGCTTGCGGATGTGTTCGATATGCAGTGGAGCGTGTTCCCGCCGAGACATTATTGGTGTCCTTTGAGGAATCTGGAAGTTCTTGTGGCGTACAATGACTAGGAGTGAAGCAAAGGGGAAAACAAGATATTTTATTACGCAATGCGACAGTGGATAGTACATGTGTGTGATGTGGCTCAAATTCACGATTTCCCGTCTTTATTGAGTTTGAACACGGACTGCAATTCACTTTTTGACTTCTCTTAGATGGTATCATAACGATATTAAATTGCTCCAGAACGAATTAAACAATATATGAGTGATTAAAATAATAATGATTAGGGCCGAGACATCGGTATATTTATATTAGTCTGAGGTGAACATACGACGCCGGACAGAATGTAGTCGGTGTTTCAAGTACAGGCAGCGGAAGCGAATTTGACACACGCTTAAGCAAGCACGTTCAGTATTTTGTATACGCATATTATAAAATCAAGACAATACAATCATTGTATATACTGTAACTTTTAAAACAAAACAATAATGTAATTTTATTGTTTCAACAATAGTCACTTTATAATTTAGTTTAAAATACTCCCGTCAACAATGGGATTTCCACTCCACACAGTAACACAGTATTCGTTATTACACTCCACAGACGACAATGACAATTTACTTGATTATGAGAACAACAATGAACTGTTAATCTTAACTAATGTTCACAAAGCACTATTTACAAAACAGAACTGTCAGTTCTCAGTTCACAGTTCGTTTGCCTTGGCTAGTTCTTCTAGCTCAGTCACTCGAGTTCACAGTATCTCGAACCCCAGACATTCGGAGACAGTCCACTGAACTTCGAACTCAGGTCCCCCAATTGCGGTCCACTGCACTCGAACTCAGGGCTTCGGATGCTCACACAGCTGCGGGCACACTCAAGTCGAACTCCGGTCTCGAAGCTGGCTTCACTGCTACACAAGACTGGCTGGCTTGCTGTCCAACGACTACAACAACACTGCTCAAGTTCACTCGCGTGTCGTATTTTATAACCAAACCATAGTTGCGAGAAAGTACGATGCTAGAAATTTCGACGGATGTCCAGAAGATGGCACTCTCGAATTCTCTGGATTTCTCCCCCTCCGTCACTAGCTGCTTTACTTCCCCCTCTTCCTTCGTCACGTCCGCGGAACAGCGTGTCGCCTCCTCCTCTCCTCTCCTCTCCACTCCGCGCGCCGCTCCACAGTACTCCGTGGAGCCCGTACCGACTCCCGCGCGACCTGCCCTCTTGCGGGACGCGTGATCGAGTCTCGATGTGACTGTCAGAATACGTAGACAGTGGATTCGGGATGACTTATCGTTGAATGTAGGTACACATTTACTATATGTTACATTTTTTCCATTCAGACCATTGACTGAACAGGTTTTAAACGTAAATAGATGACGTTTACATGCTACTGTATCTCCGTATAGTCGGAAAAGAAAAATAACGTACTGTAGTAGTGTAGCACATACCTTGCAAGTTCAGTCCTCGTCATCATTGATGCAATTACCAGCGTTGCAGTAAACTACGATATATTCTCGTACGTCGTCGAAGCTGAATCGTCTTCTATCGCTTAAACAATTTTTGTATCGAGAGAATTTCTGAAGAAAAACTCTTAAAATGGGGATCACTCAATTTCTTTAGAGGAATATTTGCGCTGAGGATCATGTTGCACGTGTCGTTTAGACCCGCACAACTAGATGATGATGATGATGATGATGATGATGATGATGATGATTTCTCAGATTTCACTTCAACGCATTTCCTGTGCGATGTACTGTTGCAATGTTTCTCTATAGCCTGAGTTGTTCTGGTTTTTATTTCAATTTTACGTACATTACACACGATATTGTCTTCGTTAATACATAAAATGTCGCTCTCATACTTCTTAATTGCATTTCGTATCTCTAAGCGTATTTAACGTTTTGACTTCGACATTATGAATGGATCAGCACTACACTATTCAACTCGTACTAAATACTTGAGGAAGGTAACACAATTGCACACATTGCGTTGCAATGTGGACCGGGGTTCCTTCGTTATGTACGCTGCTGTACTCACCAGGTACACAAAACACGGACGACGCGGCACGTGCCATATACTCCGATACGAAATAACTTCACTTTTCCTTAAGTCATCCCGCATCCACTTTCTATATATAAGGGTTAATATCGGAAAGGTCTAAAATGCTGGTGAAGTTGAGAAATCATACTTAAATTGTCACAAATGTGGTAAAACATAATAAGTCTGGAAAGATTTTTTTTTTTTTAAGAGTTTTGCATTACAGTTTTAGAATGCCGGAAACGTACCTACAGTATATGGCGAACAATTTTGCTTTCCCTATATGTAACTGCTACATTAATTTATTTATCACATCTATTCCGTACATTACTTTTCTTGCATGTTGTTCGCCTGGTTTCGGTTGCTGCTGCAATAAACAACAACATTCATTTTAAAAGTTTCAAATGAAAATGACAGCCGAGTGTCTGATAGTATAACCAGCGAATAGGGATTATAAAGAATGGACACTTCGCTTCGGTACCTTTGATGTAGCCGGACCGATTTCAATGACCTTCAAGCCAGCTAGAGCGTCAGATTCTGCTTTCTCCCTAGAGTTGGCGCTGACATCACACCAGCTAGCAGCCGACACAGCGGAAATATAACACATACAATTAATACATCTAGGTACATTATGTACTCAAATAAAATAAATTGGATCCATAAAATAATAAATCCTTCATTAACTGTAATGTCTAGACTTAGAGTTCCTTTATAATGAGAGTTCAGACGTTGACCCCAACAACAATTAAAATATGTAATGATTTGATAGCGCTGAAAATGGAAAAACAAAACTCTTACGAGAAGTAAAACCATATACCTTTATTATATTATATACAAATATTAAACGAATTCGATACTTAATTTTATAATGTATTATATTATTTTATAGTATAATTTATGATATCTGAAATATAAAATATTATTATTACACCTAGTTTGTCACTGAGAAATAAGGAAAAGCTGTTAACTTGAATTTATTTGAAGCAAAGCGTTACTGGATTATGCAATAAGGTAGGCGATGTTTGGATCCTGTGCCTTAATTCTATTCTCAATTATTCTCAGCGTATGCTCGATTACACTACCTCTAGCGCTTGAAAGTGGAACTAGCCGCTGGCGCACAGAGAAACAAAACACAGGAAAATTCGCTCAGTGTCCATTCTTTATAATCCCTATTCGCTGGTATAACCTTGTATGCGGAAAAACTGCGTTCTACATCGGCTGAAACCAAGGGCGCATATGTAAAATATTTCACATCATCCATTTCTACATCAAGTCTATAACAATCGCACTTGTCATCTGATAAAACTCTTGCAATTTTGCATAATGTATTGAACCTTTTTTTTTTTATTAGGCCTACTGTGTTCATTTTCGCACACACCTTTTTACTTATATCATCATACGCCATATACGTTTTCGGCATTCCAAAACTGTAATGCAAAACTCTAAATATTAAAAAAAAAAAAAAATCTTTTCAGACTTAAGTTTTACCACATTTCTGACAATTTTAGTATGATTTCCAACAATAATTATTCTCAACCTGAACATTTTAGATCTTTCCGATGTTGTTTTATATACAATGATTGTATTGTCTTGATATTATATTACGCAATAATCGTATACAAAACACGGAACGTGCTTGCTTAGGCGTGTGTCAAATTCACTTCAGCTGCCTGTACTTGAAACACGTCGACTACATTCTGTCCGGCGTCGTATGTTCACCTTAAAACTAATACAAATATACCGATGTCACGGCCCTACTAATGAAGTATTTTTTTCTCTTGTTCAAATTGAACTAATATTGACTTCGCAAAATTTTAAAGAAAGTTAAGAAACTGATAATTCATCATTTTACTCATTTATTCATATTAAGTTACATTTAACTGAAGTGATTTGTCCGACATAAAGTCTGCACTGTTTATTCGAGGTAACTATGCTGACTATCAAGCTGAAAATACCGGTACCTCCTTTGTTAAGGGGACATACATGGTTTTTAAAATTTCTACAATTCTCATTCCAAAATTTGTGAAATTTAAACTACATAAACAGACCTACAATACTATCATCAATACCAAATTTGGTGTCATTAGGGCTCATAGTTTTGAAATTATATTTTTGAAATATATTTCATATTGACGTCATTAAAAAGGCTCCTAGCGTCAAAGTTTTCAATATTTTTAGTTCATATTTGCTCAAAAGCTCCAAAATAGCCATGGGAATAAAAATTAATTATCTTTTTCAGCTCAGTCCAAATAGTCACAATAATTTTTTTCATTTCATGGATTTACCATTAAAGCATATTTTAATCTAAGTGCAATATTAATATGCCCGAAGCAACTTCATATTAATATTTCACACAAATGCTAACTAAGGTTTATTTATCAACATTTAATTGACCTGTGTGAGAAATTTCAGGCCAATCTGACAATAATTGTTGTGCAAGAAGCTTTATAATTAAAATTTTAGAGTCGAGAAAACAGAATAAATGAACAAACAAAAATAATTTTTCTCAATTCACTCACGTACCGTATGTTTGGCCATATTTGATTATATGGTTAGATCATTTAAAACAATCTAAAATATAATTACGATCATAGAAAATGAATTTTCTAAATTTTTCAGAGTTATTTCACCGTGGTGTCCCCTTAAAATATTAAAATGAAATGGTTATGAAGATTTAATGAAATTGTGGTAGGGGAAACTGTCCCAGCACTCACGAATATTCCATGTTTACTAGACGGTGTTAAACCCAAATTTTCCCTCAAAAACAGACGCTCTGACGGTGCAAATATGTATTAGTTAGTGTTGTCATTCTACTACGGAGGATATCTACATTACAATAAAAAAGAAGGAAAATATACGTTTTGTCAGAAAACCTATCATAGTTGCTTAGTCACATGATCTAACCGAAATCCAAGCCACATTGTTGAGAAATTGTCACCTGAGCCAGCAAAAACTGAGTGAGGGGAAATAAGAGAGTTCCAATATAGGAACCAATCAATACATATTATACAATACCTTATTAAAATACCCTATTTTAAAATGATCTTTTTAAGAACTACCGCCAAATATCAAGTTTCTTACATAATTTATTTTTGAGATGTGTACACACATACCTCCCATATATGCAAATCTGAAAATAATTTATTCGCTTAATATGTAATAGTAAATAAAAAGAACTGTGTGTCTATGTACCTAAAAGGTATAACCAGAGACCGGAAGTTTAGGCATTATGAATCATTAAAACAGGCAGGGAAAAAGGCATCATAAATAACTAAAATGGGCAGGCAAAAAGGCATTATAGATAGCTAAAGTACGTAATAAAAAGTAATTACAAAAACCTTGCACTAGACCCACAACCTTGCACTTTCCACAAAGGGATTTCGGCAGCAAGAAAAGCTTTACATAAGTCGAATACAAATTGAGATTTTCGACTCGATGTTGCAATTACTGTTGGTAGCAAAGAAATCTTCTTCCCAGTAGCCTTGGAAAGTGCATTTTTGTGTTTGGTTGTACTGATACGTTGCGATATGAAATATTTATTTTCGTAGTTCACTGACTGCTCACATATTTTGCATGTAAGTATTTTACCGTCAGTACAAAATACGTCGGAACCAAAAGTATTAACGTAACTTTGCAATTTACTACGTAAAGGAACACTGAATTTCGGCATCTTGCTGCTATAGTCGCGACGCTGTTATTCCTGGTGTGACTCCTCCTCTTTGCTTACGTCTTAGGAAGTCAAGGCTCTATAAAGTCTAGGTAGGTAGTATCGTTCGCCATTTTTGTTCTTTCGTTGCTGAGCTACCAGACGAGGGATCTATTTGCCACACCGTTAAACATTTTTATGTCGTAGCTCCTATGATAATAAATCAAACGCACTGTAATTCAGCAAATAATTGAACGGCAAATAACGTCCTCGTGTGCTTTCTGCCAAAAAGAGCCAAAATGGCGGGCGATTATATTAAGTATTTATCCAGCCTTAGGAAATGCTTAACATCTTCATCAGCGAATCACAAGACGCACACGTTTAAATGAAGCCGACCTGCAACGTGATTGGCTGCCGGAAATTAGAGCGACGGGACTATAGTTACAACGTCGCAATGAAAATTGAAAGAAAAATAACCATTAAAAATAACGTTAGACCCGCACTCATTGTTGCCTTGTCAAATAAACACAAGCGATAATTAAAACGCTTACTGTTATACATTTTTGCACGGCAGCACTCATTGTTGCATAGAGAATAAGAACTGACTGAAAGACAATAATATACATTCGGTGAAGTCACTTTCCTTGTAGCGGTTATAAAAATAAATTAAAATATACCTGTAGGAAATTTTAATAATAAATTAATAAATAATAGATAAGTAATCAAATAAAGGCAGAAAAAGCATGTATTTTGTAAATTAGGCATTTATATTTAAAAAAGCAGAAAGGGCAACATAAAACTGTGACGTTTCAATCACAAAGGTATAATTCGAACAGATTTACTTTCAAAATGAAGATGGATTTAACACATTTAAAAAGATATATTGCCAAAGTTCCGATCTCTGGTTATAACTCATTCTTAAAATAATTATTGTGTCAAATAATGCATTATAACGATGTAAATCTTGTATCGGTTTATTCGTACAAGATTTTCTGCATCTTCATTACTCGTATTTGTGAGTCTATAGGAAATTTCTTTTCGTTGACGTATAATTCCCATTAAAAATTTCGAACTACCGCTCGGTATATAATTCTCAGATTCTGTGGTTGCTAACAGACTGACCACACCCATCTCGCAGGGCGCGAGGAGAACTCTGGGAAGTTGTCAGAGAAGTATCGGAACGACCGGTCTGTGTGGCTGCGCTAATCCCATATTGGCCTCGACAAGTGAGATTGACAGTAGACGCCAGAGGACCCTGGATATTGTAGTAAATGGCTTCCGATAAAATGGTTCACTTAAGGATTACATGGGGCTCTCACTTCGCATTTCTTACACTAAATTCAAAATTTTTCTACAGATTAGATGCAAATGAAGTAAAAGTAAAGTAATATAATTTAATGATGAAAGAGAGATGGAACGGAGAAAAATTCTCTCCGGCGCCGGGATTTGAACCCGATTTCAGCTCTACGTGCTGATGCTTTATCCACTAAGCCACGCCGGATACAATCCCGACGCCGTTTAGAATCGTCTCAGATTAAGCTCCATCTCTTGGGTTCCCTCTAGTGGCCGCCCTCTGCACTACGTCATAGATGTCTATGAACGCAGGACCGAAGTCCATACATGTGTTGAGGTGCACTCAGATGAGTGACTGATTGGCCGGGATCCGACGGTATGGGCGCCGTCTTAAATCACAAAGTGATTTATTACGCATATCATATATATTTTGATGTACCGAAGTACATATATTTCCATGCAGATATTCTGCGTCATCACATGATGACATGTGATTTAAGACGGCGCCCATACCGTCGGATCCCGGCCAATCAGTCACTCATCTGAGTGCACCTCAACACATGTATGGACTTACCTCCTGCGTTCATAGACATCTATGACGTAGTGCAGAGGGCGGCCATATCAAACCCAAGAGATGGAGCTTGAATCTGAGACGATTCTAAACGGCGTCGGGATTGTATCCGGCGTGGCTTAGTGGATAAAGCATCAGCACGTTTTAGAGCTGAAAACCCGGGTTCAAATCCCGGCGCCGGAGAAATTTTTTCCGTTCCATCTAACTCTTTCATCATGTGATGACGCAGAATATCTGCATGGAAGTATCATATGTACTTCGGTACATCAAAATATATATAATATAATTTAAGTTTAATAATAATAATAATATAGTAATAGTAATAATAATAATAGTAATAGGGTAGATGAGGGTGATTGTAAACAGAGAGTAATTGTAAACAAATGCTGTGAGAAATGCGAAACTGTCAATATAAAAATTTTAATTCGGGGTAATATTTAAATTAACATGTTGGCTAACCTACAAAGCAATTTGGCGCCAAACAAGAGTAACTGCTTAGTTGTAAACGAATGTTTTGTAAGAGTCGACAAAAAAAGTTGAGAAAGAATTTTGCTTCACCTTCATTTTTGGCTCCAGCTGTCACTGTGACGATATCGAGGCGATGAATGATTTCTTATCAAGCACGTTGGAGCATGTCTTCTGGAATGCTCTCAATAGCTTCTATGATGCGCTCCCGAAGATCACGAAGGTCTCTGACTGGGGTGGCGTACACTTTATCTTTGACGTAGCCCCAGAGAAAGAAATCGTATTGGGGAATTCCACTCGTTTGGGTTTGTCATCCGGCTCCAGACGTTGCATTAACTGCACTTTGTATGCTCACAGTTTGAGACGTTTGTGGACAATTCGTTGCAATGTTGATTTTGGTACTTGAAGCTCCCGCGACGATCTTCATAATGACTTCCGCAGGCTTCGCTCAATGGTTAGATCACATCAAATTTCATTTAACAATCAAACATTTTTGATAGGAAATGAAATATCGACAGTAAAATTTTTGATATTCGCCACTTCATTATTACTGGGAGGATTACCCCCATTTCTAGGATTTTTACCAAAATGAATTATACGCGGCTTGAACATTTGCAACCATTTCGTCGGATGTTGTACGACCACCACCATGCTTCTTCAACACCGATCCTGCAGCTAAAAATGTATCGTGCCACTTCTTAATGCTTTTAGCAGTTGGAGCATCATGGTTAAACACTCGCCAATACTCCCTTTGAACTCTAACAATTGATTTAAACTCCGCATACCATAACACAGTTCGCGCTTTCATCTGCGGTGTCGCCATTTTGACAATCGATACAATCTACGAAAAGAAACCGTGTCTGCGCACCATCTACAGATAGGATTCGAAACTTTTTGAGTTTTCTTTTCATATAAACGTTACTGTAGGTTTCTATCTTCAACCGTTCACCAGTGACATACAATTGAAATTAGGGACATTCGAGCGGTCCACTCTGTATTACATAGACTTCTAATTCCTACGGCAAATATGATCAGTCTAAAGTCTAACAGCCCAGTCACTAGTCTAGCCTAACTAGCCCCTTTACAGTAGGGCCAGCAGAAACGGTTAGGGTGAACAGAGATGAGATGCAACCATTCGGTCGGACAGTATGTACAGATATTTTTAATTTTAGAAACAGTCTAACGAACCTATCACGAAGATGTAAGTTTTTATACATCCTACCGAATTTAATTATAGTTTCCAAACAGTAGAGCTATAATTACATTACAAGAAAACTTAGAAGAGAGGAGACTGCTTAACGTAATAATTAGCTAATTAAAAAAACGTAGATAGAGTAGAAAGAGAAAGTAGAGAAAAAATAACAAGATCACAAACAGTAGCCCATAAGAGTAAGCTGGTTTAAAAATATCAGCAGGTTAAAAAAATTGGGTAACAAACATTTGGATAGATTCCATGATAGATATTTGTAAATTCTACTTCCAAAAATGTAAAGAAGTTGTACAACCTAAGATGAACTTTCTACTGTTCAAACTTATTATGTTACTGTAAAAATATTTATCAAGTCTGGTAATAGAGGATTATTGGGTGTCTTTTAGGTTTATTATTTTTTCTGAATCTACTGAATAAACTTTATTAGTCAATACATGAAATATGTATACAGTATACATTTGTTAAACATTAAGCTTTAAAATAAAGTAAAAGTATTTTAGGCCTTTAAAATGAGACTATATGTATAATAAAACATGTTTTCATAAATGGCTATAAAAATGTTCACCTTAATATTTCATAGTGGGATTGGGACATGTTGTTGTTGTTGTTTAGTCAACTGTCCGAAGACAGATCTGAACCTCACAAGTGATACCAAAAAGGTACCATTTATGAGGCAACTGGGCCAGGAGATAATGGGGTAGGATAGCCAGTTCCTTTCCCCCTCCGTTGCATACATTGTCGATTAGCTACATATTACACCAGGACGAATAGAAGAAATAGTGTACGCACTCTGTGAGTTTACACGGATCTGCCGCAACGCGGCGCTGTTTCTGCTATGAGCCCGACTCGGAAGGTGTTCACAGTACTTGTTATGCTGAATGTAGTCCTTTTTAAAAGCAAATTTCTTCCATTCAACCCGGCTATTCGTAACTTAAGAAATACTTTTATATCTCTTATTCACAATTAATAGTCTTCTATCAGGTAATACTATCGGCAAGTCTATCGTGCTATCAAAAAGGAGTGCGTTATATGGCAGTAAAAATTTTTAATAGCTTCCCTATCGATATAAAAAATGAAACTCAAAACATAAAATTATTTAGGGCCAAATTAAAGAAGTATCTAATTTCTCACGCCTTCTATTCTGTAGGTGAATTCATGACATTCAATAACACTTCATGAAATTGATACTAAAACTATGTGTTGTACTAGTAGACTATATTGTAAATCTCGTCTGTATATATTTCATCTAGACTGTGACTATAAATTAAGATTTTATAATAGTATTAAGTTTTTTGACTTGTTCCATATTCTAGCTGTAAGCATGTATGAATACCATGGAATGTTAATAAATACAATACAATACAATGAACGTTCGTAACAGAAAATACAATAGGATCTGAAACGTTGTAACAGCAATATTATAAGTTCAGCATTTAAATAATCTTTTCATAACAAGCTGCGAATTCAGGGACAGAAAAAAACCTACAAAATGTTAGTACATAAAGAGTTGAATGATATTTTTCGTGCCTATAAGTGAATTAAATTACTCACCATGATCAGTTGCCTGCAACCTTTGAGAGTTTGCGAGATGGCTTGGCGGATTTACGAGCTTGTAATTATCTTCGGATTTACTTTGTCCTGAAGAAGAATCGGCACTTTAAATAGTGGTAGACTAATTTAGGAATAATATCCATGATTGTGTTCTCTGCATCAACTTGCTTCCGAAGACTGGATCGAAAGAGCGTCAATGGTGTCAAGATAGAAGATGTCACCCCACATTGCACTTGCTGATCTAATCTTTTCTTTAATTTTAAATTCTGTTTGAATAAGTACGAGTAAGAGAAATGTTTTTTTGAAGAAAATAGAAAGGGGATTAAGCAGAGGGTATTCACACCAAAAGTACCGTTAGCCAGCCGCTTGCTCCAAAGTTAGCCTCACACCCCTCCAAACAACACCCCTAACTTTCCCAAGGTTCAGGGCAGATGAGCTTGGGAGGGATGGGTTAAAAAAACTGACGTTCCTACCTGATCGGTAGTCTTCGATTTGGGTGAGAGCTGCACAATGTTTAGACCCAAGGTATATGGATTTATACTTCGCACGAAAACATGACGACCTTCCCTCATCCCCTTCACCAGTTAACTGCAGGCACGCGCAAGGGATAAACCCTTAGCCGAGTTGCCAATTCTTGAAGTCATTGTGATTTGCGAACGTTTTTCAAACTGTGTTCCGTGAAACCGCGATTTTCAGAAAGACTATATTATCTTTGTAAATATATCTTAATTTTTAATTACTAAAACAAAATTGGTATAAAAATGAACAAACTTATTTTAAAAACACTTTATATTTATATTTTCACCAACATATTTTGCCTAAATGAACAAAAAAATGCAGACTTCTATAATAAGTGTTAAATTGTCATGTTATTGAAGTTCCAGAATTTTATACTTAATTAAGAATGTTGCGCTGGTAAAATTTTCTGAAACTGTGATCATTGAATAGTTATAGAATTTATAGTACAAAAGAGTAAAGTTAGATTTTATCAGCTTCGCCCTGGGTGATAATTTCCACGAACGCATAAAATCTGTTTACTCTAGTATGCTATACAATATTTTATTCATTACTGGTATGTAAATTTAATTTTAAATTGTAGGGCTTTTCTTTGTACTGTGTTGTTGGCGAAGAAGTTCATATATATTCATTTTACTATTGCTAATATGTTGGTTGTCATGTAGAGTGATTTAAAAGCATTTAATTCACTGCTGTAAGTTAGAAAACTTTTAAGCACTACTGTGAATAATGTCATTATTTAGGTTGCTAAGGACGGTGTTGCTGTTGGCGATATCTCTTTCGCGTACTGTTCACATACTGTTCGGCGAAGTAAATCACGTATAAAATCGTCTATCTTACCGAATTCTGTTTTAATTTGTTTATTTTCTCTTTAGTTGGTGAACCGTAATTCTTAATTTCTATGCCCATATATCCAACTCCGCCGGTTGCGTCCGATGTTAAGTGATTAAGATTTATACTTATTAAACTGCCTGAACTTTCGATTACTTTATGGATAGAATTTCTAACGTTAGGCACAATTTTAACACTTTGTTTTCTTAGCTACGCTCCTCTGCAAATAAGATATTCTGTTTTCTTCGACGGTGTTATTTCTTCTTGTCGTGAAGGTCCTGGATCTTCAGGTGTATCAGGAGGCCTGGCTGCGGATCATCTGCTCCAACACTCATTAATCATGGCCGGAATAAATTAGACATATTGAAGCGCATAAAGGTATAAAACAACACGTCGACAAAGACACTGAGGTAGAGGCAATGACTGCTATATTTGGCAATGCTGGGATCTATTGTATTTCTGCCACGCGGCTAGGGATTGAGTAGAGGTTGGGGGTTTATGAGGGATTACCAATTCCAAGAAGAGAGGCCGTCATGTTTCCGAGTCAAGTATACTATAAGGTAGAGCCACTCGGCAATTTCCGCTAGCAGACGAACTCGTGACGTCACTTCGGAAGCTCGTTAGCCACGGGATGCATTATGGCCTCCTAGCACCGAAGTATTTGTAACAAGTTATCGCACAAAATTCTTTTAAACGACAATTTGTTTTTTGTTTAACTTTTATTTGTGAGGAAAAATGTACCACTCACAAAAGGAAACTATATTAAGCGTGTCTTATCCCTATGTGTTACAAGTAATTTCATCTTCTAAACTGGAGAAGAGTTTGTACGAAATAATATTTTTGTATCAGAAAATATAGTTACCCTTCATAAGAAATGTTCGTTATTAAATAGAACAATTACATAGTGAATGCTAATAATTTCCTAACATAATAACAATGACAGAAAACATAACACATTAATAAATATTATTAGAACATGCAGAAATAATAAAGCCATGGGTAGGCCTAATTATTTCTGATAGTAGGCCTATGTATTTTAATTAATATAGGCACATAATTTTTCCATATATATTACTATATCATTAGTCCTATATTTTCAAATACTCGTTATAATACACATTAAGCTGATTATTAACATAACTCACTTAAAGCTATAAACTATATTAAATGTTACAAACATATTATGCTTGACATCTTTGGACCTAGATTGGCTCTAGAGCCCTTTCAGCCTCATTTAAAATTACCATGACTCCACGGAGTGAAGTCAGTTCGAGAATAAAGCTAGCCACCTCATGCCATTCATTGACTATGAATATGTGAAGTTGTGAACACTTTATTATGTTTGAAAATAGGCTGCATATTTTCAAACACAATAATCATTAAGTAGGTATTTATATCACATACCTTTTTCCTCCACCCTGAAGATTGGAATGAATTCTTCTCTCTTGTCAGCGCCTAGCAGAAGCTTGCCATTTACGTGCCTTCTTTCTTTGTAGTTCCGCTGCTCTTGCAGTCTTCGCTGCCGTATTCAGTGAACGAATGCGGATAAATGTCCTTGTTCTTGTATATATTTTAATTATTAATGGATGTACATGTGGAAACTTCTGTGCGAGAATGTTACACATGCCCTTAATGACGTTGCAGCAGTTTAATTTATCACCATGCACTCCTACAAACACTACTTCAAATTGTTTCACTGTGCATAGCCATTCATCTGATGGTTTGAGCAGACCTCCTCGAGACAGTTTTTCAATCCAGCCCTGATGTACCGGCAATGCATCTGCTTATATCTTCTCTTGTCCATTTTGGCTTCTTTTTTGTCACCAACAAGTTCTTGATCTGGTTTTCTGTAAACATTTTTCTCAAAACAATGGAAACTCTCTCTTTTACCTTTGCATTAATTCTGTTCTCAAGTTGCTGTATATGTTTACTTTGCCTGCTCAGAGCCAAGGTCAGTGACTTATTTTTAAGTTTTAACTTATTCATTTCAGTCTGCATTTGTTTATTATCTTTCTCTAATTTGTCTAACCGTGCTTTCAAATGTCTTTCTGAGTCACTAGTGCTATCTGTAATTGTACCAACATCAAACTTCTTATTCTTGGGTGATAGTGTCTTCAATCTCTCAAGCCCTCGCTTTCTTGAATGTCGATTAATCGGCCTTGTCTGTCTGTCACTTACCGTAATTTGTGGTGACTCTGGCTGGTGTGAAGATGAAGCCTCTATATTCATCTTGTTTGGTCTTGAATCGATGTCCAGATGCAATGAAGGAACTGCAGAAATTTTAAGCATCTTTTTAGGTTTAATGTTCAAGAGCTCGGCTTTCAGGTCCCTCTCATAATCTTCTGGTAGAAAATGAACACTACACACGGTGGCATTTTTAATGTTGATTTTGTCTTTCCTTCTGCAAGCATGAATCCATTGCTTACAAACACTGTCATCCTTGGGAAAGGTGTGGTAAATCAAATCTGAACCTTTAGTCTTACGATTATAATTTTTACACGAAAACACTGCGCAACCGGGCATGGTAAATAATGCAATATGTTTTTAGGCACAAAATATTTACAATAAACTAATTAACTTAATACCACGTGGGCTAACTTAAATACATAACCTATACACTACGATTATAAAACACGTGAAAGCCCGAATTAACAACAGTAACTGCTATAAATATAATTCAGTTCATTATAACACATTTTTATTTGGAAATATTCCACTATGAGTGCAGATTTGTCACATTTAGGGCACACGTAACCAGAATCACTGCTAGAAAACAACTTATAGCTTGCTTTTAATTCATACTGCCAATTGTTTAGCTTCCTCGGTGACGTCATGCGTCAACTGTCTAAAATTTACGTGTCTGCGCATAGCCGTATGAGCACCCCCTGGTTTAGACCCATTACATTTCTGTCGAAGGGCACAGAGCATACACGCAATAAAATTAGAGGAATGATTTACGACATAACCGGCCACATAATACACTAAACATCTCTCAATCAACGCAGCAGGAATAGTATTCACCAACTCGAGCACAGCACTTTCCCAGTCTTGACCATATATTTTTTCATGAATAACATTTATTTTGTTTTATACAAGTTTCTACAGACTTCTTAATTGTCTTGTCGCGTAATCCCACATTTCGCGCTAATGTTTGGCATTTGATTCACAAACGATGTGAGTAGTTCATCAGAGTTTCCAGCAATGTTAAGCATCTGCTTCGTAGTAAATGCATGTGGAAAAAATCTATCGTCGAAGAATGGTCATCTGAAGTGAGTGAGGACAAAATTCCGAAGTGATGTTCCAAGGGGTCTTGGGCGAGTTTCCCTGTTAGGATATATATGTATCCTTTGCTCCAAAACCATTCGCTCATTTCTAAGGTACTCTGCGAGGTTACTACTAAGCATTGTTGTAGCAGACGCAAATATGTTGGTTGTAGTTGTGAGACACTGAAGAAAAATCAGTAAGAAATTTGTGATCAGAAGAGTCTTTATAAAGAACCTTAGCAGAAATGTGTGAATTTAATGCGCCGACAATACAGTTTAAATGCTTTGTAAATACTTCAGTGCCCTCACTGCCTTCGAAACCCGATGACCCTACTTCCCGATAAGATTTGAGGCCTTTGTCGACACTGTTGCTAAAGAGTTGAAACGCGAGTCTGGCATCCATTCTCTTAAAGGACGAGAGATTTAAATGAGCTGTTGTTAACTTGGGACAAACCCTAAGACCCGCACATCCAGATAAGTCTTCCTTAAAAAGTCTCCTATAAAAATAAAATTGATATTTTTCTCTTTGCAAGAGAGTTCAATTTTATCGTGGAAATAATTTCTTATGCATTTCAGTATGTGCACAATATTTGAGAATGCCTGTATCTTTCTTTTTTATCGTCGAACGAATTAGGAATATAGTATTATGCTGAAACATTTTTCCGCTGATTTCTAAGACTTCCAGGCCTTTCTATTTGTTTGACTGCCATCACAAGTGAAACCGACTACTCTCGTCTCAACTGCTTCTAATTGTAGTATAACTTGTATAAGAATTTTAGCGAGAATATCACCTGGAGTAGCGTTTCTACTAGCGCAAATAGCAATTGGTTGAATCCAATCTTGCATAAATGACATAAACATAAATACTAATGCATGATTTGCTAATTGATTCTTTTCGACATCAGACGTGAGATCTCCGAAATCAACAAATACATCCATTTTAAGGGAATAATTATTAAATAGAATTTCTTTTCAGAGTTTGACCTCATCGAATATTACCGCTCCGCAACGTTTATTTTCATATATATCAACATTTCGGTAAATTAAGGAAAATGTGAGGTAGAGCTCCTGGTTGTAATTTTCAACATACTCTCGGTATTGCTGTCTTATGACTTTTTATATTAAAACCGTCTGATCGGTTATTTACCGAAAGCTGCCTATTTTTCCGCGAAATCGCTCTGACCCATTTCCCAAACTTATCTTTTTCTTTGGAAGATGAAAAGAAATGTCTTGTTACACTAGTTATACTGTATTCCGATCTACAACTCGGAACAAAACAGTACGGGATTTTTGTAATTATTTTGTAAACCACCACACAATAATCTTTTGTCATCGGTTAATTCAGAGCACAACAAATTGAAGACATCTACATAACTCTCAACAACGAAGCATATTAACAACCCTTAGAAACTTTCATCATTAAACGCGCGAGAAATATATTTTCGAGGTGTCTCACTTCAGACAACAGATGGATCGTAGCGATCGAAGCGCCACTAGTTGTCAGGTCCGCCACCGACAATGAGAAAGCATAGAAGTGCGTACACTATTTCTTCTATTCGTCCTGATTACACTAATGAAACTTCAGATGCATAGAAACTATTGTCCTTTCTCTGATACATATCGTCAAGTGAGTTGTACTGCCTGATAATAGAATATGAGTCTGATACACATACCTAAAATAGTCGTAATATAAAATGTGAAATTGAAAGAATTACGAGTAGCTCATGTTTAAGGGGTTAGGTACAGCATACAGCAGTAAAATTTTGTAAATATTCAACATTTTTTTCTCCATTACTGTATCTTGTACAATAATGAAAATTAGTATGTGTAAAACATTGTCCTTCCGCTATATGAAACAAATATTTTTATTATTTTAAAAAGTTACTTACATTTTCTTTTTCTTTCAAAATTCACTTCACTGTGCACTGATGATGCGTTTCCCACATAACTCAAAAAACTATCCAACACTCTGTGACGAAACGTTTTTGTGTATTTATGGATGTAGATTCTACAATATGATGTAAGGCCACTTCTCTACCTTTGATTGATTGTCTGATAAAAAATAAATTCATTTAAAAATGGTCAAATATCAGTATTTTCTATTACACAAAATAAAAAAAATATTATTTATTAAAGAATTTAGTTGAAAGAGAATGATATTGTAAACATGAGTTTCAGCAATAAAATAAAAAAAGAGAGAACATGAAAAAGTTAACAAGTTTTTGAGTTATGAGGGAAACGCTTCGTTACTGCACAGTGAACTGCCAAAATTTTGAATTTTGAAAAAAAAATTATAAATAATTTTTTATTAAATTGTAAATATATATATTCATATAGCAGAAGGACAGTGTTTTATAGATACAAATTTTCATTATTGTACAAGATACAGTAATGGAAGAAAAAATATTGAATATTTCCAAAAAATTACTGATTTACGCTGTACTTAACCCCTTAACTTCATGAGAATTATTAGTTAGCGGTACATACTGTATATTTTATCTGTAGTCAATGAGACATGCGTTATGATAAAAGAATATACATTTTCTGACAAAATATCTAAAACTTTTTGTTATGTACTGAGACCTGAGGTACCAATGTGTTCATTCTAAGCAAAGGTTGGGACTTGTTTGTCCAGGCCAAGAGATATTGCTGTTGCAGAGTTATTTCAGAGCAGATGAAGCGCAACGGCAGAGGAATCCAGCCGTACAGAACTGTAACTTCTCCTGTGTTAATGTTAAGTAGTGTGTTTTTACAGCGTTAAAGTTGATAGCTCCGTGTTGCAAGTAGAATTGACTCGCCTAGAATCAAACTACATTTTCTCCAAATTAAGACCTACGGGATTAAGGTACGTTTCATTGCAGTGTTAGGGGAACGTACGTATAGAATTTAGCATTAGTGAACACTTAGGTTTTTCAGTTGAAACTTATAATGAAACTGTTAATAAAACAGGATAACAATGGCCCATTTTTATTAAAGTTGCGTGTTTCTTAGGGAAACAAGAACTTGGTTCTCGCGACCACGATGTCACCAAGTTCTCTAAATAGAGGGAATTATGTCGAATTATTACCAGAAAGGGCACACATGGATCACGAATTACGAGTAGAAACTAATTTGAATAATGTAATCATTGTTTTTTAGGGTTGTCAAATGATATTCAGAATGGCATTATATCATCTACGAGTATTTTAGAATACACGATTCAAGTAATTAAGGAAGATATCAGGACTATTTCGTTACCATTATCTTCGATGAAACGACAGATGTAGCTGCAAAAGCACAGCTGTCTATCATAATTCCATAGATGGATGGATGACAGGATAGATAAAACTTCTTTCTCAAAGGCATATATGCATAGACATTGTCAATAAAATACATTAATACATTAAAATTAAAATAAGTCAAATATAAAATACATTATTCATATCAAGGGTCCATGCGTGCATCCTCTAGACTGTAGGGACATAAATTTATTAATTTCTTTTTTATATAACTCCTGAATTTGAGAGTATTATTTGTATACTAGCCGTACCCGTGCGCTCCGCTGCACCCGTTAGAAATAAATATAAAGTAATTACATAATTAAAATAGGACATTTGATAAGAGGCAACATTCATGTTTGATAGAAGGATAAATCGTTTAATATGTTCCTTAATTTAAATTGCATCCAAATAATTAAAATGCGATCATTTTGGTCCAGAGACCACTCATTGGTGCAATGAAAATTCCTTTAACATGTTTCTAATTTTTATTACATGCAACCATAGTTTAATGAACATTGACATCATTTAGATTTAATGTGTATACTTTATTTTACTTGTTATAGGTTTCCATTGAATTATGGTAATAACTTAATTTTAACCCTTGTTTTCTACGTATTCAGTAAATGGCGTTTGGCCCACTATGGTTCTGAACCCTTCAAATAACTTAAATTATATTATATAATATTACATTACATATATTATATTATATTATATTATATTATATTATATTACATTATATTATATTATATTACATTACATTACATTACATTGTATTATATATTATATTATATTATATTATATTATATTATATTATATTATATTATATTATATTATATTATATTACATTATATTATATTATATCAGAAGTTACTGTAATAACATTATAGCATTATGTCCATCTAGAGAAACTATACTTTCCAATGGTGAAATAATAATTAATTATACAAATCGGTTAATTTAGCTTCCGATATTACTTCATACAAACACAGAAACATTCTCTGTAGGCTATCTTTCATAGCTTTCGATTGTTGCTGTCCAAAGGCCCCTTATAGACGAAGTCATTTGTTTTATTTCATTATACAGCCTTAGATGGCAGTTATTTTAATTTTAAAACTCATTTATCTCATTAAATATCAGTCCTATCAAAATGTTGTAAAGAATAAAACTTATCGGAAATCATTGTTAAAGAAACGTTTGTTATGTAACATTTTTCACGAAAATCAATAATAAGCGAGATATTTCGACTTACTTAATTCAGGCCCCCTTATAATCCCCCTTTTATATAATGTATTTTGAATGCCATATAGCCTAAAATCTAAGTTACAACGAACATAATTTATATTCCAATTTTCATCGAAATCCGTTCAGCCATTATCGCGTGAAAAGGTAACAAACATACAGACAGACAGACAGACAGACATACAAACAAAAATTTCAAAAAAGCGATTTTCGGTTTCAGGGTGGTTAATTATATATGTTAGGACCAATTATTTTTGGAAAATCGAAAATTACCAGAAAAATTTCGACTACAGATTTATTATTAGTATAGATTTGATATCCTCAGGCAAACTGTTGTAAATTTTAATACCAGAGACCATGCAAGTTCTGCTAATATTTGTAAGATGGTGTATCGGAATATTTAATCTATTTTTGTTACGAGTGTCATAGGTATGACAGTCCCTATTTTGGTGAAAATCAGAAAGATTTGTATAAATTAGTTGCAATACATTAAAAATATACAGTATATACCATAAACAGTGAGAATATTATACTGTAAAAAATATTCCCAACAGAAGGTCCTACTATCAACACCCATTATGCACCTGACAATACGCTTTTGAGCCATAAGGTGAACAATGACAGTAGTATGGAGGATAAGCGTGAGACCTTTCCATGAATACTTTAACTCTGTATATTTTCGGTACTTTGACTGAAATTTGATTGTGAGACAAAGTTAACTGCACAGACTTATCACGGAGTTGCTGTTATGGTCTGGGAACACAACTGTATACCAGTTCGGGTACGAAAAAATTGTCCCTAAGCAAATTTCTTGTGTATTGCTATATCTGTGGATTAAACTTGTTGAAAGGTACTTGTGCAGATATGAACATATACTCGTGAGTTTTAGTTCGATCTTAGTTTTAAGATACAAACTAGAATATTTCAAATGTTATTTTAAGTGATCGTTTCATTTCATTTAGTATATTCCCTGTTATTATTATTATTATTATTATTATTATTATTATTATTATTATTATTATTATTATTATTAATTATTAGTATTGCATCATTAATTGTATTTTTAATTAATAAGTTTATTATTGTCATTATTGAGTGTAATTAGTTACCACTGCCACCGGGTATATACCCATTGCAGTGTGAATACATACATACATACAATCTCTTACTTGCATCGAGCAGTGCAAAATATAACTCATCAGTTTATCACTGTTATAAATTTCAGGATATACTTCTTAAAATCCACAAAGAAGGCAGAAAAGACATTGAAAAATGAAAACTATAACATAGTTTTAGCTACCACAAGATGAGACAATAACAGCAGGGTCCTAAAAACTTTACGGATACAAAAAGGAAGTAAACAATTTATTTAATTCATGAATGAAAATGGCTACAATTGGAATAATAATACAGTTATTGCAACTGAAAGTCTGCTTTCAAAATTGTAAGATTTGATTTCAATTTTCTTCGTATAATATTCTCTTTAATTTTCAAGTCGCTCTTTCAAGTTCTTACGGAAAGAGTTCTGCATGAATATTGATGTTAACTTCTCTGCTCATCTTACACGACTCAGAAAAGACTTCGATTCCATCTGGAGTAAAACTGAAATGGCAGTCCTCATCTAGAAAATGACTTGCTAAGATATTCACAAAGAAAGTATCACTAAATTACGCAGCTACTTGATAAACTCACATCTAGCGAACATAACTCTGAAGTTTGCTGCTTACTCAACTGATTATAAACGTCCCAGTTTCTAATATATCTGCAGAGAGATCTTTCTCAGCACTGAAGCGCATAAAGACATAGGCTTATCTTCGAAACTCTCAAGACCAAGGAGAATGAAGCACATAAAGACATAGGCTTATCTTCGAAACTCTCAAGACCAAGGAGAATGAAGCGCATAAAGACATAGGCTTATCTTCGAAACTCTCAAGACCAAGGGAGAATGAAGCGCATAAAGACATAGGCTTATCTTCGAAACTCTCAAGACCAAGGGAGAATGAAGCGCATAAAGACATAGGCTTATCTTCGAAACTCTCAAGACCAAGGGAGAATGAAGCGCATAAAGACATAGGCTTATTTTCGAAACTCTCAAGACCAAGGGAGAATGAAGCGCATAAAGACATAGGCTTATCTTCGAAACTCTCAAGGTCAAAGGAGAATGAAGCGCATAAAGACATAGGCTTATCTTCGAAACTCTCAAGGCCAAGGGAGAATGAAGCGCATAAAGACATAGGCTTATCTTCGAAACTCTCAAGACCAAGGGAGAATGAAGCGCATAAAGACATAGCTTATCTTCGAAACTCTCAAGGTCAAGGAAAATGAAGCGCATAAAGACATAGGCTTATCTTCGAAACTCTCAAGACCAAGGGAGAATGAAGCGCATAAAGACATAGGCTTATCTTCGAAACTCTCAAGACCAAGGGAGAATGAAGTGCATAAAGACATAGGCTTATCTTCGAAACTCTCAAGACCAAGGAGAATGAAGCGCATAAAGACATAGGCTTATCTTCGAAACTCTCAAGACCAAGGGAGAATGAAGCGCATAAAGACATAGGCTTATTTTCGAAACTCTCAAGACCAAGGGAGAATGAAGCGCATAAAGACATAAGCTTATCTTCGAAACTCTCAAGGTCAAGGGAAAATGAAGCGCATAAAGACATAGGCTTATCTTCGAAACTCTCAAGACCAAGGGAGAATGAAGCGCATAAAGACATAGGCTTATTTTCGAAACTCTCAAGACCAAGGGAGAATGAAGCGCATAAAGACATAAGCTTATCTTCGAAACTCTCAAGGTCAAGGGAAAATGAAGCGCATAAAGACATAGGCTTATCTTCGAAACTCTCAAGACCAAGGGAGAATGAAGCGCATAAAGACATAGGCTTATCTTCGAAACTCTCAAGGCTAAGAGAGAATGTCGTTACTTGCTCTTCTCAGCTCGCAAATCTTCCACGATTACAGTAATTTTACGAAGACGTGTTAGGTGTTTCTTAAGCAAAATTCGAAAATTTAAAATCAATTTTAAAAAATGGGGTACACGTTTTCGCTTATTTTAACCTCCTGAGTCGTCAAGTATAGTATTCTATACTTCATACATGCATTTAGTTTCAAATTTGTCACTAGATTGAATCGTTATCGCTCACTTCTCTTCTGTCAAGCTTCTGACATCTCTTGGGACTTATAGAAAGCACAAGAAAATCGAATCAATCATTGCAATGCGTGTTTCAACAATTTGTAAATGAAAATGGCGACGAGCAACTCAACGCCCAGGCATCGTAGAACGTGCTTTCGAAGTAAGTGCACAGTAAATGTTATATTTTAATGCTAAAACGATTTGGGAGACATCTAAACTGTATTAACCATATGTTACAATAATTATATGCATTCTTTTACTGATGAATATAATTAAAATAGGGGTGTGGAACATTGAAGTATATTGCATTATACTTCAGGTCACAGTGAAGTCAAGTCTCTTTTTGAAAGTTTTATCCCATAACTATGTGTGCATAATATTAACAACAATAATAATAGGCTTATAATGATAATGTTGATTAATAACACTTAAAAAATTATTTCCCTTTACATTTTTCTTGCTATTATGTATAAGGGTAAAAAAATTACGATATAAGATGTATGTGCAGAGACCTGAAGTATGGTAGGCTATAATATATCTGCATTTCTGTCCTAACTAACCTGCAGAATTGTTTCAGCATTTTTCCTCATTTCAGTGACTTTTTTGAAGTGTAGAATTATATTGGACTTTAAAAATAAAACATAAATTAGAGGGCAATAAAATTAATGTAATTAGTGATTCAAATGGGTTGAGAAGCTATTGATAGAACAATTTCTCCTACACTTGGACCCATGCCTCGTCACTAGCTAAGAGCAATTAGATGCTACATCATGACAAAGCTTTCGCTCAAATTATTTTCGCGCCCTTACCAAGAAGATCGTCGCCTCTCACTGCCAGTACTCACCGAATTTTCCCCCTGCGAATTTTTCTTATTTTCCCAGGATGAATTTGTAAGTAAAAGGTCGCCTTTTCGATACCATGGACGAGATTCAGCGGGAATCGGACTGCTTCTCTAATCTCTGTTGTCTAAGCATATAGCCAGACATCGAGATTTTGGACCCGATAGAATAAGTTTACTACGTCCGTACTATAGGCAGCTTTTTCATTGTGTTGGAGTCGGCAGAAGAAGAGACATGTGTACATGAAACCAAGTTCAGTCCACTCTGCTGGTACTGTACAGTGACGTTCCAAAAAAAGGCAACTAATTTATCAAAAATTACAATAAAATGTTTGTTAGAGGAGAAAAATTCTATAGAACCAAAAAATTAATCTTTACATAGATTAAAATAAAAATCCTATCATGCGAAATTTTCAAAATTAATTAATATGCATTTCCTTTCGGCTTCTGTCATAAGCACAAGTGCAATACTTACTCAACAGCATACACAACTTACGAAGTACAATACATGGTACTGTTACAATGTAGCCTACTACAACACACATTCTGAAGGTCTCAAAACTAAACTTTCTTCGGTAGTCGGCAAGACAAAGTTTATATTGGGAGAAGCTCCGCTCTACATCACATGATGTAATGGATTTATTTTAGTAGGTTATTTTACGACGCTTTATCAACATCTTACGTGATTTAGCGTGTGAATGAGATGAAGATGATAATGCCAGTGAAATGAGTCTGGGGTCCAGCACCGAAAGTTATCCAGCATTTGTTCATATTGGGTTGAGGGGAAAAGCCCGGAAAAAACCTCAACGAGGTAACTTGCCCCGACCGGGAATCGAACCCGGGCCACCTGGTTTCAGACGCGCTAACCGTTACTCCACAGGTGTGGATGATGTAATGAATGCAAAACGAAAAAACACTAAGTCATTGAAATCTATCTTCGCTACCCCAGCAGTGTCCGTAGACTTCTTCCCTGCTAGCATGTCTTTCATGTCACAGAATATCGCATATATTCTTAGACTAATCACATAGATAACCACATGCACAGATCAAAACTAGACTACTAGCTATCTTCTGTCCTCTCTTCTGATAAAGTGAACTAGGTGTACGGGACTGTTTTTATTGTCAGAACAGTACCTCCTCTCCCTGCCTTATGAGTATGACTGAGTAAATAAAACACATGGGACGACAGGTAGGTCGCTACCATCACTGCCCCCACCCACTACAGTCCAGATATCCAACTTGAAATCGCACTGTTTTCATCTATCGGGTCTAAAATCTCTAAGCCTGCATATAGCGTAGTGATATTCTACTGCAGCACATTATTTTGCGAGTAGTGGCGGTTGGTCGGTTTTTCGAGTATGGAACCGGGATGAAAAGTGTTTCAACGTATAATTTTCATTGGCTTAGAAACTAGGTCTACTATTCAAATGAGGTTCTAAATTTTATATGTTATTGTCCACATCTTATCTGATATAGCCGGCGAGCCTTTTGTTACTTTTTATACTGAGATTAAATGAGGCGTTCAGAACTAAAGTGGACCAAGTCACAAATTTTCATAAAATGAGTTTGATTCATTTTCTGATTATCTGAAGTTGGATCTTTTCCGAGCAGTAATGGATCAAGTCTTAATTCCAGGCATTCGCCGGTAGTTGACACCGGTCACTTTTGGCTCAGATTATTTGTTCACGATGTTCTGAGCCATAGTGGATCAAGTCACCAAAGCGTTGCATCAGTTGACATGTTTATATTTTATAAATACAGTAGAGTCTCGTTAAACCAAACTACGCTAATCCGAAAATCTGGTTAATCCGAACAATATTATTTTAAGAAAAACCAAATTGATAGTACAAAGTAGCGAAAAGAAAAAAATGTATAAATTCACTCAACCTCTTTCACTTTAAAAAATTATGAAAATAGCACATTGAAGGTAGTTACAACAATTAATATTTTCTGTACATAATTTACACATCTGTCATGCTCATAAAATCAGTAATTTTCTGTTGTCGTAATGAAGTGAACCTGTCGGTTCTGGTTCTGAAAACAGCAACAGGGTACTACCACCACAGTCTCTCAGCGCTCGTGAATAGCATGTATTGCATTACAGGAAATATTTCGGTTAATCCGAAAATCTTGTAATCCGAATAGATCTTGGTCCCAATTAGTTCGGACTAACGAGACTCTAGTGTATAGAATTTGAGAATGGAGCAATAAAATTATTGCTAGTGAAATTAGATAATCCAATAGTGCAAGTTAACTTTAAGTCCTATTATTTCAAAACTACTTCTCATGGACTTGATCCACTTTAGCTTTGAACGCCTAAAATATATTATTTTTTCATTCAGTATTTTTTAATTCAATAATTTTCCAAATTCCTATAATAAATATCCACCAGGTGTATAAGGTTCCATAAAATGCATGAAAAAAATTCATTACTATCTTTAATATCTTTCGAGAGAATGATAGGCGAACCTATATATGTTGAAACATTTTTTGTGCACTCCATAATATATAAAAATCGGACAATAATCATAAACAAACACACCCAGGGAATTCATTCGCACAAATTAGTATTTAAAAAGTTGTGATTAATAGATGTAAATGTTTCAGAGGCCTATCTTTAATAGAAATGAAAATATAAAATTAATAAAATGATGTCCACACCTGTGGAGTAACGGTTAGCGCGTCTGGCCGCAAAACCAGGTGGCCTGGGTTCGAGTCCCGGTTGAGGCAAGTTACCTGGTTGAGGTTTTTACGGAGTTTTCCCTCAATCCAATATGAGCAAATGCTGGGTAACTTTCGGTGCTGGACCCCGGACTCATTTCACCGGCATTATCACCTTTATCTTATTCAGACGCTAAATAAAATAATATTTTATACAACGTCGTAAAATAACCTACTTAAATAAAAAAAATTAAAACGATACGTTTTTGGTCACAGAGTTCAATAGAATTACTACCTGGTGCTCTAAAACCCCATTTCAAAATTAGACCCTAATACCAAAAAGACTTCTTTACAGTCTATTTTAAAATATTACAGATAATAAATGAAGTGAGTGAAGATGGAAAGTATTGGTGGATGATATAGGGAAGCTGGAGTAACCCCACGAAAAATCATCTGCAACTCCCGCTTCGTCCAGAAGATCAAACCCAGGCCACATGGAAGAAGACGTGCGCAATAGCGTTGAGCCCCAGACACGGCCGCATTATATCAACGTCCAAAATGAAACGTGACAACTCACTTTTCTGTTTCTGTCTTACTTTTTTCTCGTCTTCGCCGTGAGCTTTCAAAGCAAGTGTCGCCTCCCTCCTGACACGACCTTCCATACAGAAAACATCAAAGCTAGACGCCTGGAAACTGAATATGGACTACTACTGTAATTTGTATTAGACACCTTGAAGTAACGCTGAAATATAGTCTCTTGTATATGATCCATTCTCTCTATATATTCCAACTTAACATAAGAAAGCATACTATTGAAAGTAGTCTGTTCCCTCTTGCTATTATTCAACTTGTGAATACTTATTTAGTTTAATAAGAGATTGCATTTATTTTAAAAAATAAATAGTGTTTCCAGTAAATTTTTGAATGTATATAATTAAATCTAATGAAAATAAATGAAACAAAGATGTTCATAATATTTTCAGTTGTGTTTCTCTAATGCAGCCGTGGCGAAAAGGCCATGGTGCGCCGAGCCACTGTGTAAGCTGCAACGTGCATAGCACCTATGGAGGGAGGCGGACAATCGAAGGGGAAGTTAATGTTTAGGACGTGTAACGAAGAAAGAAATGAGCAAGAAAACATAGGACACATTATCACAACCTAAAATTAACTGTCTTCAGAATGTCTCTGCGACAAAGTTTCAAAATCAGGAATTATGTCACTTACTGCCAATCGTAGTTGATCACGAAGGTATTGTCTGTCAGTCGTGATCTAAATTTGATTTTTACTATTTTCATTGTTGAAAATAATTTTTCACAAACGTAAGTTACAGCGAACATGGCTTCAACAGAGCAAGCGAAAGAACGAAGTTTCAAATATTAATTTTTTTCCGAAGATTTGAAAACTTCAGTATCTGTCAAGTCCTACATCTAGCTTTCATTTAACGTCACATTGTAAATCTGTGAGTTTAAATTGAAAATCTAACTGCATTATTCGTACATCTGCTGTAAAAGAATCGACGTACAGAGATGATAATAATAATAACAATAATAATAATAATAATAATAATAATAATAATAATAATAACACTTAAGCTTTTAATGTTTCATCAGTAACATGTAGTAACTTATAATGCCGTTTTATGTTATACAAGCGTTTTCCTAGTAATATTTGTGAACAAATCATACATTTAATATTTTCATCATATTGTAAGCAAAAGAATGCATCCTCCCATCCTACTTGAAACTTTCGTTTTTATAGAGGTACATGGTTTCGAGAGAGATATTGCGACGATACGCCACTCGCAGGTCGAGACAAATACAAATAGAACGGAGTTTGACTCCAGTGAGTAAGAGGGTGGGGTTGTAATTAGGAAGCGAGATTAAAAGCACTGAGCCAAATGTGCTCGTGAGTCGCATTTTCGCCGCGGCTGCTCTAATGTATTTCATATTTCGAAATTAATATAAAAATATCTTGCGACCAAGTGATATATTTCTAAAGAATTTAGATAGAATACAGATGGTAAAAATGAATTATTGAGGTAAATGAAACGTTCAATAGAGATCGATAGAGACTACTGAGAATAAAGGCACATTTACATATAAATGTTCTAAGAAAGTCCCACAAATCTCTCTTCTCCCTAGCTGTCATAAAATTTTCCACACTCGAACCTTATTTCCTTAAGTGGAAGCTGTTTGTGGTGACAGTTTCACTGAGATTGGTCCAAGAAGTGCAAGATATATTTAATATGGGGCCGTGTAGTTTACAGATCCCAGAAAGTAAAAGCCTGTGGATGGGACAATGTCGGCATAGAAATTGGAATTCTTTCAGCACCACTAGCTCTGGATTGATTTTATGGTTCCCGCATTATTGAATATACGTGTAGGCCTACTTGACGGTGGAATATTGAGCTGACCACTCTTATTCGTTCGGTGTCGACGGAGTGAAAATAAGAACCACGTCAATTCCATGAGGTGTCCTAAAAAGCCACAAAAATTCACTAATATCCAAGGTATTTGCGTGATCATAGTTTCGAATTAAACATTTACAAAAACAACTTTAAAATTTAATACGATAAGAAACAGGACAATTATTTAAAATTATAATATTTCTTATAAGAGTTACGTTTAAACACTTCTAATGACGGCAATGTAATAGAGATATTGTAATAAAAATAAATTCCGTGGTAGTACTATATATGAAATAAGAAAAGTTAAATGTACTGCTTCATGATATTATTCAGAAAGTTTTATACTATGTTGTAAAAATATGCCAGTTAAAAGAAGAATTAAGGATTAAAACAGAAAAGGTGAATGTTTATGATCTGATAAATTTACCTGCATTAAGAGAACAGAGCTTCAAAAATGAGATTTTATGTGATGTAGCATTTTATTAATCAGTTACAGCGGTTTATTTCAGACCTGGCGGTGCCAGGGTACTATTTTTCCAGGCTTAGTGGCGCGAAAGGCACTTTTATGATTTTTCATATTATCGTAAAATTATTTTAATTATAAAAATAATATTTGATATTTCATTCTTATTTGGTCATAAAGTTATATTTGGTATGAAATCTCCTGATTCGCTTTTGTATTTAAAAATTCATACATCCAATTGTTCTTGTAATAATAATTGTAACTGTCTTATTCTAAATGCATCTCCTCAAGTCAAGTATTTCGGAATAATAATCGACCAGTATTTACGTTGGGATAAACATGTTCTTTATGTTGTGGTTACCATTGGTCATTAATGAAAATAAATTCATTCATTTTTTCTATAGGCTATCAGCGCCAGTCGAATAGAGGCATTTTTTTGTTAGGAGGGAGGGAACATCCCACGTACTACGACCTGAGGTCTATTGTACACTCCACTATATGGGATGAGTTTCGTGGCCACCGATCCTCTACGCGCACCGACCTAACCACTTGACCCCCTTAACGACCGGTCCCTACAGCCAACAGAGTCCATGTACCACTCCTGCTTCGGCAACCCCCTCATGGCTCCCTTAAGAGTCCGAGGCGGAAGTCCTTTCCCGAGAAGGTCTGCCCCGGGTTCCGTTGCGGAAGCTGTACAATCCAGGGAGGCCGGTCGAGAGAGCCAGCAGCTTCGGAGGGCCGCCTGTAGAGCGATCTGAAAACCAGAAGTAAGGGGATGATGAATGAAAGGTGATAGGGGAGGAAAAGAAGTGGCGAAGATGAGTTGGGTTCCAATCGCCGGATAAAGTTACTTGATATTCATCCATAGGAGTGAGGGGAAAAATCCCGAAAAAAACCTTGCCCAACTTGAGATCGAACCCCGGGCCCGCTGGGTTCGGAGTTAGACTCGCATACCCATGGGTGGGCAACTCGTACTCCCGAGGCGCTAAAACCTAGGCACAAAAAAAGCACACACCGAGGCAGCCGCTGCAGCTACAAGCAGCCAATCACTGTAGACGCGAGCGAACCAACAACCACTCTTGTTGCAAGGCCCTCGTACACGGCAGCTAGCACAGAGTTCGTTCTACCTGACTGAGTTTGTTCATAGTTTGAGAGCACGAGTTGCCCACCCATACGCATATACCTCAGCCACAACGGTGGACAATAGAGACGTTACACGTAATAGCCGAATTTTAATTATTTCATATTACAAATTGAGGACCTGTTACCAGATTCTGGATTTCTTAAAAATGCTATCCAGTGTGTCAACATAGATAGCCGAAAAGCTGTTGTCGATTTTCTATACCGAGAACCTCTGGGTGAATGAGATGGAAACCAGCGAAGTCTATCTCTTGTTATTAATCTACCGCTAATAGTAACAAATAATAATAATAATAATAATAATAATAATAATAATAATAATAATAATAATAATAATAATCATTATCATCATCATCCGTGGCGCTACAGCCCGTGAAGGGCCTAGACCGACCAGCCGGCTGCTGGTCTCATGCCCACATGCCGAAGCAGAGGTGGACGATCATCCAACTAGAATAGATGATCCCCCCAGCCATTATAGTTGGCATTCGCAACCGGATTTCGCTACCTATCGTAGCTCCCCAAGTGCATCACGATGCTGGGTGGGCACCGGTCCCATACACTGGCCGAAATTTCATGAGAAAATTTGTTCCCCCATGAGGACTCGAACCAGCGCGCATTCCGTAACGCGAGTCCTAGGCAGGATGCCTTAGACCACGACGACACGGCGCGGGACATTAATCTACCACTACTGAATGAAATTTAATATATTTTTTTCTGGTACAGAACGACGAACATTTTTACAGTTGACTTCGATACATCAGATATTCAGTGTGGCAGATACTTACGCATTCACCCAGTATTGTGACACCATGTTGGTTGGTTAATCAATCCATTAGTCAATGGGATTTTAGTTAGTGTGACAGTACGAAATTTAGTGAGTGTGTCAGCTCGTATTTGTGAGTATGTTGGTCTATTATTCTGTCTGCCTGACTGTGATTGTAGACTAGGTGCTAAATTTCAAAGCAACACACACACTGATTTGTATGAAGAACCCACACATTCTGCACACAGTGGTATTGTTAGTGAACTATGTAAAAACTTGCAGGCTCTATTGCCAGTAGCTCTTGTTTAATCTCTGACAAGCGCCATCCGCCGTTCAGTGATTCTAGTTCATATAACTTCACCAACCAGATCAATAGAAAGTTTGTTTGAATAGGCATACAGTTACGCTGTTTGTGATCCGTGTCACCACGTGAAGTGTGATGGAAACTGAAAAATGCCTTACTTGATAATCCTTTGTCTTGCTGTGGCCGTGTACACCAAGTGATAAAATCATGTACTTAAGGTAGGCCTATATGTACACCCACAAAAATTAGAATTTTCAAAATATAACTATTTTAATAGAGAATTTTTTCCTCTTTAATTTGATATAAGAATTTTCGATTTATGCCTTATGGTTTTTCAGATAAGTCCCATTTTCCAAAATGCTGCGTCATCAGTCACGGTCACTTACTTTTGGAGTGCATTACTTTTGGAGTGATCTTCGTAACAGTCAATCCCCTCGTCCAGCAATGCTTCTAAAATAAACTTTTTTCTAGTCCCGAAATAGATGCATAGATATCTGGGCATGATCATTAGATTGAAAAAAAAACATTTTTATGCGAGATCGTGCGTATTTGCTTGTTTTCCGCACAGAACCAATACTCGGTAAGTGTGAAATACCATATTCAGTATTCCCAACGTAACACACATAACAATTTCCCTCTTCTTACCGCTTAAGCGCGACATTCATTTTACTGCTTTAGGCTTTTAACATATTATTTTTAGAGACGTTTAACATAGTAATAATTATAAATTGGAAACTCACCACTGCAATTTCACCTAAATTGCAATGTTAATTATTGTTTTTAAATATTTACAAAAATTAAGTAAAGTCTACTAATCCACGAAACTTATTGCATTCCTGATACAAGTAACATTAAGGAAGCCGTGAAAAAGTCAACAAGATTCCAGATGCCGATGTTATTACTGCAATATGTTACATAAATAACATTGTTAAAATATTAAAATGAAAAATAAATCATTACATAACCTTACCGTTCGTTTTAAGTTCGCATTTATAGACTGGGGAGAAAAAAAAGACAGACGTATATGACGGCCTGCAGGAGTATAGTAAACACAGAAAACATTTTATAGCAACAATGTTGAAGAAAGATATTTTGGTTTTCCGAAGTTGGCGTCATTAAACAGAAACCAACATGGAGATTTCATTGCAACTAATTAGAAATTCGTCTTTCAGGTATGTAATAAACGATCTTCGCACAAAATAATGTACGATACACGAGCGGTATGTTTGTTTTCATGTTCTCGGAAATTAAAAAAGCATTTCCCATATTTATTCTGCGTTTATTTCCTCCCGCGTATCATTTATATTTGTTACTGTTGCTCCAAGATATTTGAATTTTTCCATCTCTTCGAAGGATAAATTTCCAATTTTTATATTTCCATTTCTTTGTGTTTATAAGGAAATAAACACCACTGCAAAGTCTAAAGAGCATTTCTGCAATTCCTTGCTACAGAAAATATATTCAGCATTGTTGCTCGTCTGCGCTATCAATCATAGGATTGCGTTCAGATCAAGTTGGTATCCTTCAGCCTGAAGTTCTAAGAAGAGCGAGAACTGCATGTCAAGCGTGTGCCGTGATTTATGTGCAGCGGTGTACTCTCAAACTACATTTATCTTCATGGACCGGACTAAGTAACTCTCTCTCAACTAACTTCACGATGACCCGTGTCCACTCCGCTTATACATAGCATAATTTATCCCCGTCCCTTCGTTGCAACAGAGTTAGTCCTGAGGATCAACACACCGGTGGGCACGGTGACCACTCCACAATGTAGTTTTGTCTACGAAGGATTTGGTAGTTTTCCAACTCTTGGAGTTTTAAATGCTGGCTTTAATATTTTTATCTGTGCATATTATAAGTGAAACCACTCATTTTACACGAGATTATTTTATTTATTTATTTATTTATTTATTTATTTATTTATTTATTAATATACAGGATGATTCACGAGGATTTACCGTCCTTTACTGAGCTTATTTCTGAAGACATTTTGAGCAAAAAATGTCTTATAAACATAGTTCCTGTTTTTAATATTTTCAGAGGTACATTAATTTAACGTTGTTTGTAAAATAGGTTTTTTTCTTTAGTTTGAAGGTAAAAGAATAATAATACAAATAGAGAATGAGCATTCATTCATTCATTCATTCATTCATGCATTCATTTATTATATTCCATAGATCTTACATGAGCAATGAAGCTTTAAGATGTGGAACAAGTCAAAATTTTACAATATTACAATTACAATTTTTACAAATTTTTACAATATTTTACATTTTTACAGTTTTAAAATTTAGTAATTTTCTACAATGATGAGGTGAGGTCCGAGGATTCGCCAAAAGATTACCCGGCATTTATTTAATTGGCAAGTATTATGAATATATATTATTTTAATGTACCGAAGTACATATGATATTTCCATGCAGATATTCTGCGTCATCATACGATGAAAGAGTAATGGAACGGAGAAAAATTCTCTCCGGCGCCGGGATTTGAACCCGGGTTTTCTAACCGGCGTCGGAGTTGTATCCGGTGTGGCTTAGTGGATAAAGCATCAGCACGTAGAGCTGAAAACCCGGGTTCAAGTCCCGGCGCCGGAGAGAATTTTTCTCCGTTCCATTACTCTTTCATCGTAAGTATTATGAAGCTAAAAATGTACTGTGAACTCCTTAGTTGCTTTGTACTGACATCTTTTTCTATTTTAACTAGAAAATTACATTATTCTTACGCACTTATCACAAGAATTATTAAAAATCACACCACTTCCACCGACTTAATTATTTGCAGTTCAATTTTTCATACTAATTTACAGTCTTGGAGAGTTTACAACACATTTTAAAAAATGTCGCCGTCCGCTTGAGTACACTTGGCCGCACGCTTGTGAACGGCACTCGTCGCGCTACGTAACTGCATACGGCTATCTTTGATTTCCGTAGCGCTCGCGTTGCTGCTGACTGCACGCTGACCAAGATCACGCGTTCACAGCAATGAGTTCCAATAACGAAACGTAACTTTGTAAATATTGAGAATATGACCCATGTTTATGTGTTATTTTTTGCTCAGAATGTCTTAGGAAATAAGTTCCGTAAAGGACGGTAAATCCTCGTGAATCACCCTGTATATAATTATTTATTTATTTGTATGACTGTAGCAGAACAAAGCCCCAATTACAATAGACAGTACAAATAATTGCTTAGAACATAAAGAAATAGAGACAAGAACATTAAAAAAAGAGATGAAAATATATATAAACTAGTAGCTTGTGCAGCAAATGCTGCAAACTAAGTTCATTAGACGTTCAAATAAACATTTTTCAGATTTATTTTCAATGAAGAATAGTCCTACCAGACATTCGGAAAGTTATTTGCTTCCATAACAATGAAAGATACTCTCTCTCGAGCCAATACTGAAGAGAACCACGCATATAAATATCTACACAACACCGCCATTAAATACTGTATATGAAAAAGACCCAACCCCACTTGATTAATAATTATGAAAATATTTGATTTTTAATAATATTATTATCTTACGTAAGTTTTATAGCTTTCAGTAACATATACTATATATACTATATAGCCGCCACTCAGTAAAATATAGACATCAAAATCTAATTTAAGTTATTCTCTACATCTACTTAAATAACCCCAAAACGTTTCACTTTCATATAATCAACATAGCATTAATATGTATAATTAATGAAAAAAAGTCACATCATGGCATTAACTACAATTTCATATATTTCATTTCTAATGGTAATAATGTCATCAAACCACCTCAAGTTTTGTTGTTTTTAATATCCAATACACAGATGTATCCAGAAAATTACACACCCCAGAATCGAACCTGTAAATTATTTTTAGTAAGTTAAGTTTTAATAACCAATTTAATTTGAGCTCTAAATATGTCAGCATTCTTGCAGATCATGGACTTCGTGTAATATTGTTTACTGTAGTATGTGTTTTGTTTTATTCTGAAATGCAACACGGCGACTTGATGCTCGCTTCGCTTCTCCTTTACAAATGCTAATAGCTAGTTCTCAAAACTCACGACAGATGGATTTTGAAAAATAGGAAAATTATGTTTAAAAATTGACATTTCACTGAAAACTACTATTTTTCCGAAAAAACGTAGAGTTCCAAGCTTCAAAATGAGGGGTCAGTTATTAAAATCCGTCCAGCCGTTTTCCCGTAATTTCCATTACTAGTTCAAATTATATATATATGTATATATATATATATATACAGGTATAAAAACAAATGAAAAATGGAAAAAAGCAGATAAATACATAGGTACGTAAATAAAAGACAGATATAAATAAAAATGAAAAATACAAAATAAAAAAAGACAAGAACATGAAAAATTAGATAAAAACAGGTACAAATTCAAGGTAAAGGTATAAACACAAATGAGAAACGAAAAATAAAAACAGTTAAATACATAAGGGAAGTCAGCAAAAAATGGGCACCGTAAGTCATTTAACCCTATATCTTGCACTTGAGTAATAACAACTTACAAACCTGAAACATTTTATAGTTTATCTATTTTAAAAGATATGACTCGTTCAAATGTTAAAATTATTCTTTTATGTCGCATATATGCCTTTTACTAGAACCTTGCAAGTGCCCATATTATCTGCATTGTAAGTATAATATGAGCACAAATGTTGGTAATATGGGCATTATAGGAATTAAGTGCATTTTAAATTTTCAAGCATATATTTAATACAAAATACATGTGTTTAATGCTTCCTACACTAACCATTTATAGAATAAAGTTATATTGGTAAGAAGTATTTGGCATAAAAACACTGAGAGTATGTTTCACTATTATTACTTTGCAGTATTTGCTGCACAAGCCACTAATAATATTTAAACGATACTTCAGTTTTATCAACAGTAATCTCACTAGAGGTTTTGATTTATCTAGAGAAAATAAAAACTCGAGTGGGATTTAATTGAATATTACACGATTAGAAGAAAGTATACGAAGATTAGAAGTAACGAAATACTCCAATACAATAAAATATTAATTGACTTACGAAAATACAACTCTCTTCAAATGTATTATTTTACCATCTCTAAATTACAAATACGCTAGATGGCAGTAGTGTGTTACGTTTAGCTGTTTTCTTATTATCAGTTGTGCCAACTCTGGAATTTTCATTGAACTCTGTGGACGATTACTAGTCAAGAAGGCTTTGTTGCTTCAGTTTCTTTTTCTATTAAAAAGTTGCAGTCCACTTCAATTATCCGGATCCCAGTAATCAATCTCACTTGACAGATGATTTTCAATAAATCTTAGTATTAAACAATCTCTGATACGTGACTATTCATAATATCATATAGCAGAAGCTATAACATAACCAAAATAATATAAACAAGTGTTACAAAAGTTTAATTAGGGATGATGAAATAAACAAGAGAAGTTTTAATGAACGATGTTGAAATAAAAAATAAACATAAATAATTTTAAAAGCAACAATTGAGGGCTTTGCTGGAAGAAAGGCGGATAGACTTATACGCCCTTCTTCGGGACAACTGTTTAAAATGAAGTGAATAATTATAGTAGCGAAATTTTGTTGTGATTGTACTGTACATACCTGCAGGACAGGGCTGCGTGCGTGTATAACATTTTATTCAGGTGCGTTTTAAAATCTTAGATTGCATGTATCTCAATTCGTCATATTGACGTATACGCCCTTCTTCCGGCAAACCCCTCAATTATTGAAAGTACAATTTTCAAATTTGAATGTTTCAGTGGTTGGTGGTTCAGTAGATGTTATTATTGGACGTGTGCGTAAAAGAAGTGAACTCGTTGATGTACATGGTGTATCCCTCAACTTATTCAGGATTTCCGAATGGTGCTCTTCATTTATTTGTAAATAGGGTTTCAGGGAAGATGCATAGCTATGACCAGTGATCTTTATTAATTCTTGTTCTTGAATGCCAATGCGAGTCATATTTGAAAGTGCTGTGTATCGATTGAAGTGGTTTGTAATTTTCTGTTTTTTGTTGGGGGACGTCCAGACCAATGCAGTTTGAAATGTTGGCAAACAAAGGAACAAATGCTAGGGTAGTGATAAAAATAAACAAATGCTAGGGGTGCGATAAAATTGTGCGATAAGCAGCCATGATTGGTTGAAAGACGTCCTTTCGTACCGTTTTATTGGTCAAAAGTAGTATGACGTAGTAAAAGTGTAATAGTCAGAATAAACTATATATTTCATTGTATACATATTTTACAAAGAGTTTGGGAGTTTGTAATTACGAACACAATAATTACATTATGAAGCACTCACTTGCAACGAGTTATATTATGACTAGTATAGCTATATTTTACGAGTAAGTTTACAACTAATATTTAACTAGAGCACACTCTGCTATTTTACTAATTATTACATTCCAATACTCGGAAATACTACACAGTTTTAATTTTATTTCCCAGTTCATTAAAATTAGTAAAAGTTATATGGGCAGATATAATTTATTCTATTACTGCCATTAGGTTTTCATTTCGTTTTCTTAACCTTTCCCATGACGGCAGTCTCTAATGTGCTGTATTATTAGAACTAGTGTCGTGCATTACATGCTTTATGTTCGGTTCATGTTTGTCGAGCGTGACAAGAACCGAAGTCTGCTTTGAAGAAGCGGATCTGTCTCGCTCGCTCGGTCTTGCTCCTTGTATGATCTGTGCTCTTTAAGTTCGCAGGCCTCTCCTACACTCCTCTCCCAACTCTTCATGCGTTTAGCTGAGTAATGATTTTAGAACAAATCTTATGAAGTTTTATTTAGATGTAATTTGTTATTACAAAATACGATTAAACTTCGACAGAAATATACGTACATATAGGTTCATCCCATTATGTTATTAAAATACACGACAGTTACTATATCAATAACCGACAGAAAGTAGGTATAATTACATTCTTCACATAGTATTCAAATAAGTCACAGTTGCTCGGTAACAATATTTGTGTGACAATACGGATGATGGAAGTATTACAAGCACTATGTTCGATTCAAGTTAGTCGAGTATGACGAAGTTCGACATTAGTTGATGTTCGCTCTGCAGAAGGCCGGTCGTGTTTGTTCCATTTTTTTTATAAAGATACTCACTGTCCTTCACTTTTATCCCTTCATATTTTAGCCTAGATCTTGCGATTAGTTTCTCGTATAAAATAAGACGAAGTTTATAATGTCTTCGTTGCCTCTCCCATGTTCGAACATTGCAGGACACTATTTTAAACCGCTTAAGGATTTGAGAAAATATCTTGCGATTAGTTTTTTTCATATGGAATAATACGAAGTTTTCAATGTTTAGGTATCCTCTCTCATGTTTGAACTTTGCACACACTAGTCGGTACTTTGAACATATGCGTTTTCTAAATATATTTTGTTTGATTTATTTATACTATGTTTATCTTATTTATGGAAGGTTCATCCCAGGTGGTCAAGGATTTTTCTCGTTGCCAGACTTTCATCTTTCCCGGGGTAAAAGGCTTTACCACATCTGAATGTTTAGTCACATTAATAACAAGAAAAATTACCCATACTCGTTACTAAGCGTAACTTCGCAAGATATGTCCCTGATATCCTTATGCAGCTAAAGCGTAAATGCGCAGGGAGAGCAGGAACTAAGAAGAAAGGCACCGAACATATGTAAGGAAGGGGAAAGATTGAACAAACGCAAAGGGAGCTTCAGTTCTACAGAGATTCGGCAAACATGAACCGAACATAAGGCCTTTTACCGGTTTTTAAGTACTCGGTTATTTTAGTTTACATGCTTCACTTCCATGTACTGTTGGGATGCCTGTGGAGTAGGGGAAGTAGTATTTCGATATCGTCTCATGTTCGAACATTGTGCAACACTAATTAGAACTGCTTAAATGGAGAGAATAATTGGACAATAATGTTGGAACTGCTCATTTTCCAAGTCTTAGAACTTTTAGGCCCAATTGTATAAAACTCCCTGACTAAAGATCAACTTTGATCGAAGATCGAAAAGTGAACCGAGTTCAGACACTTCTTCTATTGTATAAAACTTTTCTGCGATCAAATTACCTTGGTTCAAATGCAATCTAAGTTCACGTGAAAAGGATTTGGCAACATCGCATAAACAGGTGAAATACGTGATACGCGGACTATGTTATACAGGTTTGTTCAGTGTTGCCAATGTAGCGACTTTAACTCTTTTTCAACAACAATTTCTTTTAAATTTTATATTGCTTAAATAGGGATTTAGTGACCTTTTTAGCACCCCATAGTGACAAAATTTAATATTTTTTTGTTGATAATGAGAAATCTAGCGACTTTACAACTACTTTTTGGCGACTTTCCGTACACTCTGTTGGAGACACTGGTTTTTTGTGCAATGTAAATAATGGCGGACAATAAGAAGAAGGTTGACTGTTCTCCGAGTTGTTATCATGTTGTGGTGTTTGATACTGCTAAACATAATAAAGCTTTATAAAACGACAATCTTCGTTTAGTAATACAGTTAATTGAAAATTTATGAATGTACCTACCATATCCATTAATAATTAATGGTAAACATAATATAATTATAGGTTATGTTATTTGATACTGCTGAACACGATAGAGCCTTATAAAATATAAGATTGTTTGTGTATTAAGGCAAGAAATTGAAAGAAATATATATAAATGTACCTATCATATCTATTAATACTAATAATAATAATAATAATAATAATAATAATAATAATAATAATGGATATTTTATTTGCACAATCTGTCACTCGTATAATTCAAACAGAAAAGAAATAACTGAACTTGGATCATCTAACTTAATCGGAGAAATTTCTTCAGTCAAAGTTGACTTCAGTTTGAGACATATTAATCTCAGATTAGACTTTATACAATACAAAATTCCAAGTTTAGCTGAAACAAGGATCAATTTAACCTCTGATCTAAGATTAAATGGTTTATACAATCGGGCCTTAATGGAACAGCTATTTCCTGGCCATTTTCATAATGAAAATTGTGTTCCTTCTAATATCACCAGGTTGAAAATGTAACTCACACACCTGAAAAGTAGTTTTAAATACCTCGGTTTATGACTTGTACAAGCCCGTGGTACAGGTAACACAAAGAATTTTATTTTTTGTGGGATCTCCGGTGGCATCCCAACGTTATGGCTCGAACCCGGGTCGATAGGATTATGAGTACAGCGCTCTAGCCACTGGACTACCGCACCGTGGCGGCTCAAATTAAAAATAATGAAGGTTGTAAAAGCAACCGACGAGATACGTGTAAATACTGCTAAAGAAGAAGGGATAGCTCCATCCACTTTAAATTCTATTGCGGTGACTGCGTGGAAAATAGAAGAAAGCACACATACGTTTGGAGAGTCGTGGAGGTAGCACACGCGGATTCAAAGCAGAATATATGGACGCCCGGAAGACGGATTGCTACAACAGGCCAGGAAATATCCCAATTAGCGGTCCTGTGCTCTGTGAAAAAGCAGCAGAAAAAGCAGCGGGCTCAAAATTTAACTCATTCTTCCCGTAAACTTGCTCTTCCCTTATAAATCTTGAAATGCTATTTCATAATGTTATTAAATGTCATTTCACTTGTACGTTTTCCTCACTTTATTCATTTTTTCTTCTTTTGACGCCTATAAAAACATATTAATATAGATCTACTGTAATTACATGATCTTTTCTCAATGTCTCTACTTTAAATCCCTCTTGCTCTTCTTCTTTATCTCTGTACTCCCTTTCCAAGAAGATTTTCAATACTTTTTATATAGCAATTTTATTATAGGCTATATTATGGAGTACAATGTACAACAAACCGTCATTTTACTGAAATGAAGAGCTCAGAGATTAATAAATAATGTATTAATAATATTTCATACCGTACAGTCACATTATGGCATCTCCTTGGAAAAAACATTTTATGGCCACCGGCGTAGATCAGTCGGCTAAGGCCTGTCGCCTATCGATCCAAAGTTGCTTTCGGACGCGGGTTTGATTCTCGCTTGAGCTGATTATCTGGTTGGATTTGTCCGAGGTTTTCCCCAACCGAAAGGTGAATGTAAGGTAACCGATGGTGAATCCTCGGCCTCATATCGCCAAATACCATCTCGTTATCACAAATTCCACCCACGCTATATGACCGAGTAGTTGATACACCGTAGTTAAATAACCAAGTAAAAAAATACAATTTTATTTTTTGTCGTCAATGTAAAAAATGGTAATTAACTATGCCTGTTATTTTTCCCCATTTAAAGCTCTTTCTTTCTTGGTCTTACATGCCAGTGTCCGTAAGGGAGTGATAATTCTGTGGTTCACATACGAGACTTGGGCAATGGAGGGACTCCCCTGGTGAGGGATCAGCTCAACGCAGAGACCACCTCCTAAAGACAACACGAACACATATAGACAACAGACAGTACGTTTGCAGTAGATGGAAAGTAAATTCCAATCCGTCATTCGTCATTCGCTTTTGGGAGTCGAGAAAACTCCGAAGAAGAAAAAAAAACACATTCAGATTGGTCGTCCTCGGGATTTGAACCCGCACTTTCCGATTGCAATTTTGAGACGATAACGCCTCGATAACCTCTCTCAGTGATTAAGAATTAATGTGCATTAAAATGTGTGTTTAATGATGTGAGTCTTAATTGCTGAATTGACTCATTTTCTGATTACAACACACTATTACTACAATACATCACTATATAGTAGGCTATTTGGATTTATATTTATCATGACGTGATCTAGGTAGTTTTGGTGCAAATATATTTCATTAAAATGTTGTAGTTGTTTTTCCCCATCGCGTTCAACAGAATTGCACATTCTTTCTAAGCGACTAAGAAAATTATTGCAGTAAATATAGGCTAATATTACCTCTTTATTTACCAATAATTGGACATTTTTCCTTTTGTCATATGGTTAATACATTAAAATCTACACTACATTCCAATCAATTAGAGAATTAATGCACCCCTAGTGTAAAAAAAATACAACGCTATATTGCATTAATATAACCCATCTTACTCATGAAGAGTTTTAATATGTAGTTCACTTGAATCCCAGGATAATTTCTGACGATGGTACTAATTTTTGTTCAGTTAGGCCTAGGTAAATAGTAGCATCAGATAGTATTTGATATTGATATTGATATTTATTTGTCAATCAACTTTACAATTCACAGTTATGGTAGACCTTCACAGTACTTGATATGTGTAATAGGGTAGTTACTAATATAATTATTTAATGTAAATGAGGAGAAATTGTCTGTTATGATTGAATTGTTTCCCTTTTTTATTCAGTACTTTCAGAAAAAAACATTGAATAATACTTTAGACTACATATTATAGATCTACAATGACGGCTTTTTTGCAAATAATAGATTATTCTTCATTCCACGATCTTTTTTCTAATAATGTTTTTTTAGTGACAATAGGTTGATGATAATGGTATATTAAAACAGTACGGAAATGGGAATGACTGGCTAAAATGAATTAACATCAGCAAATGCTTTACGCACAAATCCTGCAAAATCTATCCGATATAGAAGCCATCACGTTAATCGATGTTTCTTTCATAGAAAAACTGACTAAGCAGCGACAGAACCACTATCACGAAGTTAAGGCTCATTCACAATGAAAATTAAACATAACGTAAACATTAACATAAGCACATAAACATATGCCACAAACTTAAGTAGCCAAGGCCCATTCACAATGAAAATTAAACATAACGTAAACATAACACGTGTGTGGAAGCAAACATTCCGAATCAACAAAACTACAGAATCTATTACATAAAAATGGAGAATTGCACAATGGCTGACGATGTAGCTATTCAATTTATGTTTCTAATAACTACAATGGCATCAGTATATGGCTTTCAATACTTGAAATCAAAGAAACGGAGATGTAAAATAATCAACTTTTCGTCATATGATTCCATGTTGCGCGCCTAGCTATCATCACGGCCAATAGATCACAATATTGCCTGTAGGCAAAGCCCATGAGATGTTAAACAAAAAGTGAAAACACGCTTTCCGCTTGTGTACTGTTTCCAAATCGCATAAACATAAGCATGAAAGTTTGGAATTTGCAAACTTTCATGTTAACGTCTTATGATTAAGATTAAGTTTATGCTTATGTAATTCATTGTGAATGCTTTCATTAAATAACATGGACACAAGGTTTTATGCTTACGTTATGTTTATGTTTAATTTTCATTGTGAATGGGCCTTTAGTCTGCAGTTCTCTTCATCTTGGGTATAAGCTCCAATCGCCGGCTCTGTATTAAATATTTAGCTTTTAAATTTATTTAACAAACCAATACTTTCATTTCCTCTTTATTTTCCTTGACAAATAGACTATTTTCAGTTTTTCAAATTCAGAATTTAAGCCATATTTCCCGAATTAGCCAGGGTCGCTTGGCATTTTGTTTCAAATGTAAATTAATTTTTTGGCACACCAACATGGAAACTGCTCTTTTCATAACACATTATTGGTTAGAAAGTTCTTCTTACTCGAACACGTACAGCAAAAACATTGTTACGATTTTCTTTTCCGTAAGAATACTCCAACGTTCTCATGGTAATATAAACAGCTATGACAATAGTAATATACGTTACAAGAGCGGTATGTTGACGTTTTCATGGTCGAGGAAAAGGTTGAAAAGGCGAAACGTAGTTGAGCTTTTTTAATTTCCGAGAACATGAAAACAAACATGCCGCTCGTGTATCGTACATTATTTTATGCGAAGATCGTTTTGTTACATACCTGAAAGACGAATTTCTAATTAGTTGCAATGAAATCTCCATCTTGGTTTCTGTTTAATGACGGCAACTTCTGAACACCAAAATATCTTTCTTCAACATTGTTGCTGTAAAATGTTTTCTGTGTTTACTATACTCCAGCAGGCCGTGATATACATGTCTTTTTTCCCCCCAGTCTATAAATGCGAACTTAAAACAAACGGTAAGGTTATGTAATGATTTATTTTTCATTTTAATATTTTAACAATATTATTTATATAACATATTGCAGTAATAACATCGGCATCTGGAATCTCGTTGATTTTTTCACGGCTTCCTTCATGTTACTTGTATCAGGAATGCAATAAGTTTCGTGGAGTAGTAGACTTTACTTAATTTTTGCAAATATTTAAAAACAATTATTAACATTGCAATTTAGGTGAAATTGCAGTGGTAAGTTTCCAATTTATAATTATTACTATGTTAAACGTCTCTAAAAATAATATGTTAAAAGCCTAAAGCAGTAAAATGAATGTGGCGCTCAAGCGGTAAGAAGTGGGAAATTGTTATGTGTGTTACGTTGGGAATACTGAATGTGGTATTTCACACTTACCGCGTATTGGTTCTGTGCGGAAAACAAGTAAATACGCACGATCTCGCACAAAATATTAAGAAAACCGTTGCTAACGAGAAAGACAGGCTACTGCGCGACGTTACATTCTTAGTCATAACATGGCCAACATTGAACAAGTTTATATATAAATGCACGTTTAACATGAGTTTAATATAGAAATTCCTTTGTTTTTTAGAACTTTGAACATGTATTTGTATTAAGCGATTGTCAAGATGATAATGACTAGACCATGATAACCACGTGAATCAAATTCGTGCCGAAGCCTGTTTTTCTCGTTAGCCACCGATCAAAAATAACCAGTTAACCGGTTTTTTTAGTCAGGAAAACAAAATGAGAGATTATTGTCAATATACATCAATGAGAAATGTACAATTAACTGTAAAACCAACCACAGGACAGTTAAAAGGATTTCATTAGATGCTCAGGAACATCAACGACGTATCTGAACAAAATGCAACAAATAATAAGGTTATGAAATTTCACATTAGGGTGGAACTGTATCTTAATATTAAAAATAAATATCACTAAAAATAATTGCAAATAATTTGTTGTATTTCTCTACAATATCGTAAATTATTTATATGTAGGCCAATGTGCATATTAATATTTTGTCAATATAAATATATTCACAGTAATCATAATTATTATTACCTTACCTGAATTTCAACATCATCAACTTCATCAGAACTACATGAAGTTCTTTTACATATCTTAGTTTGTGCATTTTTCTTTAACTTTAAGCACGATGGATGTTTACGAAGGTGGTGATTTTTTTAATTAGTTGTTCCTCCACCTGTTTTGTAATTTTGTCCACATAAATTATAAACACACGTATATTTGGCTTATTCGTAAAAAAAAAATACCACACAACACTTTTCTTATAGGACATTTTCACAGAAGAACTTATCTAAACACAATAATTTAATAAGTAGTTGCAACTATCAAACCTGACGGTTAGAAAGCCACATACCGTCTAACTTAAATAGCAGAAAGTTATTTAAAAAAGAAGATACATCGTTTGAAATCACGAATCATTTGAAATGTTCCAGTAACCCGCGCATTTATATCAGCCAATCAGGCAAGTGGAAATTGTCCTCCATATGAAATGCTCCAAAGCGAGAAAAAGCGATTAAGATAGGCATAGATTGACAGTTGAATTGGAATCGAAATTAGTTTGCCATCTATGGAAATATTAAATAACTAAAGCAACATCTCATGCTCCAGGTAGGAATGACACAAGAGAACAATTTGTTGACGAGGATTACTGTATTTAAAAAAATAACCGGTAGTTCTGTTATTGATGAAAATAACCGGTTATCAGGTTAAACCGGCAAGCAAAAATAAACCGATAAGTAACCGGTTAACCTAGTGACCGGTTATTTTTGCTCATCCTTATGGCTAACGAGAGCCACGAAGAAAACTGATGAAAACTATAATGTCACAATATCAACACATTGCCAACTATGAACACAGAAGTTGTAGTCGATGCTTCCTAATAATTTTATTTAGATTTACTTATAGAAACAGAAGTAATATAGAAACAACTTCATGTCGTTATAACTAGACCTACTGTAAAGACAATGCAGTATTAGTAGGCCGTGACTCCTAACCTACAAAGATCTCAATAGTATGCAGGGGCGAATGCTGGTCACGAAAGTTAGGCTTGCTCTTTTATTGATGGGGGAAGATGGAAGGATATAATTCATCTGGTTTGCAGATTTTCGTGTCTTGTAATAGACAATGTTGAAGTATTTAAATTGTCAAAGCCACTTTTACACCATACACCGTTATCTGTAGAAAATAACAAACACGTCCAACAAAACAGTTTATTCAGTTTTTTCGACCCTGCCAACCAATGCGTATTGTTGTATTGAGATGCACTGAACGAGCGCACATATTCTCTATTTTTCTCCTTATGCTGTCTTTTTAAATCTGGGAGCCCTGGACATGGTCTGCCGTTCTTTATAATGTCGGTCTTCACTTGAATAGTCCTCCGGGAAAATGGATTTAATAATGAAGTTTCAATAACACACATTTCCGAACTCATTGCAATACTTCAAATTAACGTTTAAGAACTAACAATACATGCAGCAGCTAACATATGCATTCCGCTCATAAAATTACATTACAATCGCAACTCACAGAACATTCACTGGTAAAAACTGCTGCCAATCAATGTTGCCAACTCTATTCTTAAACATCCGTTGTGAAGCCTTGTAGAAACCGCTAAATTGCTGTATTGTCAATGTAAAATTATATTATTTTGCCGCTGTGAGTGCTAAAAATATCCGCCAAATCCCTGGATCATTAATACAAGTTTCATAAATTTTACCCGCTAAACTAACGCCGAAAAACGCTAGATCTAGCGGGAAAACCGCTGAATTGGCAACACTGCTGCCATCTGTGTAACGTTAAATAGTCGGTGTAGCTCTCGGACCAGAGCTTCATACAGATATAACACAGAAGCATGTGCGACTGGGACGGATTGCACTTGCGCGCGCATCATATTCTCGCTGTTTCTACGTCTTTCCTGTAGCTCCGAGAAACGAGCAAGCGTTGCGATCTTGCGGTGTGCAACCTGCGTATGGTATTATGCCTAGACATTATTACAAAAATCAAAAGAAATTTTAATGTACGTAATCCCATTTTGAGAAATACACATTCTACGAAAATATTGGGCTTGCGCAGCAAGCATAGCATGCCCGGAGAAATCGCCCCTGATAGTCTGTGATTTATTAAAAAAGTTAATCAATTCACATAGGATTGGCATGCAGTTGTGCCCAAGTAGGTAAGTAAATAGTACGAAAGTGTCTTTCACACACTCGTTTCGTCTCAAAGTTGGAGCAAAGGCTAGAGAATCATGTAGATTATTTTTAAAAAATTAGAGATTCTAACCTTAACAAATCAATACATATACTCTATAATAAATTTCCTCTTATGTAATAAAGAAAATTTTCCAACTAACTCAGCCATACATAGTATAAGTACCCGCAGAAGGAATGATTTTCATACGCCATCATCAAATTTATCATGCTTTCAAAGGGGAGTACGTTACATGGCGATAAAATTGTTCAATAGTCTTCCTGAAGACATTAAGAATCATAGCCAAGACCCTGCATTATTTAAGACAAAACTAAAAAATTACTTAATATCTCACACTTTCTATTCTGTAGATGAATTCTTGACATTTCACAGTACTGTGTAAATATTATAATAATATTAAATGGTAGACATATTACATTGTATAAAATATTATTGTTATTGAGGTATTAATTCTGTACATATTTCATATTTGCATATTATATGTATTGCATTTTATTGTTAAACGTAAGAAATGGACATGTTCTTTATTCTATGCTGTAAAGCAAATGTAAGAATATTATGGAACAAATAAATCTATCTATCTATCTATCTATCTATCTATCTATCTATCTATCTATCTATCTATCTATCTATCTATCTATCTATCTATCTATCTATCTATCTGTCTGTCTGTCTGTCTGTCTGTCTGTCTGTCTGTCTGTCTGTCTGTCTGTCTGTCTGTCTGTCTGTCTGTCTGTCTGTCTTATCTATCCATCCATCCATCCATCCATCTATCTATCTCACTCGTATACAGAAGTGTGTCACTTTCTATCCTAATTATAGCTAATACGTAAATAACTATGAAACACCAAATAATATTTTGTTAGTTTTTATTTTTATATCCAAGAATAGTATCATAAGCATGAAGGGATTAAAAATTAAATACCAGTACATTAAATTCTTTTAACATTGGAGTATACCATGTTACTTACAGCCATACAGTACTACCACATCTATATGATAGTACATATATGTAGCACATGTCTTTCGAATATAGTTACAATAATCACTTGTATATCTTTAATACTTTCTTTGAACTTCAAGAATTGCTGTCAATCTTCACCATAACTTGGAGGTGAACTTTGATATATAGGGTCATTTTTTTGTCCTCTATGGTAGCATTTTACGCAGTTTGTAATTGATCAGCATCCAAAGGCAGGCGATGTTGTGCCAGGCACATCTAAAAGGCGATAACACTCTCGTAAATCACTAAGTGGTGCTCGTAAACATTTACCAGGTGCAGCAGTACCCAAGTGGAGGGACAAACACACACTTTCCTCTTTTCAGTATTATTTCCATTAGCTATCGAGGAGTTACATTTCTGGTTGTTCGTTGTAATCTATTTTCATTTAAAGGACTAGGTAAAGCTTACAGCAGTAAAATTTTTGGAAATTTTGAACATTTTCTTCCTCCATTATTGTATCTTGTACAATAAAAAAAATTGGTATGTGTAAAACACTGTCCTTCTGCTATATGAAAAAAAAATATTTTTACGATTTAGAAAAAATTATTTGTATTTCTTCTTTGAAAATTCAAAACGGTGGCAGTTCACTGTGCAGTGATGAAGCGTTTCCCTCATCTATACTAATAATAAATCTGTAGCCGAAATTTTTCTGGTAATTTTCGATTTTCCAAAATAATTGGTCCTAACATATATAATTAACCACCCTAAAACCGAAAATCACTTTTTTGAAATTTTTGTCTGTCTGTCTGTGTGTTTGTTACCTTTTCACGCGATAATGGCTGAACGGATTTCGATGAAAATTGGAATATAAATTAAGTTCGTTGTAACTTAGATTATAGGCTATATGGCATTCAAAATATATTATTTAAAAGGGGGGTTATAAGGGGGTCTGAATTAAATAAATCGAAATATCTCGCTTATTATTGATTTTCATGAAAAATATTACATAACAAAAATTAAAAAAAAAAAAAAAAAAAAAAAAACATCATTTCCGATACGTTTTATTCTTTGAAAAATTTTGATAGGACTGATATTTAATGAGATAAATGAATTTTAAAATTAAAATAACTGCCATCTAAGGCCGTGTAATGAAATAAACAAATGACTTCGACTATAAGGGGCCTTGGTCAACAACAATCGAAAGCTATGAATCATAGCCTACAGAAAATGTTTCTGTGTTCATATGAAGCAATATCGGAAGCTAAATTAACCGATTTGTATAATTAATTATTATTTCACCATTGGAAAGTGTAGTTTCTCTGTATGGACATAATGCTATAATGTTATTACAGTAACTTCTGAGTGAATTGAGGACAGGTAAGATTAAAATAGCTTCTTATGCACAAACAACTTGATAGGCTATTCTGTGTATTCGTTTCCTGTATTTCTTAAAATAATGTTTATCTCAGAGAATTAACGAACAACGAGAGTGTATTGATTTAGTATGCAGTAATAATATGTTAGCTTAGCATTTCATTATTTTATAATCCAAATTTTAACTATGCTCAATTGAATCGAGTTAAAATACATAAAATACATATGCATTAAATGCAATGCAAAAAATTTGGATAATGAGCCAAGCAGATTATGTTGCCCTGTTGTAAAATAAAATTTGTTCCTCCTGAGATTCAAGAGCGCCCATAACAAATTGAAAACTTACTTATCGGGGTACATCCGTTATCGACATATTTTTATATAATATAATATAATATAATATAATATAATATAATATAATATAATATAATATAATATAATATAATATAATTTAAGTTAAGTTATTTGAAGGGTTCAGAACCATAGTGGGCCAAGCGCCATTTACTGAATACGTAGAAAACAAGAGTTAAAATTAAGTTATTACCATAATTCAATGGAAACATATAACAAGTAAAATAAAGTATACACATTAAATGTAAATGATGTCAATGTTCATTGAACTATGGATGCATGTAATAAAAATTAAGAAACATGTTAAAGGAATTGCCATTGCACCAAATGAGTGCTCTCTGGACCAAAATGATTCCATTTTAATTATTTAAATATAATTTAAATTAAGTAACATATTAAACGATTTATCCTTCTATCAAACACGAATATTCCCTGGATCAAACGTCCTATTTTAATTATGTAATCACTTTATATTTATTTCTAACGGGTGCAGCGGAGCGCACGGTACGGCTAGTAACTTATAAAGTTGTTAACTTTTCATGTTCTGTCTCTTTTATTTCATTGCTGAAACTCATGTTTACAATATCGTGCTCTTTCAACTACTTTTCTTAATAAATAATATTTTTTTTATTTGTGTTAGAAGAAAATACTGATAATTTACCATTTTTAAAATGAATTTATTTTTTTTTATCAGACAATCTATCAAATGTAGAGAAGTGATTTTGCATCATATTGTAGATATGATATCCATAAATACACACAAAAAATTTCATCACAGAATGTTGCATAGTTTTTTAATTATGAGGGAAACGCTTCATCACTGCACAGTTAACTACCACCATTTTGAATTTTGAAAAAATGTATAAATAATTTTTTATCGTAAAAATATTTTTTATCATATAGCAGAAGGACAGCGTTTTACATGTACTAATTTTCATTATTGTATAAGATACAGTAATGGAGGAAAAAATGTTGATTATTTCCAAAATTTTACTGCAGCAAGCTGTACGTAACCCCTTAATTTAGTCAAATACTAACAGTTTCGTTGAAAGTCGCTAAAACCGCTGACGTAACTTCTGTAAGATATGTGAATAAATTTTTAGAAGTTTATGCAGTCGTAAGTTGTATTATAATCAAAAGAAATCGATATGTGCAGTTAGCTAATATTTGGTGATTTCACTAACTGATATCTTCAAGAAGTTCTTTAGATAATGTATACAAAGTGTAATATGCTGCCGAATTGCTGAAATTTGAACTTTACCGTTGTGGCAACATTGAATGAAATAGTCATTGGCCTTTTCCAAATTAAAGTGACGGGCTCCACAAGATGTACACGTCTGTCATACGTCCAAGGGAAGATATAAAAATATCAAGTTCTATATTATGGTGCAAATGTAGCTTTCAAGTAAACCTTCTTTTGAAGCATACTTGAATAAATTCAAGGGATAAATTGTTTCGGGACCGGGTATCGATCCCAGGACCTTTGGCTTAGCGCACCAACGCTCTACCGACTGAGCTATCCAGAATCTTCACCCGATACAGTCTCAGATTTTCCCTTGATGCGCTAAGTCAAAGGTCCCGGGATCGATACCCGGTCCCGAAACAATTGTTCCTTTAATTTATTCTGTATTATGGTATCTCGGTAAAATGAGGTAGGTCATGTTACCCAGTCCTCTATTGCTGATTCCCCTTACACCATAACAATACGTTTTCATTTTCTTGCCTCATGCCACTTACCTTACGTATGTCAGCCCTTGGCCTTCCCGGTCTTCTAATTCGTCATAGTCTTCCTCTAGACCGCAGTGTTTTTTTTTACTTGGTTATTTAACGCTGCAGTATAAACTACTGAGTTATTTAACGTCAATGAAATTGGTGACAGCGAGGTAGTATTTGGCGAGATGAGGCCAAGTATTCTTCATAGATTACCTTACGGTTGGGGGGCATCCCGGGGATAAACCCAACAAGGTAATCAACCCAAGAGGGAATCTAATCAACTCCCGAGCGTAACTCCGAATTAGTAGGTAAACGCGCTACCGTCTGAGCTATGCTGGTGGCTACCTCAGTGGTCTGGACACATCCTTACCTCAAAAGCCAGAAGGAACGAAGTCCAGATTCTCTTTTTAGATATATGGTGAGTCTTGGACAGTAGAAGAGGAAATTTTTGCCTTGCTACTAATGGCTTCTCTAGACGTATTGACATCATAGCGTATTCCCAGACTACCAAGAAAGGATATATAATTGATCCTACCATAAGGATTGAAACGGGGAGTAGCCAGCCGGAGGATGTCAATCAAGAAAAGATCAACATTTATCTGCCAACAATTCATTACTTCAAAGCAAAATACCAGCTTGAAGACATTGAGGTGATTGGTCTTCTTATTGAAGCTCGTGGTGTGATTCCCAAGTTCTTTTAACGCTTCAGGAAGACTTTTGAACTACCATAGACACTTACTGCTGACATCATAACTTCAATTTTGAAACGCTCTTGCCAAATTCTGAGTCATCATATTCACTCTGTTTAATTTTTTATTCACTTTCTATTCATATATGTTTATTTTAATTTTCTTTCTACAAAATTTATGTAAACATTTAATATTGCAAAATTCATGTAGGAGAATATACTGAGTCCTTCTGGGCTACCTCCAATGGGAGGCAGTTATTACCTTACAGCTTTACAGCTTATTTTCTTTAAATATCGACCAACACCAAAGAATCATAAAATACTATATAGGAATCAATCATAGTTTACTCACGTTTACTTTTACTACCTAAAAACATTTAGTCTCAATTCAATGAAAATTTTTGTAAAACTGCAGTCATTAAACTTGGCTGCCATTCGGCTATTGTTGCGTTGGGAGAGACATCTGGCATTGGTCATTAGAAAATTTATGACGTGTCGTTTCAAGTGATGTGCATGTAATTCACGGGCGACTCGTGATTGCAGAGAGTACTTCTTCTTCTTCTTCTTCTTCGTCTCTTCTTCTTCTTCTTCTTCTTCTTCTTCTTCTTCTTCTTCTAAGAAAACACATTTTGATATATTATATGCAGGGCATTTTTTTATAGAATTAAGCAAGTTTCTATTATACAGGATGGAAGTGAAACAGCCTTGCAGATTTTCAGAGCGAATATCTCATGTTGTATGTAACAAAAAACTATAACATCATATAGGTGGAAAGTTAATAGTTTTTTTTTTCAGAAAGTTTTTTTTTCTCAAATATTTAAGAATATGTTATTCGGTAAGTATTGCGAGTAGGATCGCGATTTTTGTCCATATCGATAGGAAAAAACTAATAAAGAATAATGCATCCTTTTGGTGTATTGCAATATTGTGGACGGTTTTCGTGTAAATATAATTCTAAAAACCTCTAAATTCAAGCCACTCGCGCTACAAGTTGGTTACAACACAGCGCCAGAGAACAGCTAACTATAATTTAGCAAGACACACCGAGTTACCGAGTTCGTTGACCTCTTACATCTGTATCACGAGAAGTGTGTGTTATGGGGGGGGGTGATGTTGCAAGTCTGCTGAAACTTAATTTTCTAATTAACCGTCCATTTAATCACAAAACGTAATATAGGTTTTCTATTCATTTCAGTGTAACCTATCGTCACTTTCAATCTGCAAGATTATTTCACTGTCACTCTCTATAGAACTAATGTGTTACTATCAATATAATTATATATATTTACATTGTGTATCAAAAATATGGACCCAATTATGGGCAAACCTATCTCGAAATGATGGAAAACTGGCTTTCCCTACAATTTCACGGAGACTTCAATGATGTCTTTATCGAGCATGACGGAGCTCCACAACATTGGCACCGTCAGATTGACAGTTTTCAAATGACACACTGCCTCAACGTTAAATAGGTCTCATCGGATCTGAAGATTCAGCACTACACTCTTGGCCCGCAAGGTCCCCAGACTTTACACCGTGCAACTTCTTTATGTGGGGTTATGTCAAAGACTGTGTTTTTGTGCTTTCATCATTAACTAATAAGGATGACATGAGAAACAAAATCATAGCGGCAGTGAAGAAGGCACATTGAGAAGAGTTTGGGACAAATTCAGCTATCGCCTCAATGTTGTCCGTGCAGTAAGTGGAAGACAAGTAGAGTATTAGGAACATTGTCAGTAAAACTTGGCGACTTATATAAGCTACACATGGTTACCTTGGAATCTTGGAGCTACCAATTTTATTCCTTGAAGAAGTAGATGAAGAATTAATTAAAATTAACAAAGCCATTTATTTCAGGAAGTCCTTAAAACCTGTCCAAAATTACAATTTTAATGTTTAATATATTTTGTTTATTTTGAAATAAGGTACAAGAAATAAAACTTTTGATGACCTCTGAAATTCTACATATCCCGCACTTCCAGTAAAATACTGTCTATGTCGAAAATCACACATTACTTTCGTAAATTATTTTCAACGCTGTTTTACTAGTTGAAGGTATGAAATTCTAATAATAAAATAGTACATTATCAAAGGTTTTGGTACCTATTTATTAAAATACGTTTACAGCAGTATTTTACAAAGAAATAACATATATTTACAAATCATAATTTTTGAGTTACGATAATATTTTACTAGGAGTACGATATGAAGAGCTAAGAAATGTTTGCGAAAGGAAATGTATTAATTCGCTAAAAAAAAAGTTAAATGCCGGTAGGTTTTGTAATTTTCGTAAATTTTACAGCTTTTAGAGTTTTCCTGTGAATTTCATTAGCAAAATTGCACTGAGCAGCCAGTATATTTTAACACCTTGATTCATTATACGCAGAGAGTTTTTTTTAGGAATAAACCGAGTTGTTATTGTATATCGATTACTACATTTTCAATCGGGAACTTTGCCAAACTGTAACACTAAATGTAAACAAGTTTCCTTGTAAAGCATGCCACAATTCAATTTACATTGACACGTACAATTCTTTTGTTTACAGCACCAATTGAATGTATCAACAAGTTGTTGGGATGTACGAGGTACATCGAAAGCAGAGTGTTGAATGTAAAGAATTAATTATAACCAGAAAGCGGAAACTGGGAACGAAAACCATCAAGCTAAATGAATTTGCAGAAAACTCGAACAGCTCGTGCTATTACATCTGACGTGTCAATAAAACTGATGCTCATAGGTACAGTTTGGTTGAAAAACTGTTGAACCCAACTTAAAAATTAGTTGGAAGATACAGAATAAAAATATGTAAAAAAAAAAATATTTGCAGAGTGCAATAAAGTTGATTTAACGTGTTCAAGGATTTAAGTTCAGAGAGTTCAACGCTGTGGAGTAATGGTTTAGCCTACCTGACCTTGACATAAGCGGGCCCGGGTTCAAATCTTGCTTGGAACAAGTTACCTGGCTGAGGTTTATTCTGGGGTTTTCCCTCAATCCCTAAGAGCAAATGCTGGGTAATTTTAAGCGCTGGACCCTGGACTCATTTCGCTAGCATTATCATCTTCATCTCAATTAGACGCTAGATTACCGGAGCAGTTGATAAAGCGTCGTAAAATAACCAACTAAAAAAGTCCAGATGGGTGAAACTGAGATCGGAGTTTCCGATAGCATGACGCTAGATAATCGGAGCAGTTGAAGAAGTGTCGTAAAGTAACTAACTGAAAGAAGTTCAGATGGGTGAAACTGAGATAGGAGTTTCCGATAGCAAGACGCTACATAACCGGAGCAGTTGATAAAGTGTAGTAAAATAACTAAATAAAATAAGTTCAGATGGGTGAAACTGAGATAGGAGTTTCCGATAGCAAGACTGTCCAAACCAAACGTCTCCAAAAGCCTTCTCGCAAGTAAGCCCCTAAACGGAACCGAAGCCAGTACATAATGAGCCCGCTCCGCCTCACCCATCCCCACCTGTACTGTACGCAATGTTTATGCGCAAACGAAGAGCAGTGGCGGACTGCCATTATCATTGTGTTGATCAGAGTGTTCCACCGTTTCACAATATCTTCTAATCATGGACGTAGTACAATCAAGGATGAATAGGAAGAGAATTTTTTTGTGTTAGTGGGGAGAATGTGAAATGCTTAATTTGTTCGAAAATTCTTAAGGATGTGTTAAACTTCAACATGCGACGACAATACTCGACTCTTCACAAAGAATATACAATTACAGGCATGTTGAACATGTGAAAATAATTTATTTTGGGGCTATCTGTATAACTGTTGGTTATACATAATAATCAGTATATTACAATACGTTTACACTCAGTTCCGCATGACATACATACGGTTTTTCGTTAATTTTAGATACAAATCACACACGTCTTAAAAAAAAAGCTTCTTCTAGCTTGGAATATTGGAAAATCAATGAAGCCCTTTACAGAAGCATCATTTGTAAAATCGTGCATACAGAACGCTACTAAAATACTGTGTCCAGAACAAAGTCAAAGTTTGAGAATATTAAATTGTTTCCAATTACAGTTCAGAGAAGGAATTTCAAGATTGTAGATGTAATTGAATCTAAAGTCGAAACCACAATTAACCAGTTTGTAGCTTACTCACTTGCATTGGACGAAAGCACACATAGAAATGACAAAGCTCACCTAGCCAATTTCATCCGAGGAGTTAATGAACATTTTACTTTGTCTGAATGTCTTCTAGATATAATTACAAAATACAACTGGAGAAGATCTTTTCCAGGCACTGAAAGGCACCATAGAACAGAAGAGATTGAATTTGCAATGGCTTGTGTCTATAGCAACAGACGGGGCTCCATCTTCATAGTATGTCAAAATAATATACAAACGTATGATATTTCTTATTCTTTTGATGTTATTATTTGTAAACATAAGCAGACCGCTGCCGCGATCCCCCACTGGTCGCTCCCATCTGTTGAGGTACGAGTCTCTTCCCCTTCTCTAGCCTTACAGCACACTGTGTTCGGCGGGTAGCATCGAATGACAATACGCTTTTTGGAGACCTCTGGTCTAGACTGTTGTTTTGTTGCCTGGCGACCAGTAGCGCTAAATATTTGGATAGAATTTTATGATTGGATCCTGGTGAAGAAGTCCGTTACCTAAGAGCTATATCTCGTACAACAACAGAACAATAAAATAGTCGCCAAATTTATTTTGAGATAAGAAACTGATGACATTGTTATGAGTCGTTTATGTTGTTTAAGAAAATAAGTGACAGTTTCATCAAAATAACTGCTTTATTTACACTTGTTCTAATGAAATTTTTACTTGTTATCTTAATTAAATAACTTAAGTAAACAAAAATAATAACATTCAACATAAAAATCTTTTTGATCAACAAAACCACCACTTGCGCGCCCAAATGTTCAAATGTTAAGCTTCACATCCAGACCACCAGGGATGCATCAGTTATTCTCTGCTTCCCTGTCGTAACATGCACCGTAGTCCACCGCTGTGGAGTAACGGTTAGCCTTCTTGGCGTGGAACGAGTGGGCTCGGATTCAAATCCTGGTTGGGGTTTTTTTCTGAGGTTTTCCCTCAACCACTCGAAGCAAAATTGCTAGGTAACTTTCGGTGTTGGATCTTGGACTCATTTCGCCTTCATTAGTATAATTCCATTAATCGTCTTAATAGTTACAGGTTGTCCAGGAGGACATGGCGGACGTGGTTTCAGGATCTGTCTATAGGCGGCATCTATCTGCGGAGCTACACATATCCAGCGAAGTCGCACGGACTTTAATAAGCGGGGGAGTGTAGCTCCTTGGATAGATGGCGCCTTGGTGAGTCGTGGAATCGACGGCATATTCTTCTGGTTCAGGATGCGGCAGATTCAGGCACATGAATTACGAACAGATGCCATCGATCTGAGAAAGGCGTAGAATAACATTACAGGCAGGCGAAGGATCAGGTCCCCAGTCAGAACTGGACAGCATACCGAAATAAAGCCTTGTCGAATAAATCGACTTTTTAACGAAACATACTGTATGTAAAATAATAGGTACAATTTCTTAGCAAGTAGGGACATATTTTATCTATACTAATAATAAATCTGTAGCCGAAATTTTTCTGGTAATTTTCGATTTTCCAAAAATAATTGGTCCTAACATATATAATTAACCGCCCTGAAACCGAAAATCGCTTTTTTTCAAATTTTTCTTTTTATGTCTGTCTGTCTGTCTGTCTGTCTACCTGTCTGGATGTTTGTTACCTTTTCACGCGATAATGGCTGAACCGATTTATATGACAATTGGAATATAAATTAAGCTCGTTGTAACTTAGAATTTAGGCTATATGGCATTCAAAATATTTTATTTAAAAGAGGGTTATAAGGGGATTGAATTAAATAAATCGAAATATCTCCCTTATTATTAATTTTAGTGAAAAATATTACATAACAAACGTTTCTTTAAAAATAATTTCCGATAAGTTTTATTCTATGCAAAAGTTTGATAGGATCGATATTTAATGAGATAAATGAGTTTCAAAATTACAATAACAACGTCATCTAAGGCGGTATAAGGAAATAAAAAAACAAATGACTTTGTCTATAAGGGGCCTTGGACAACAACAATCGAAAACTATGAAACATAGCCTACAGAAAATGTTTCTGTATTTGTATGAAGTAATGTAGGAAGCTAAATTAACCGATTTTTATAATTACAGTAATTATTAATTCACCACTGGAAAGTGTAGTTTCTCTAGATGGATAAAATGCTATAATGTTATTACAGTAACTTCTGAGTGAATCGATGACAGGTAAGATTAAAATAGCTTCTTATGCACAGAAAAGTTGATAGGCTATTCTGTACATTCGTTTCCTGTATTTCCTAAAATAATTTTTATGGCCGAATGAGTGGTCTCTGGATCAAAATGATCGCATTTTAATTTTTTTAATACAATTTAAATTAAGTAACATAATAAACGATATATCATTCTATCAAACACGAATGTTACCTGGATCAAATGTCCTATTTTAATTATGTAATTACTTTATATTTATTTCTAACGGGTGCAGCGGAGCGCACGAGTACGACTAGTAGTAAAATAATATTGCAATTGCATAGTGACCACGTATCTTTAAATGTTGTATCTAGCTAATGTAGTATGTCTACTATGGTGCAGATGTCCCTGAATTTTGATTTAGTTATTTCGTGTAGTTATTCCCCATTCAGTTTTCTTCTACCAATCACAGCTCTCTAATCTCACAACATGGCTTCCCAAGCAACATGGCACCTCTTGCCCTATAAAGTGCGTCATCAAATTGATTTGCATGTTTTTTATATGCCTTTCCCTAGACTTTTTCTTTTCAAATGCAATGCATGTTCAGCTTTTTATTTTATTTAACGATATTTTCCAGACCTACATGCAAAATATGCGGAATTTACGGCGTAAATAAAGGTAAATGAACAGGCACGCTTTTTTCTTTACAAATATGACGTATTTCGATACTGAATAACCGTCGCCGAAAGAACCTGTACCGCACTAACGTCACTGCGGGTCTCTCTGGATGGGGGAAACAGAATGAAACGGCAAGTGCCACATCAAAGAAGTGAGCCAGCCCTTATACACTTTAGCCCAGCTCTAGTACCCCCACCGAAAGGATACGTATGGCTATTAGCAAATATATAATGTACCTACTATTCTGCCCCCTTCGATAGTGCTCAAAGCACATTTTGTCGATGTCCTTGTGTCGAAAAAATATATCCCATCATCTTGAAAATATTTGCGGATAAAAAATCTTTGTAGGACTAAATACAATATCTTTGTTGGTCTGTGACAGGGTTGCCAGGTTATTTTCGAGCGAAATCGGGATATCAGAAGCTAACTTAAGAAATTATCAAGATTTTATAATTTATCATTTTTGTTGGAGTTTCGCGTCCACATCAGTCAGTATTTGTCAGAAATTTTCGAATACGAAAGTACCTGCGGGAATACATTGCTAAACAGACTGCAGAAACGTAACTAGGACTATGCTGAACTGATTGATACACAAATGACGCTTCAGCAGCTACCACCTTTTCTTGCGCTGTCTACTGCTATGAGAGATAAAATAACAGCTTACGTTCTTCTGCGTTTTCGAAGCGGACTGTAGAATTGAACTTTTATGTTTAAAAAGTTCACGTACTCTCCAATATAATTTTCAATTCCATGAGAAATATTAAAACACGAAGGCCACACATTATAGTGAGCATTGTAATGTTATTTTTCTTTTATTAATCACAAATATGTTTTACAACATTCAGTATTCAATTTAGTTCGCAACATTTGTTTCTTTGTCAATGCCAGCACTATAGTAGTTTGACTATCTGACGATTAATCCATGCTTAAAAACAGTTCACTGACCTATAAAACACAAGTGATATACAGAGTGATTCAAAACAACACCGACAACGCTTGGTATGTTGTGCGGGACGGCAAACTGATAATTTTTCAAGTAGAACCCATGTACGGAAATGCTTGGTTTGGGTGGGGGAACGTCAAATTTTCTTAGGATAACGATGAAAAGTAATGGAACGGAGAAAAATTCACTACGACGCCGGGATTTGAACCCGGGTTTTCAGCTGTACGTGCTGATGCTTTATCCACTAAGCCACACCGGATACCCATCCCGGTGTCGGACAGAATCGTCTCAGTTTAAGTTCCAACTCTTGGGTTCCCTCTAGTGGCCGCCCTCTGCACTACGTCATAGATGTCTATGAACGTAGGACTGAAGTCCACACATGTGCTGAGGTGCACTCGTTATGAGTGACTAGTTGGCCGGGATCCGACGGAATAAGCGCCGTCTTAAATCACGAAGTGATTTACGCATATCATATATATAATTTTAATGTACCGAAGTACATATGATATTTCCATGCAGATATTCTGCGTCATCATACGATGAAAGAGTAATGGAACGGAGAAAATTCACATGTGTGGACTTCAGTCCTACGTTCATAGACATCTATGACGTAGTGCAGAGGGCGGCCACTAGAAGGAGCCCAAGAGTTGGAACTTAAAACTGAGACGATTCTGTCCGACGCCGGGGTGGGTATCCGGTGTGGCTTAGTGGATAAAGCATCAGCACGTAGAGCTGTAAACCCGGGTTCAAATCCCGGCGCCGGAGTGAATTTTTCTCCGTTCCATTACTCTTTCATCGTATGATGACGCAGAATATCTGCATGAAAATATCATATGTACTTCGGTAAATTAAAATAATATAAAATAATATATATTTCTTAGGATTGTTTTCCGTGTCCTAATAGTTATACAACCAATTAGCCATAAACATAAGGTGGATAGACGAACTGCGCCTAAAAATTTTCTACGCATACGTTATATCTAGGGCTCGGATTTTGAGGACCTAAAAGTTAAAAATGACAGTGAGTGTATATATAATTAGCTGTATGTTAGAATATGTAAGGTAAGCGTCTGGTTTACACTTTTTTGGTATTCAAAGTGTCTGTGCTCAACACATGGTATTTCAAGTGAAAGAGTTGTTTCTTGTGTAAACCGGGCCACAGATTTTGTTACCTATGGGGAGGGTGCTGTAATCTTTCTTTTGTTTACGTTTATTGTCGAAAAATTGTGAATAGATTTCGGAGTCAATATTCACCAGGCGTAACAAAGTACCTAGTGATAACGAGGGAATGTTTGCTTAGCTTGAACTATACTACGTTGCAATACTAACTTTTAGGTCTTCAAAATCCGACCCCTGTTATATTCCTCCATAGTCCATTCTTCGCATTCTAATTTGGCAGTTTGTGTTGTGTTCGACAGGTAATGTGGCTGCAACACGACGGAGCTCCAGCTCACTTTGATGTAAATGTGCGGCATCACCTGGACGCCACATATCCAAATCGATGGATTGGTAGAGGAGGGTCTCTTCCATGGTCACCACGGTCACTAGAATTTATATCTCTTGATTATTTCTGTGGGGTACTATAAGGAGTATACTGTATGTGTATGTTACTCCTGTAGCATCAGAGGTGGATTTTATTGCACGAATTCACGCAGCGACTGAAATACTGAACGTACAAGCGTACTTATTTGGCCTTGTGCATGAATCTCTGCACCGCCGATGATGGCTCTGTAATGAAGTAGGAGGTAAACATTTTCAACCCCTTTTGCAATTTACTGCACGACGTGATGCTCTTGTTCGGTTCCTTGACGAAATGTGGATATATATAATATCGAAACCGTTTTCAAATTTCGACTCCCCACAACGTCCACACTATGCATTTCCGAACATGGGTTCCCTCTTTAAAAAATGCCAGTTTGTCCTTCCGCACAACATACAAAGCTTTGTCGATATTATTTTGAATCATTCTGTATAATATCTGTACTTAGTGTAAATACGATGTCAAGAATGCTGCTTTTTGCCACCGAATGCATTTAAAATAGGCTATACACTATTTACTAACTGCGAGAATAGCGACTTAGTATTGAAGCGCATTAACCAACACTGCGATAGAACTCGGGGAAACGGCGTTTTGCGGGTAGCGTTGCCTTACAGCCATCAGCTGACTATTACTACTACTACTACTACTACTACTACTACTACTACTACTACTACTTCCACTACTACTTCTGCTACTACTACTACTACTCCTACTTCTACTAGGCCTACTACTACTACTTCTCCTACTACTCCTACTTCTACTACTACCCTACTTCTACTACTGCTACTACTCTACTACTACTACTACTACTACTACTACTGCTACTACTCCTGCTTCTACTACTTACTACTGCTACTACTACTACTACTACTACTTCTTCCACTACTACTACTGCTACTACTACTACTTCACTACTACTACTACTACTACTACTACCACTACTACTGCTACTACTACTACTTCTACTACTACTACTACTACTACTACTACTCTACTACCTACTACTGCACTGCTACTGCTACTTACTACTGCTTCTACTGCTACTGCTGCTGCTACTGCTGCTGCTACTACTGCTACTGCTGGCCACTTCTACTACTACTACTACTACTACTACTACTACTACTACTACTACTACTACTACTACTACTACTACTTCTACTTACTACTACTACTACTACTTTTACTACTACTCTACTACTACTACTACTAAGGCTGCTGCTACTACTACTACTACTACTACTACTTCTACTACTACTACATCTACTACTACTACTACTACTACTACTACTACTACTACTACTACTACTACTACTTACTGCTACTACTTCTACTACTACTACTACTACGGCTGCTACTACTACTACTACTACTACTTCTACTACTACTTCTACTACTACTACTACTACTACTTCTATTACTGCTACTACTACTACTACTAATACTACTTCACCACTGCTACTACTTCTACCACTACTACTACTTCTACTACTACTACTTCTACTACTACTACTACTACTACTACTACTTCTACTACTACTACTTCTACTACTACTACTACTTCTACTACTACTACTACTTCTACTATTACTACGGCTGCTGCTACTACTACTACTGCCACTACTACTACTACTTCTACTACTACTACTACTACTACTACTGCTATTGCTGCTGCTGCTACTTATGGCTTTTAAGGAACCTGGAGGTTCATTGCCGCTCTCACATAAGCCCGCCATCGGTCGCTATCCTAAGCAAGATTAAACCAGTCCCTACCATCATATCCCACCTCCCTTAAATCCATTTCAATATTATCTTCCCATCTACGTCTCGGCCTCCCCAAAGGTTTTATTCCATCCGGCCTCTCAACTAATACTCTATATGTATTTCTGGATTCACCCATACGTGCTACATGACCTGCCCATCCCAAACGTCTGGATTTAATGTTCCTAATTATGTCAGATGAAGAATACAATGCGTGCAGTTCTGCATTGTGTAACTTTCTCCATTCTCCTGTAACTTCATCTCTCTTAGCCCCAAATATTTTCCTAAGAACCTTATTCTCAAAGACTCTTAATCTCTGTTCCGCTCTCAAAGTGAGAGTCCACGTTTCACAATCATACAGAACAACCGGTAATATAGCTGTTTTATAAATTCTAACTTTCACATTTTTTTAAAGCAGACTAGATGACAAAAGCTTCTCAACCGAATAATAACAGGCATTTCCCATATTTATTCTGCGTTTAATTTCCTCCCGAGTGCCATTTATATTTGGTACTCTGCTCCAAGATGTTTGAATTTTTCCACCTCTTCGAAGGATAAATCTACAATTTTTATAGTTCCATTTCGTAGAATATTCTGGTCACGAGACATAATCATATACTTGTCTTTTCGGGATTTACTTCCAAACCTATCTCTTTACTTGCTTCAAATAGAATATTCGTGTTTTCTATAATCGTTTATGGATTTTCTCCTAACATATTTACGTCATCCACATAGACAAGAAGCTGATGTAACCCGTTCAATTCCAAACCCCTCTGTTATCCTGAACTTTCCTAATGGCATATTATAGAGCGAAGTTAAAAAGCAAAGGTGATAGTGCATCTCCTTGCTTTAGCCCGCAGTGAACTGTAAAAACATCAGATAGAAACTGGGTTATACGAACTCTGTTTCACTAAGACACATTTTATTTAATCGAACTATTTTTTTGGGAATACCAAATTCAATAAAAATATCATATAATACTTTTCTCTTAACCGAGCCATATGCCTTTTTGAAATCTATAAGTAACTGATGTACTGTACCCTTATACTCCCATTTTTTCTCCAACATCTGTCAGAATACAAAAATTCTGATCAATAGTCGATCTGTTACGCTTAAAACAACACTGATGGTCCCCAATAATTTCATCTACATATGGAGTTAATTTTCTCAGAAGTATATTGTACAAAATTTTGTAGGATGACAACAAAAGTGATATTCCTCGGAAGTACAAATCAAAATATTGGCAAATTGGAAATACAGGTGAATTTCTTTAAATATGCTCTAATATCTGTTAAATCTCAGTTTCTACCAATCCTGACTAGCTTTAATCGGGAATCGGGATTCCAGCAGAGAAATCGGGAGAATTCCGTCTAAATCGGGATACCTGGCAACCCCGTCTGTGGACAGCTCATCTACGAATCCAGTGCGGTTGAATTCGTAGCAAGAGGATAATGTGCACTATTTTCCCTCTGATATTTCTATCACTTATTCCAGGGATATCAAGGTCAGAGCACGTGGAAGACGTTACGTGCTACCAAGCGCGCACGGGTTCCTATGAATCTATTCTACAGGCAATAGCGGTGAAAAAGAAGGGATGAGCAAAATGAACCTATTGGCCTACCACTGCAAGATGAATTAATCTGCTCTTCAGTAATAGATAATGTGTTACGATCATAGAAGAAAATAAGAAATAAAGGCGTGTTTTGTAGCATGTACCTCTCTAATAAATGCAATTAATTATGAAACAGTAGTATACAACAAATAATGAACATAGCTTCTCTTTAACTTCAGCAGTTTTACATATTAAGACCTATAGTTAGCTTAATTATTGTTATGTAACTGTTACATAATCATGTACTATTTATATGAGCGTCATCACACTTCTAGAAACAAATTTAAATTCCTGACTTATCTAGTAATTCAGAAGTGTTTTTCTTTTTATTTTGCCGACCCCAGCCTTCTTATATCCGGTGAAATGTTGTGTGCTGCATCAAAATAATTTCTAATGGAAGACCTGAATTGGCTAACATTCCAAGTCCATTGAAGTACATTTTTCAGGGCCGCAAAGAAACTATATAGGCTTGCATTATGAATATTGAAATAAATATTTGTATGATCAAAAACACAGGCTTAGAGTCGGACTTAGGATATTCTCTTTGACAGAATGATAGCCTATGTAAAACACGAATATTCAGGTATTCAATTGTAACTGTGTTGGTATTATTTTCTGGGTTTGATGAGTAAGGATCACAAAACAAATCCAACTTGGGCTAGAGTAGGTCAATATTTTTAAATCATCTATGGAATTCTTACCAGAGATTTTTTAAAACATTGCAGTATTTTACACTGTTGAAGATGTTGTTGTGTTTTATTTAACGACGCTCGCAACTGCAGAGGTTATATCAGCGTCGCCGGATGTGCCGGAATTTTGTCCCGCAGGAGTTCTTTTACATGCCAGTAAATCTACTGACATGAGCCTGTCACATTTAAGCACATTTAAATGCCATCGACCTAGCCCGGGATCGAACCCGCAACCTTGGGCATAGAAGGCCAGCGCTATACCAACTCGCCAACCAGGTCGACTACACTGTTGAACAGGAGTTCAGTGACTGAAGGCGTTGGAATTATAAAAATTGTGCTGTGAGATCTGTGACATCCACAATAAAATCTTCATCTGAAAGCTTTTAACAATATCTGTCGACACAAATTAATTAATTCTTTCCTTACGATATCAAATTCAAAACGTTCAGATTCTCGAATATATCCTTCAGAAAGTTAAGGTCCTTGATCCATGTAGAGTCAACTAGTTTTGAACTGTCTCTATTTTTCTATTATGAATTCTGATAAATATTCACGCAATGCAAAATACCTGGACAGAACTTTTTCTTGGATTAACCAAAGCATATCGTAATGGTAAGAAACATCGTCAAACTGAGAATTTATGTACGACAATCTGGACAATTTATAGACACAACTCGTAACTGACATGTAACGAGTCTACGCCATTAGCAGCACACACTTTTGTTCGTACTTCATTCTGTAAACATAAATACAATGCTGTGAGGAAGAAGCTCTACAATACATCTTCACATACATTTACTACTATTTAATGTCAATAAAAACGAACTATTTTGAATATCATATCAATCTGTAGATCAACTAATAATTTCAGGCGTTCGACACTGGTTATCTTTGTAACTAAATAATGTCCACAAACCAACAAAAAGCATCACCTCATCTTTCACTTACATAAGAAGTCAAAAGTCTAGTTAACCTGAAACTTACTGAACGACTTCTTCGTCAATGTGCAATGTACAACCCTTGTGACTTGTACCTGCGTGCCTTACGTGCTCTGATCAGCGCATACGGGCTGTGAGCACGTCTGCGCTCTCGTTGACATCACTGCCTTATACTGATTGTGATGTGTTGAGTGATTATGAAGTTATTGGAAGGGGGATAGAAAACTTACTCCAATACTATCATCTCTGTTTACCACAAATTCCATTTGAATTCGCAGAATTTGAATCCATGAAAAGCGACGCTCTAGCCGATCGACTGACGGTAGCCCACACCACACAGAACAATGCAGAAGATAAGTCCATGTCTCGTCTGAATTGAAATAGATAAGTACGGCTCCCACATTCGCGCGATGCGCCCACACAACTCTCTCCCTCCCTCTCTCTTTTTTTTTTTTCCTGTATAATTTATTGGGGGAATTATTTCCGATTCTCTCACTTTGATGACGTAGAACTTGGTTGAATGGATCAGTTGAATAATGGAAAACCGACTTCTGCATACGATGCAACTACAAGGAACGCCTGTGCTCAGACTTCAAATGCATGACTTCCAGACTTATGAATAAATCATGTCTCCTGCACTTTAAATCTTGTCCTATTTTTAGTTGATTATTTAACGACGCTGTATCAACTACGAGCTTATTTAGATAACTATGAAATTGGTGAAAGAGAAATGGTATTTGGCAAGATGATAGTGAGGTTTCACCATGGGATACGTAACATTCGCTTCACTGTTGAGGGAAACCTCTGAGAAAAGCGATTCGGATAATCAGCCCAATTGGGAATCGAACCTACGTCCAAGTGCAACCCTAGAATACCACCTAAGCTACGCCAGCGGCTCTCTTCTTATTAACTAGCTGTCTTCTGTTTAATTACATTATTTTTTGTATAATTCAGTATGTACAGTAGTGACAAAAAAAAACCGGACCGACCCTTGTAGCTGATTTCAGAGTCAAATTTTGCTAGTCACAAAACACACCCATCTTGTATAATTAATTGTAACAATGAAATTTATTGCATTTCTTCTATTCTTACCGTCTTTTGTTTCCTTCAGTGCCTCAAACGTACAGACGAAAAAACTTAGAGAGTTTTTTTTTATCTGGCATCAATATTACATTTCTACTCTATTCGGTAAAGATAACTGCGTATTTTTACATTAAATAGCAGTACATACCTCTAGCTTCACTATCCATATTGAAATTACCACAATTTGACACAATACCCAGCACAGAATTCTTTTGTATCGGTTACAAGGGTCGGTCCGGTTTTTTTTTTTTTTTTTTTTTGCCACTACTGTACACTTTTAAAATTTATTTGAACTGCTAGTTAAGAATTTCGAGCGTTGCGTTCACAAATAGATCTCGGTTTAATTCCCTGCAAATTCAAATTAAATTTATTTAGACAAAAAGGTTCTTTTATACATATTTTAAGAGGAAAGGTTCTCTTTCTTGTGAAGCATTCTAAAATGTCACAATTAAAATTCAAGTTAAATTTATATAGACAAAAAGGTTGTTTTATGCATACTTTAGGAGGAAAGTCTCTCTTTCTTGTGAAGCATTCCAAAATTTCACCATTAATTACAACTTACCTCTGATTGAGGTTCTGGCTGATATGTAGCCTATATCTATTATCAGGCACTTGACGATATGTGTCAGAGGAAGAACAGTTGTTTGTATGCATCTTAAGTCTGATTAGCGGAATATGTAGCATAATCGGTGACGTATACATTAGAGTGGGAGAGGAACTGGCCATCCTACCCATTATCTCCTGGCTTAGTTTCCTCATGAGTGATGCCTTATTGGTGTTACTTATGAGGTTCAAACCTGTTGACTAAACAACATTTATAACTATACTAGTGTACCTTGGGAAAGGTGTAAAAAAGGAACAAGATTGCAGATTTGATGACTTACGCCTAGAAATAATTTTTTCCGTTAGTAATATTGACTCAGTATTGAAAAAAAATGAGTCTGTAAGATTGTATCTGTCAAGAAACAAAGTTATTCACGTTCATAACATTTTCCTTTCTGTTATTCAGACGCAACGTTTCAGGAAAAAAATTACGTTTGGATTGCGAGCTGAGATTTCGTTTTATATACTTTTTATGTATGTTCTTTGCCAATATCAAATCGTAAGTCTCTCCTGTATGGTTCGATGAAAGCTCAAATAAAACCAAACGTTAACTTCACTTTCGTCAGAAAAAGAAACCTCCAAATATTATTTTCGGTGTAAGATAGCAATAGTTTCAGAAGTGTTTTACAGGGACTATTACACTCTTAGTACGTCATACTACTTTTGACTAATAAAACGGTACGAAAGGACGTATTTCAACCAATCATGGCTGCTTATCGCACAATTTTATCGCGTCCCTAGCATTTGTTTAATTTTATCGCGTCACTAGCATTTGTTTCTTTGTTTTCCAACATTTGAAACTGCGCTGGTCTGGACGTCAAAAAAAAAAAAATATATATATATATATATATATATATATATATATAAATTACAAACCACTCCAGTTGATGCACAGCAGTTTCAAATATGACTCGCATTGGCATTCAAGAACAAGAATTAATAAAAATCACTGATCATACCTATGCATCTTCTGAAATCCGATTTACAAATAAATGAAGAGCACCATTCGGAAATCCTGAATAAGTTGAATACACCATGTAGGCCTAAATCAACGAGTTCCATTTCTATTACGCACACGTCCAATATAACATCAATTGAACCACCAACCGCATTCAAATTTGAAAATTGTACATTCAATAATTATTCCTTTTAAAATTATTCATGTTTATTTTTTATGTCATCGTCGTTAATTAAAACTATTCTAACTCTTGTGTATATTAGTTAGGTTATGTTATAGCTTCTGCTATATGATATTATGGATAGTCACGTATCAGAGATTGTTTAATATTAAGATTTATTGAAAATCACCTGTCAAGTGACGTTGATTACTGGGATCAGGATAATTGAAGTGGAATGCAACTGTTTTAATAATAATAAAAATGAAACTGAATCAACAAAGCCTTCTTGACTAGTAACATTGCCATCGTGTATAGATCGAGAACTTCTCGACGAGAAGGCATTGCTCACTACTGTCATGTAGCATGCATCTAGCGTAATATTTGTAATGTTGAGATGGTACAATAATACATTTGAAGACAGTTGTATTTCCGTAAGTCAATTAACATTTTATTGTATTGGAGTATTTCGTTACTTCTAATCTTTATATACTTTCTTCTAATAGTGTAATAGTCAATTAAATCCCACTCCAGTTTTGATTTTCTCTAGATAAATCAAAACGTCTAGTGAGATTACTGTTGATAAGATGACTAGACTTCGAAGTGAAGCATACTAACTCTGAAGTTACGTGCACACAAGATAAAGCATTGTTTACAAAGCATTTGGAAAGGTATTCCTTTTCTTTCATATACACACCATATACAACAGTACCGCAATTGTAAAGTATAAGCATGGATAAATATATAATAGGATGCGAAACTTACCGAGTTTCCCGTAACACATACTAGAGGCGCTGTTATAGAAATTGATCTTGCTGCCATCTGTTTGTGGGAGGAGCGTTATTACATCTAGCAGCCCACCAAGTAGCGAAAAGAGTAATTACTCCATACATTTAGCAGCGCACCAGGTGACGAAAATGTTAAACTGTGCAGAAAGCATTCCCTCCCACCCTCATCGATATTCAAAACTAACCCAATTTAAAATAAAACATTTACAGTTTTATTCCTCACAGCATATTCTACTGAAAATTCTTACCGGAGCCAACAGGAAGATAAAAGAGACGATGTGTTTTACACTACTCGATTAAAATATAACCAGACAGAGATAAATAATAAAGCAAAAGGTTAGATAATTGGGATTGTATTCTTTGGGTATTTATTGTACAGCACAATGGAAAAGTCTGCAAGAACTACTTAGATAATTCAATTTATTATATTACTATTACTTTACCATACATTCAACAACACTATTTTTACAACGTCCATAAACATCACTATTTAACAATTTAACATACACTGCTTATACACACACGTATCACTTTATGTTCACTTATTAGCAAGTTTCTATCTGCCATCTCGGCTCCTCGACTCTCGAGCAATATCTCGAACGGATAAATAGAGAACTCTGGGTAATGTACCCAACACGTAGTTCTAATGTTCACCACCTACGACGTTGGGCACTGATCACCTTATTTCAGACCCCAAATCCAGATGGTGCTGACCGCAGTTTCGCATCCTATTATATATTTATCCATTGTATAAGTCACAGATATAAACTTAAGATATTAATAATAAATAATAATAATAATAATAATATTAATATTTAACCTGGCAACATTTAGATCAACAGTTAGGAAACAATATGTTCAATCTAATAAAAATCTAACCCCCACATGAGTAATATTCGTATTCGGAGGTAGGGGAATTGAACAATAGTAGCTTAGTAAATTATTACGAAAAGATTTTATTGCAAACGTACAATAACGACTAGCCTACCCACAATCGCGGGCTGCCAGTAATGGACAGAGCAGATAGAAATGCATAGAAGTTACATAATAATTAAAAAAACATTCCTTTAACAACGTTAGAGAAGTTCTGCGCACATCGCAACTATAGAAACTACTCAATATCTCTCGTGCGGTCCGGATTTATGCGAGCCGGGCCTCACACGTCGCACGTCGCATGCTTAGGTTCGGAAAAATCAAGGCTTAAGGTTGATAGAGAGCAACGCAACGTTATTGAAAACCGCAATTTTATGTTTATCTGTGCAGAAGTTTACAGTACAATTTTACTAATATATTATTTTATGCTATATACTGTAAGAAATGCAGTTTATCATAAATACGAGTAATATAATTTCATTTGGACTTTCATCGCCTGTTAAAAATTTGTAAACCCTTGGTTTTCTGAACCGACGCATGCGACGTGCGAGATGAGGCCGTCTCGCACAAATCCGGACTACACGAGAGATAGTGAATGGTTTCTATAACTGCGAGATGAGAGGTCTGCGTACATCGCAACTTGAGAGCATATTTCAGTCAATTCGTTTAAAAACTTTTGTAATCTATGAGAGTCCTCTGTAATTCGTTATTACATTTCGTATTGTTTTAATGACAATTTAAATGCAAATGGCCATCAATACATCTGTCACTTCTAAACGCTGATTAAATTTAATGCGTGTATGACATATTGTACGTGACTCAAACGTCCGAACCATTGCAATAAATTAATTTAAAACATGACACGTCCAAATATTAATAACGTTGAATGAAGTTTCTGATTATGATTTATGAATAGACTTGACAAAAAATATTGCTATGCGCATACAATGACAGCTGTTCAGTTGATTCAAGAGAAATAAGGTAGATTAGGCCTGTGAATTATTTTTATTTTGTTTTGATTAGCTTCACAAATTTAAGTTACGTTTCTAAACTAGTGATGAATTAATAATAACTGTGAATTTAATTGCTATTTATTATTTTATGTAATGATGAGATCATTTTCGTCTTTGTACCTATGCGTTTTTCATTTTCTTCTCCAGCACGATTCAGATTATGAGCAATATTTCTAATTAGTGTCGAAGTAACGAGTTAAGCACCAGACGTTTCTAAAGCTACAACAGCTGCTGGAGAAACCCAAAAATTCTGTCAAGTTTAAATTTTATTGCATTCAATGGCCGCAACATGAAATAGTTCTTGGATTATTTTGATTTCTACGGTATTACTGTAATCAAATGACTGAATCACTTCCTTTACTGATTGGAGACTTGTCACAATAATATCTGCAGTGCCTGGGAAAAGTGACATAAGTCAGTTTCCACAAACCTTTTTTGATAATTTATTGACAACTTACACTGGTTTATGTCAATTTGATTTTTTTCTGTATGAATTATTGTAATGGGAGAAATACTTATATATCTTTTTCCAATCGAGCAGATGTTCCGTAAGTTGTCAATAAATTATCAAAAAAGGTTTGTGGAAACTGATGCCCCCCATCATTGCGATATTTACCTTCAACTTTGTTCCCTGTCGGGTAGTGATTGTAGATGGAGGAATAAGTCTTTCGGCGGCACACTGTACGTAAATAAACAGGGGTAAGAATAGTAGGGAAATAATAAGTGATATAATGTTGTAAAATAAATAAAATGGAAATATAGATAAAAAATTTAGGAGAAAATAACTGGGAAAGAATTAATAAATATATAGATTTGAGAATAGAGAATAAATAAGAATAATGCAAATAATGAAGGAAAGAAATATGCAATATTTAATAGGAAAGCGAGAAATAGAAGGGAAACAGTTTCGGTATGAGAGAGAATAGAAGAGGATAGATAAGGCCAGCAGTCGGGTAGTATCGTACATCAGGTAATATCGGACAGTGAGTTTCTTTCATCTACCACAATATGATAGTACCGCCACGGATTGACATGGTTAAAAAAAGTTTCTGTGATGTCTCAACAGAAACGCAACCATGTCATTCAGGTATGAGGTAGATGAAAGAAACGACTGGATACTACCCGATGTCCGATACTACCCGATATATATATAGCAATTCAGTTAAAACAGAAAATAAGAAGTAATCAGGAAATACTTGGAAAATGAATATATTAACATAAAAGGGTGGTATGTTGGCATATATTAAAGGAATTGTGGAAGGAAAAGTAGAAATGTAAAGAAGTTGGCTGACAAATATTCAATAAGTTATCAGTAATCATTTATTTGTTAGAGTACGACGTAAATCTGAATTCCAACGAGGTTACATGCTTCAGACCGCTGTTTGTTGTGTGCAAAGTGTGCTCCGCGCAGAACCTCGTTATTTCATTAAGCAATTAATATATAGTTGAAAGGTTTATCACAAAAATTCTTTGTTAATTTATATATTCTTTATTAATTTTTATATGTATAAAAAACACACAGAGCACACAGAAAAAAAGACCCTAGCAACTCATAGTATGAATTTTCTAAACACTTCAGTGATCGTATTTTAATTAAAATATCAAAGCTATATTACAAACCTTTAATGGGGTTATTATTGATTTATTGAGTATACAAAATATAGCGGGAAAGTAGGGTATTGAGGAACATGGGTTGTTTTTGCAATAAAGAAGTAAGACAATTACTGTTTTTGAGAATTGAGAAGAATACACAGAATTCAGAATATAGAATTAACAATAAATGCAATATTACATATTAACAAATCTTTAAATAAAACTGTTATAGAACAGGTGAGCTATTTTAAATACCTAGGTTGCGATATTATTTATGACTAGCCGTACCCGTGCGCTCCTCTGCACCCGTTAGAAATAAATATAAAGTAATTACATAATTAAAATAGGACATTTGATCCAGGGAACATTCGTGTTTGATAGAAGGATAAATCGTTTAATATGTTACTTAATTTAAATTGAATCCAAATAATTAAAATTCAATCATTTTGGTCCAGAAACCACTCATTGGTGCAATGACAATTCCTTTAACATGTTTCTAATTTTTATTACATGCAATCATAGTTTAATGAACATTGACATCATTTAGATTTAATGTGTATACTCTATTTTACTTGTTATAGGTTTCCATTGAATTATGGTAATAACTTAATTCTAACCCTTGTTTTCTACGTATTCAGGAAATGGCGTTTGACCCACTATGGTTCTGAACCCTTCAAATAACTTAAATTATATTATATAATATTACATTACATATATTATATTATATTATATTATATTATATTATATTATATTATATTATATTATATATTATATTATATTATATTATATTATATCAGAAGTTACTGGAATAACATTATAGCATTATGTCCATCTAGAGAAACTACATTTTCCAATGGTGAAATAATAATTAATTATACAAATCGGTTAATTTAGCTTCCGATATTACTTCATACAAACACAGAAACATTCTCTGTAGGCTATCTTTCATAGCTTTCGATTGTTGCTGTCCAAGGCCCCTTATAGACAAAGTCATTTGTTTTTTATTTCATTATACGGCTTTAGATGGCAATTATTTCAATTTTAAAAATCATTAATCTCATTAAATATCAGTCCTATCAAATTTTTCATGGAATAAAACTTGTCGCAAATTATTTTTAAAGAAACTTTTGTTATGTAACATTTTTCACAAAAATCAATAATAAGCAAGATATTTCGATTTATTTAATTCAGGCCCCCTTATAACCTCCCTTTTAAATAATGTATTTTGAATGCCATAGCCTAAAATCTAAGTTACAACGAGCTTAATTTATATTCCAATTTTCATCGAAATCCGTTCAGCCATTATCGCGTGAAAAGGTAACAAACATACAGACAGACAGACAGACAGACATACAAACAAACATTTCAAAAAAGCGATTTTCGGTTTCAGGGTTGTTAATTATATATGTTAGGACCAATTATTTTTCGAAAAGCGAAAATTACCAGAAAAATTTCGGTTACAGATTTATTATTAGTATAGATTATAATAAGGATGTGAATATTAAAACACAACGCTTCCAGGCTATATGTGGCACAATTGCCAAGAATTTAAGGAAGAAAACAAGGAAAGAAACGCAAATAAAGTTCTGTAAGACAATGGCTATATCAACTCTCTTATATGGATGTGAAGCATGGACCTTGAAGAAAAATGATACTAATAGAATACAGTCAGCGGTAATGAAACTTCTCAGAGGAATAAAAGGATGTACAGATTGGATAGATATAGAAATGATGATATAAGGTATGAACTAAGCCTGCTCCCAATTATAGATAAAATAAAGGAATATAGAATTCGTTGGTCGAATCATTTAAGAAGAATGAATAAAGTACGAATACCAAAACAGGTGTTGGGTTATAAACCACAAGGGAGAAGAGATATTGATCGGCCAAGAACAAGGTGGAAAGTTGAGGACGGAACAGGAGACTCTCCTACTCCATGAAGAGAAGAAAAAGAAGAAGAAGAAGAAGAAATGTTTTTATTTGGATTTGTTTCGTTGTCTCTCCTAACCACAACTATTATCAGAGCCTCTGTAGTGCTATAATTTTTTTAATTATTTCAGTGGAGTAAACAAATTCACATAATTTCTCTGTCATTGCACGGTACAAAAGTTTCAAATCCATTAACTTTGCTTCTTTGATAGGTAGGGGTCGTGAATACAGTTGAGGTAAGTGTAGTTTCAAAGGAAACTTCTTATTCCGAGTAGCGTTTGACCTTCAAGGTCCTTTAATAGGAGTGTCCTGCCTTTAAAAAACTTATATTTTATTTCAGTTTGGTACATTCTAAGGATCTTTAACTTTAGTGGAGGTTTTGCAGTTTTCATAAAGCAAGGCTCGACAGCTTCCTTTACATTGTAAATATTTTTACACCATTTTTACAACTGAAAACAGGCTTTACTTTTTACGATATCGTTACAACAGTGGGATATCTTGCAAAAATCATATTTTAAATAATGAGGATAAAAATTGCTATTCAACATCGATTGCAAAGTGTAAACAAAGTCTCTTGCTGTTTTAGCTTCATATTGAATCAAAAGTTTGTTTGCACATTGCACTCGATGTTCAATAGCAATTTTATATCCTCGTTATTTAAAATATGATTTTTGCAAGATATCCCACTGTTATTCTGAGGTAACGATATGTGACTGCTATTTCATTCCACTGGTCTGGAGTTTGTACAGTTGCAACATTTTTTAGAGTCACTGCAAAGTCCTGTTCATTAGGAAGATATGAATGATCCCGTACTGGAAAAATGTACATGATACTGTTAATTAGTTGTCAGTGCTACCACTGTTTCAAAGAAGGATAAGGATTTTTCTCGTGGGAAATGTTAAACAAGGGTTTGCTGTTTTAGAACGTAAAGTTTTGTACGTTGTTTTATTTCTAACAGAGGCGTCTTTTGCCGAAGGCAGGCTAATTTCATCTGATATAGTTCGCACAGATCTTGTCAGTATCTCTATTGTGAAAAATTTTTGACAGTACTGTTTTTGTAGAAAAGGGAATGTACTGTACGAGTATAATTATAATGATTCAACAAAAGATGTAGTCAATGTTTACAAATCTTTTTCCATGGAGCACCACTTCCATGTTCTAATAATTTTAAGCATTATCAGGGCCAAAATTTACGAATGAAATCATGTGAAAAAAAAATACTTAATGAATGATGGAAAATAATTTTATTGTGAAATATTTTGGATATGGGCTGTTTTTATAATAAAACATTCAATTAATAAATCTAGGAATAAGTAGAGTGATAATATACGAACTCAATTTTATCATAAATTACTTTTTATTTTAGATTTGGTAACTTGGATATGTCCTCTGTCAATGTGCGAAAAATTCATCTGAATATGAGTTGTAAATGTATTAAAAATGAGGTTATTTAAGTGCCCACTAATTTAATGTGCAGATGAAGTAGAAATTTCTAACTCAATTTATTACAACTTTTAAAGAAGTTTGATCCCTGGTTCTTTCAGTAAATATCACACAATCTTCCTCAAAATTTTACAGTTTACTTGTCTTATATGTGGCAATGACTCCTAGTGTAAAGTTTTTAAGAATGTAAACAATATCAGATTTATGGTTTTTAAAGTTTGAAATTTGATATCAAAATTAAAAATTAAAAATATATAACGCAACTTGGTATTTGATAAAATAATATATGAAATTGTTTACCTGACTTTACTTTACAATATGTCGTAACCACATAAATTTCAGTTAATATTATCTTCAAAACATTGGGGAGTCATAACGAATCCCCTCTCTCCCAAGAAAACTTCAAAACTTTTTATCATAGAAAGTCGAAACTCGGTATTCTTATTTCTCAATATACTCAAAACATACCCTTAAAATATCATTAGAATTAGTACAATAGGAAGAAAGCTTTTACTAATCCATTGTATCCCCTCAATGGTGTCTTTACTTCTTTGGTTAAAGGTTTCGTTGGTTTATATATAAAATATAGTCATTCATTCTTAGATATGTGTTTATACTAGTTCTCTATATGGGCCTATATAGTGTATAAATTTGTCAAGTCTATCTATACAGAGTGTCAAAAAAGGGTCTAATATTTTGAGAGGTGATAGTACACTTCTCAACAAGAAAAGAAAGTCGAATAAACATGAACCCTAAAATTAATATTTTTTTTACGAAAAACGCACTTTAAAATGCGTGTGTTGGTGACAGGTTAATAGGGTCACACACTTCTATCCCACAGATCAGGGCCGGGCATGAGAGCGGCTCCGTTTAGCCGGCCAGAGCTGCTCTCGCTCCGCAAGGCACTTCAATTCCAAGCCAGAGCAGAACGCTCACGCAGTGGCGGACTCGCATTACAGCTACCTTCCCTGCGTTAATATAACAAGAGCCACGGTTGTTCTAGTCATTCAGTCTGTCAGTACATAATAGTTTATAAGGATATTACATCAATCCATTGTACAGTACAGACTTTATAACACTCTTATTAATTTAATGAAATAAACTTCGCTCTATGCACACACAAAATTAGGCTTATTTACATAACCCATACGCACATACTGCAACCTCCTCACCACGGTTCTACGAGACAGGCGTATGGCTTCCACTTCCTCTACTTGCTGTGGACAGAGTTCATCTGCCAGTATAATTAAACATCGCTTGATGAAGTTACCTTTGCAATTTCGTGGCAAATTTTTGTAGCTAATTCTCATAGCCGATTCACTAAGTGCACTATTATCATCCTGTTAATACATAATATAATATAATGTATAATATAATATGATATGATATGATATGATATATGATACGATACGATACGATACGATACGATACGATACGATACGATACGATACGATACGATATGATATGATATGATATGATATGATATGATATGATATGATATGATATGATATGATATGATATGATATGATATGATATGATATGATATGATATGATATGATATAATATAATGTAATATAATATAATATAATATAATATGATATATCATGAACTGTAATATACTATACTATGATATAACATAATACTTGTATAATTTAAAATTATATATTACTAAATGTATAATAACTTATAATGCAATGTAAATATCAAATAGTTACTCCAACATAATGTACCTGAGAAACATTTTCTTTAAGTTGTTGCATTAATTTATGTCGTTCATTACCAACATATTTGTCATATTCAGTAGCATGTTGTAAAGAGTAATGCCGTTGGATATTGAACTTCTTAAACAGTTGGAGTGTTTTATGAGAAATTAAACACTTGGCTAATCCACTGCTCTCTACCAAAAAGAACTCCTCCTCTCATGATACATTAAAAGCATTGGGAGTAGCGGGCCTCTTTAAATGTTTGACGGAAGCTCCGTCTTCAAAGTTCGCCATCATACTGCAGAGTCACCACTGCACCGACACTGAATGACGTACAGTATTCATACGTCAGAGCGCTCGCAAGACCCGCTCTTTAAAGCACACAGCGCTCATTTCTCAGAATCACGTAATGTGCCCAGCCCTGCCATAGATTAACTGGTTCTCAGTAGCGGCGTTTCTTAGCAAACCAATTGCCCGTCTTATAACAGGAAATGTCGTACCACCAAATACTACAGATGTGGCTTATGCATGACGGAGCATCTTCGATGGATTGGGCGGGAGGTCCTTTACCATATCCTGCTCGTTCTCCAGATCTTAATCCTTTGGACTTTTGGTTATGAGGACACTTAAAGGTTATAGTGTATGCAACGTCCATACGCTACAGGAGCGTGACTTTAACGACTGTCAGCACATTCGAGACAAACCAGAGGTGTTTGGAAGGTTGCGTGGTTCCTTAAGACGTCGAGCAGAAGGATGTGTTATGATGAATGAAAGTCACATCGAGCATCTGCTACGAAGAAGCAAGTCCTAATTTATCAGAAGATATTAATTTCTGGATATATGTTTATTTGACTTTTTTACTTGTTTTGTTGAGTCCTATAATCTCTTTAAATATTACGCAAATCAAATGAACAGTAACGTGTATGATTCCCATAATACTGTTTGTTAACAGTAAACCACAAATTTAAGTCACACAGAAAGTGTGCACTCAATGTTGTCAACTTACTTGAGGTATGTGGAAATGAAAGGAATAATTGAGCCGGGGTGTGGTAGAGTTCCTGGGTAGCTCAGTCGGTAGAGCGTTGGCGCGCTCAGCCAAAGGTCTCGGATTGTTTGATTCCCGGCCCCGGAACAATTTTTTCCTTTAAATATTAGATATTTTCTTAACACACTGTATAGCCTATGACTGGGCCAAACAACTGCACCATTCATATCGGATTCAACAGTATAGAGACACTTCGCGTCTTCAGATGCAATCTTGATGATGAAATCTGTCCCAAATATCGATGCAGTATCCCTCATAACACTCTTTGTAATCCCTATTTGTTCTTCAAAACTCACTCACCATTTAATGTTGTACAGGGTTATTTCCGATCTCTGATAACGAATTTGAATGACGTCATTTGCGTCAGGAATCACACCGACAGCTGAATTTCGGCGAGACGTGACACATCAGTAGTGAGTGATTTCATAATCAGAGTGCACGGTGTATCACAGTAGCAACGCCCAAGAAAATCGAGCCTTTATGGGAGGGGTACATAACAACACTTCCCGATGTCAAGTACAGTTACATGAAAATCAAAGGAGCCTGTAAAAAATCGTGGTTTCGTTATTTCCAAGAAAGACTTCTTGTGTGTACCTAATAAGACTGGCAAATCTGGGATCCAATTAATTCCAAAATGTGCTCAAATGATTGAGATCAACTCTGTCAGGCCAGTCCAACCGGTGAACATTATTGTCTGCATACCACTGCATAGTAGCCGCCGAAACATGGGGCCAACTTCCATTGTCAACTGAGTGCCATATTGCAAGAGGAATGGCGACGCATTCCAGTGGATATCCTACACAAACTAGTGGAGAGCATGCCTGACAGGATGGCTGCTGTTATAGCAACACGAGGTTCTAAAGGGGCAAAAACAGTGTCCAATACTTTTTGGTAGATCTGTGTGTGTGTGTGTGTGTGTGTGTATAGTTATAGTACTACTGTTTGTGATTATGTATTCAGTCTCTTTATTATTATTATTATTATTATTATTATTATTATTATTATTATTATTATTATTATTATTTATTTTTTTAAGTTAATACTGATTGTGTATATGTATTCAATCTCTCTTTGTATTTTTTTATTTTTAGTATTACTATTATTTTTAAGTTAATATCTGTATACCGCTTTGCATTTTTCTGTATATGATTTGATCATGGTTGAGTGGCCTTAACTCTGCCAGGGAAAATAAAACTATTATTATTAATATTATTATTATTATTATTATCATCTTTATTATTATTATTATTATTATTATTATTATTATTATATTGTATCTCTCATAACATTCTTTGTAATCCTTATTTGTTCTTCAAAACTCACTCACCATTTAATGTTGTACAGGGTTGTTTCCGATCTCTGATAACGAATTTTTAAATGACGTCATGTGCGTCAGGAATCAACACCGAGAGCTGAATTGCGGCGAGAGGTGACAGATCAGTGGTAAATGATATCATAGTCACAGTGCACGCTTCAAAATGTTTTTAATAATATGCGTAAAGAATTGAAGCCTGCATTGTAATGAACGGCAACCATTTTCAGCAACTTGTTTAAAAATTCAGATTAGCTTATTTTGGTGTATCACAGTAGCAATGCCCAAGAAAATCGAGCCTTTTTGAGAGGGTTACATAATACCTGTTTCCGATGCCAAGTACAGTTACGTGAAAATCATAGGAGCCTGCAAAAAACGTGGTTTCATTATTTCTAAGAAAGGCATCCTGTGTGTACCTAATAAGACTGACAAAGCCGGAATAGGATTAATTCTAGAGTGGAAAAAGCAAGCAAATCCACCCCCCGTCACAAGTCGCCGCACCCCACGAGATGATACAAATTAATTCCATTCGAGCTTTACCAATCTTAATAAGTACACAGAAGATGCCCTTCTTGGAAATAACGAAACCTCGTTTATTGCAGGCTTCTTTTAGTTTTACTTAACTGTACTTGGCATCGGAAAGGGTTGTTATGTACCCCTCCCAAAAAGGCTCGATTTTCTTGGGAATTTGTGCTGTGAGTCGCCGTGCACTCTGACTATGAGATCACTCACTACTGGTCTGTCACCTCGCGCCACAGCTCAGCTGTCGTGTTACTCCTAACCAGAGTGCTGCATTGGAGTTAAATCGCTCGCTTGAACTCGGTCGAATGTCGCACCCTCTAGTGAGATAAGATCGGTCGTGATACGCTTGTAATAAATAGAAGCACAGTACAAGGTCATCTCACCGACATGTCTTATCTTGTATGGAAGGCGACAGATAAGATACATATGTTTTGCTCACACGGTAAAAATAAGGCTTTATTTTCTGCGTTATGACAAACGTTTAATGGAATGTACCAAAACAGTAACATGAAGTTATAAATAAAATAGTATGAAAAGCTTCGATATACAGTTATTATTGCTAATTAATAATTATCCAATATTTGATTTACCACATATATAATATGATAGCTCCATACATTGTGTTCCGCCTATATACTGCGACAATGTAGAAACGTTTTACAAAATATTATTGATATAGCAGTAGATTAATAACAATATTAGTACAGAGATAACGTCATAGAAAATATAATAAAACGAATAATTATGCGTTACAGACGCAAAGATTGTTACGCTAATTAGTAGAGATTATGATTATTATTAAAAAACTTGATGCAGTTCTTGCATTATCGTGATTGTGTTCTCCATTTATAATAATTACATTTACGTCCAGTAACATCTATCAGATGTGGCAAAAACAAAATCACCTCCTGTTTGGAAAAAACAAAAAAAATATTTACCTACAATATTTATATTACATTTTAAAGGAAGTTTTGTAGTTGTACTATGGAGAGGTTAGTTAAACACTGCAAAGTTTTGAAATGATAAACATCTATGATGTTACTACACAGTTCATCACTGTAACAAGAACGAATGTCTAACGCTCGGCTTATACCGTCCGAGGATTTATCGCTCGCGACAATTTTATCCATCATGCATGTGCGCTACCTATCGGATTATGCTATGAACTACTTGGCGCTCGAGCGAAAACGTCCGATGCAGGTCTCTGCTCCTGACGCACATGACGTAATTCAAATTCGTTATCAGAGATCGGAAACAATCCTGTAGATGTCGTACTGAAATTATTTAATTTGACTTTCATAATGAATTATAGTAAATAAAACCGTTTAAATCGTATGTTTCCGAAGACTTTAGTGCACTAATTGGAATTAGAGTTATAATTAGAATTAGCATGTTACATACACTGAGAGGAAAGGCGTTCCTCTTATAAAATGAAGGTAATTTAAGCAGTACCAGTTAGCTAGTTCATGAAAGCTATTCCTAATTCCTCTCTTCTCTGTTCTCTCCCACACTGGCGTCCGTTTCGGCTTCGTCGTTTGTCTGCTTCTGAATATTATCTTCTGTTCGTCATTTCACAAGGTTTTCTGTCCTCTTCTGTGACAAATCCTCGTGTCCCAAACTCTCGGTCTATGCCCGCCTCTTGTAATCCCGTTAAAGCACGTGTCCTCACATCCACTTTTCAGTCTCCTAGTGACGATGGCTGCTTTCCGAATCCATGTCCTGTTTCTGACTCGTTCTTAATCAGGTCTTTCAAGTTAATGCGGAGGATTATTTTTTCCAGTTTCCATTAGGAGGCCATTGTCGCGTTTTTATAATCTCTTGTCAACTCCAGATCAGAGGGCTGTAGAAGAATGCCAGTAGGGTTAATATGTCCATGACGTTTCGTGTGAAATTTAATTAATATTAATATTTTAAGCTCGAGGAATTTTTCAGTGCTAGTAATTTCATTTTAACCCTGTCGTTTAATGACGATCTTCACATCCAAATTTTTCAATGCCAATAAGATTGATTTCATTGTATTAATTTATTCACTTATATATTTGTTTACTTTTATTTACATATTTATTGGTTTATTTTTATTTACTTCATTTACTTATTTATTTATTTGTTTGCTTATTTATTTATTTATTTGTTTATTTATTTATTTATTTATTTATCTGGTTCGATGATCGTCCACCTCTGCTTCGGCATGTGAGTGTGAGGTCAGCGGTCTGGCCCCTTCACGGGCTGTAGCGCCACGGAATATTATTATTATTATTATTATTATTATTATTATTATTATTATTATTATTATTAGTATAACATTCATGCTATTACAAAAAAAAATAGCACAGATAAATAAAAAAAAAAGGCTAACCGATTTTTAATAAGAGACCAGCAGTTGAATTAATATTTCAAAGCAAAATAAATAAATGAATTTTATGCTCGACCATGCCGAAATGTAGTAATTATACATCTGGTAGCAGCCCTTTAATGGACCTCATTAAAGTACACCTATTCATTAAAGTTCAGGTGTTCCACCAATTAGAAAATACCATTGTAGCAATATGAAAGCGCAAGTATCTATTATTCTCGGATATGCAACCGAAAGACAACTAGTTCTGTTACTATAATAATTAGCGTTAATTGTAAATAATATTCAAATAAATTCAATTTGTCATCTCGTTTTTCAATGTCTAATTCAATTTCAAGGTTATATCAAGATTAATGTTTATTTTACTCTCTAGATTATATCAAGGTCAATGTCGACATTTGTTTCTCGGAAAAAATCAAAACTTTCGCTTCTGCGCACATCTCACAATTTACGAGGTATTGTACAAGGTCAGTTCCGCTCCTCAGTCAGATAAAAATAACATGAATACTTATGAATGATTTCAAGTTAGAAATATGGTCGAGCATAAAAAGTCGTATGAAACTTGACTATAATGGTAATTAAGACGCTCGTATTAAAATTATGAAACTCGCTTGCGCTCGTTTCATAAACATACTCGCGTCTTAATTACTACCATTATACGCTCGTTGCATAATGTACTATTCTGCAATAAACGAATTTTTCCTTATAAATAGCAGCAAAATTCAGATATCGCATTCTTGATTTTTTCCGAGTTAAATTAGCCTGTTAACAACAGATTTATGCAAATATCTCTTTTTTTTCAAATTGTCGGTTGGTCTATTATTGCGTAACTCCATCCAACTGTACTTAAAACATCGGAAAATGTTAACAAAAAGTTTCCACCTAAAGGAGGATTACAAAATAACGATAATACTGTAATTGAAATTATTGTACTGGTTTTATAGTTATAAAATGTTTTTCCTTTACAGAAGTGATCTTCACATTAAAGCAAAACTTTTACTTGAAATAAATATTTCATAAAATGAAGGTGATTATTGATTTCTCAAAGCAGGGCAAGAAAAAGAGAGAAACGAGAGTACCAGCTTTGCTGTTTTTTTAAGTATATTTTCCTTGTGATTACATACTGTATCCTTTGTACACTGTTTACTTTCCTCAAAAGCGCACTCCGTTTTATTCCATGATTTTGCTTGTCAAACTATAAAATATAAAGTGGAACGGGTTTCAGCAACATTTCTAGCAACTTCAGCGTCTCTGTACCATAATCTTACAACAAAACAACATAGCCACTCAACATTCATTCTTTATTCTCTTTCTTTCCAGTGGGATCTAGTGTGCGACAGAGACTTCTACACGACTTTAGCTCTAGTTCTGCTGGGAGTTGGAGGTCTTATAGGCAACTATATCTTCGGATATGTGCAAGACAGGTGAGTAGTTTAATGTCGATATATAGAAATGATATCTTATCGTTAGGGCTAGGAATTTGATGACCTATAAATCATGAAAAAATGTCCTAAAAACAATGCATTTATGACCTAAAAATCTAAAAAAATTCCCTTAAAAATGCCCTAAAATTGTTCTTACATAATTGGCTTAGTAGGAAAAGAGATTTTGTACTACTTCATATTTAGACTAGCAAGTAAATTAAATTCTAGTACCAACATTTAAGTTTATTTAATTTTACATAATTTTTTTCTGAGTGGTACACTTTAATTAATTATTTTACCTGATGTAGTTTCCATGTAGTCCACCACAAAGACACCCTTATCCGGAATTATCAGGTATAGAGGAGTCTATATTGAAGGGGTGGTTGGAGTGTACTACGTTAAAATGGCAATATTTGTGTAGAAATACGATTAAAATATTATACAAAATAATGGGTATTAGCCACCAGCATAGCTTGGTCGGTTAAGGCGCTTGCCTGCCGATCCGGAGTTTTGCTCGGTCGCGGGTTCGATTTCCGCTTGGGCTGATTATCTGGTTGGACTTTCTCCGAGGTTTTTTCCAACTGTAAGACAAATGTCAGGTAATCTATGGCGAATCCTCAGCCTCATCTCGTGAAATATATCGCTATCACCAATTCCATCGATGCTAAATAACCTCGTAGTTGATACAGCGTTGTGAAATAACCAAGTAAAAAAATAATGGGTATTAATGGATAAAATATGTAAACAAAATATCAAAGGAAATAAACATTATTCTATATTAATAATGGGGATTTATGGCCAAAATTAAATGAAAATGCCTAAAAAATGTCCAAATAAAACAAAAGATGCTCTTATGAGTTGAAACAGGCAAAAAAATGCAAAAAAAATGCCGTAACAAATGTGTCTTAAAACATTCAGTTTATCACATAACATATAAATAATAAAGCAGCTATGTTTCTGGCTTACTAGAGAAAAGATACAATTTCATCATAATCCTAGCCCTACTTATCATAATAATTCAAAATTAAGCAAGACATGCGGTTAGCAAATACAGTCAACTCTGTATGTATAGTGAACTCGATTATACTGGGTGTTTAGTTCAAAATGTGTCATGGCTCGCTCTATGCCGTCATGTGGCTAGCCGATGAGCCTAGAGAATTCAATCTTCCTACACTTCCGCAGAGGTATATAACCTAAGAGGCAGAGAAGTTGCCTAGCAAGTACGGCGTTCATTCTGAAGAGTACGTACCGATACATACGGTAACGCCGGTAGTGGCAGGAATGTGAACTGTTTGGAAATACGTACTGTCGGGATATGGGGAGAGGGTTAAGACGATTACTTACGTATTTGTTGACATTAACTTCGACGGTCAACATGGACACGGAGCATTTGATTTGTGTTGTGGAATGTTACCGTACGCAACCGATGATAACAAATACCCTGCGTACGACTTGCCGGCGCAAAACACAGTTCGAAAGAGGTTATGGTAGCACACAGACCCTACAGACCGCCATCTGTTGCTACGACGTTCAAGTTATACCGTACACGTTCTCAAGTTCAGATTGAAGAACGCCTTAAATAATAGGCAACTTCTCTAACATATAAGCTGAAACTCGCTTCAAATCGGTGACTCAACAACAGTGACGTCATGACACACTTTGAAATGAACACCCAGTAGTCAACATTCGGCTATATGCAGGAGCGCATATTTAAATGACTGCTCAGTTGGAAAGAGCGCTCAGCGCGCAGAGCTGAGAGGTCCTGGGTTCGATTCCCGGTGCCGGTACAAATTTTTCTCGTATTAAATAGTAATAATACATATTGGCTACTTCATAGTAGCTGTGTAGTATTCAATGAGGTGGGCGAGACCTCATACAAAATGAATATGTGATGTAAAACCTAACATGTTACAGCCTCAGTCTTTCGAAACTAAGAAAATTGAAAAGAGAATTACTTTAATCAAACCTATACACAGCTATTCACAGGGTAGGAGAAGAGACAACAGCAGTACGACAAGGATGCCCTTTATCACCTACACTGTTCTACATCTACTTGGAGGATTTAGTGAACAATTGTTTTCAGAACATGGGAGGAATGATAGTAGCAGGATGCAGAATGATGTGTATAAGATTTGCTGATGATATGGCGTTGTTAGCAGAAGACAAGATGATACTAAGGGATATGCTACTAGAGCTAAATGATGGCTGTCGGTAGTATGAAAAATTTTATGTTACGGTTTATTTAAGGACGCTCGCAATGCCGAGGTTACATCAGATCGTCGGTGTGCCGGAATTTTGTCCCCCAGGAGTTCTTTTACATGCCTGTAAATCTACTGACATGATCCTGTCACATTTGAGCACAGATTGCGCCGGGACCTCGAGTATAGAAGGCCAGCGCTATACCAACTGCGTTACCGAGGCCGACGGCGGTATGGAATAAAGATAAATGCCAACAAGACGAAGACCATGGCCATAGGAAGAAAAGTAAAGAAGGTAAACTTCCGAATTCTAAATGAGGCAATACAGCAAGTTGACAACTTCAAATACTTGGGGTGTAGTACAGGGACATCATTTTATTTTTACTTCAATTTTTATTCTACCTGAGTTTTTTAATGTACTTCACTCCCACCCCTTCTACTAATGAAGTTTCAACTGTTTTCCAGACAGAATCAAGGCCGCTTATAGTAAACAGCACTGAGTTACTGAGTATAGTACGTTCCAGAAATATGTTCGCGTTTTCCAGTGACGAAAGAACTTTTAATATTGAATCATATTTTCGCACAGGTACTGTCCGTTTGCCTACGTCACATCCCGATTTCCCCCACCTGCTTCTGCACGGCCCTCTGTAAAAGCAGGACTGTCTTATCTCTATTCTGAAAACATTAATTTCTGTTAGGAATTGGACGTTTACGTAATATTATAAAACTGTTTAAAATAACTTAAATAAAAGGGCCTCGTTAAGTAATTAACTGTCACGTGATTTCTCTCCTTTCTACGATCCTGCGGCATAATCACTTGGACGGAGAGTAGATAGCATGTCCGAGTAATTTTATCTATGCGGGTCGGGCAGAAGTGAAGATTGAATTTACATTACATTAGGTACTCTTTTATAGAGTAGGTACGAATTATTTCAACATGAGTTACTAGTACGAAGGACGAAACTGGTAATTGGAATTAGATGCAATAGTCTATAGTGCGATAATATGCACAAAAGAACTGAAGCCTGTAGGCTATCGAAATGAATGGCTACATCTTCAAAAATGTGTTTAAATATCCATTTTATGATTATTTTTCAATTGAACTTCATTATTCTCTATATTGTACGCTAATGTGCTGTAGACAGTATAATATACACTACATAATGAACACGTTCGCATGGATAGCTCAGTTCGTGAGTAAAAACACTCATTCTTAATACAGTACTGCATTTTGATTAAATAAAAATCCTAATGAAAATTATCGAACTCAAAATCGCGATATTTCCTAGTTTACGTAAATGGATGAAGTACTTTTCTTTCCTCCTATACCTAGTAAAGTGATGTGTTTGTTTTTTACGCCAGTATCATCGAACTCCAGTTGTGGAAGTGGGTAGCGAACGGGTTTTCCGGTTCTCTTAAGGTATAGCCAGGTTAATATTAAAAATGTTAGTAAAAATAAAATGATGTCCCTGTACAAGCAGTACATTAGGTGCTGCCAAGAACTCAAAAGGAGTACAGCAATGGCAAAGGAAGTTGTTAATACAAAAAGGAGATCTTCTGCGGATCTCTGGAGAAAGAACTAAGAAAGAGGAGTGCTTTGTGTGGATTGTAGCATTGTATAGGACAAAAACATGGACATTACGGCGAAGTGAAGAGAAGCGACTAGAATCATTTGAAATGTGAGTTTGGAGAAGGATGGAGCATGTCAAATGTACAGTCACAATAAGAAACGAAGCTGTGTTGGAAAGAGTGGATGAAAACGAATGATTCTGAAACTGAGCAGAAAGAGGAATAGGAATTGGTTGAGGAGAAACTGCCTTCTGAAGGATGCACTGCAAAGAATGGTGAACGGGAGAAGATTTCGGGGCAGAAGAAGTTAAAGATGGTAGACGACATTAAGTTATATGGATCAAATGAGGAGACAAAGAGGATGGCAGAAAATAGGAAAGCCTGGAGAATGCTGGGTTTGCTGACAGACCTGCCGTGGGCAGAACTCTATGAATGAAGGAATTATTCTTCTTCATTACTTACTTACTTATTTACAAATGGCTTTTAAGGAACCCGAAGGTTCATTGCCGCCCTCACATAAGCCCGCCAGCGGTCCCTAACCTGTGCAAGATTAATCCAGTCTCTATCATCATACCCCACCTCCCTCAAATCCATTTTAATATTATCCTCCCATCTACGTCTCGGCCTCCCTAAAGGTATTTTTCCTTCCGGTCTCCCAACTAACACTCTATATGCATTTCTGGATTCGCCCATACGTGCTACATGCCCTGCCTATCTCAAACGTCTGGATTTTAAATTCCTAAATATGTCAGGTGAAGAATACAATGCGTGCAGTTCTGTGTTGTGTAACTTTCTCCATTCTCCTGTAACTTCATCCCGCTTAGCCCCAAATATTTTCCTAAGCACCTTATTCTCAAACACCCTTAACCTATGTTCCTCTCTCAGAGTGAGAGTCCAAGTTTCACAACCGTATAGAAGAACCGGTAATATAACTGTTTTATAAATTCTAACTTTCAGATTTTTGGACAGCAGACTGGATGATAAGAGCTTCTCAACCAAATAATAACACGCATTTCCCATATTTATTCTGCGTTTAATTTCCTCCCGAGTGTCATTTATATTTGTTACTGTTGCTCCAAGATATTTGAATTTTTCCACATTTCGAAGGATAAATCTCCAATATTTATATTTCCATTTCGTACATTATTCTGGTCAAGAGACATAATCATATACTTTGTCTTTTCGGGATTTACTTCCAAACCGACCGCTTTACTTGCTTCAAGTAAAATTTCCGTGTTTTCCCTAATCGTTTGTGTATTTTCTCCTAACATATTCACGTCATCCGCATAGACAAGAAGCTGATGTATCCCGTTCAATTCCAAACCCTGCCTGTTATCCTGAACTTTCCTAATGGCATATTCTAAAGCGAAGTTAAAAAGTAAAGGTGATAGTGCATCTCCCTGCTTTAGCCGACAGTGAATTGGAAAAGCATCAGATAGAAACTGACCTATACGGACTGTGCTGTATGTTTCACTGAGACACATTTTAATTAATCGAACTAGTTTCTTGGGAATACCAAATTCAATAAGAATATCATATAATACTTCCCTCTTAACCGAGTCATATGCCTTTTTTAAATCTATGAATAACTGATGTACTGTACCCTTATACTCCCATTTTTTCTCCAATATCTGTCGAATACAAAAAATCTGATCAATAGTCGATCTATTACGCCGAAAACCGCACTGATGATCCCCAATAATTTCACCTACGTACGGAGTTAATCTTCTCAAAAGAATAGGTATAAATATATAGACCAATGAGTTACAATTCGTAAAGTGCTCACATTTAAATATAGGTACAGCAGTGGTCGGCATTACTTGACACGCGTGTCATCCCCCATTTTACACCAGAAGGGCGGAGGGGAAAGACATGGTCTCCGTCCCATTAGCCGTCACTTGTTCATTCAATGTTACGCAGTTTGGGTATACTCTCCCGCCAATCTTCCTCTTTGCTGTTTATGTGGGCTGCACTTTATATGACGTAATCTTCGCTGACCACTGGTATACAGTAACCATCGAAATCATAAAATTTCACACACAACTGTTATCTGAAAGTATTCAGTTAAAATAAAGTTAATCTTCAGGTTCTATAGCCTACATGTTTTGACGCTATTTCCGGCTAATTTTCGGTAACAAATTCTGTACTTGTTGCCTACATTCTAATAAAATTATCTTGTATTTCTAAATTTTGAATAAATATATGGGGATATTGAAACATGAAAACTATATTTCATAGTCAGGTACATACTTCACTTTTCGTCCAATAAAATTAAACATTTCACAATATTCTATCATATATTACTCTTTTATTTAACATAAAATTAATTATTTTTTATTTTATTACTTGCCACAACATAAGCAATTTTCTGCGAATTAGTAATAAAATTGTGAATTAAGCTGATTCATGAATTTATACCAAAAGATTGTTTGCCACGAATGAATATTCCATAATTAAGCTATCAGTCATATTTGTCAGTTTATTCTGCACGACACATCAAATTCACGAAGAAAATCCTCCGAAATTAAGGTCTACAATTTGTTAGTTGTGATGACATTTAAAGTCAATTTACAAAGACAAAACAGTGGTATGTTTCTAACAAAGCAATGCTGATATAAGAACTAGCTATTTTTCACTTTATCACAACTGTCACTTCGAACTATAACAAACTAAAAGTAAGTCAAACTACAGGATTTTTGTGTGTCGTGTGTGTAAAGAATGACGAATGTTTCCATATCAGTCATTCGTAATAATAAATATCTCACAATGCCGGCTGTTTCTATGGAAACTTCAAGACAAACGTAAGCTGAGGCGTCATGTTCGTGGAAAACAATCTAGCAAGATCGCTAATTTCGTATTATAGAAGGTGAGTTACCCGTCATTCCACTCAACTCTCTCCATGGGGCTACATTAGAGTTCCTCACATTATTAAATTCTATAGTTACGATCGGGTATCGGTAAACCACCGCCGCCATCTTGACTTAGACCACGCGGCCTACTCCGGTCCAACATTCTTCACCTTCCTAAACTACTTCCAGTACTGCTTTCGGAAGGCTATGACTGTCCAGTCTCTATCCGTTACATTTATATTTCAAGGATCCACGCAAAAATCATGCTAATTCACTAATCTTAAATTTTACAGGGTAGCTTTTCCAATTCACTGCGGGCTGAAGCAGGGAGATGCATTGTCAACTCTACTTTTTAACTTTGCTCTAGAATATGCCATTAGGAAAGTTCAGGATAACACAGAGGGTTTGGAATTGAACGGGTTGCATCAGCTTCTTGTCTACATGCAGATAACGTGAATATGTTAGGAGAAAATCCACAAACGATTAGGGAAAACGCGGAAATTCTACTTAAAGCAAGTAAAGCGATAAGGTAGGAAGTAAATCCCGAAAAGACTAAGTATATGATTATGTCTCGTGACCAGAATATTGTACGAAATGGAAATATAAAAAATGGAGATTTATCCTTCGAAGAGGTGGAAAAATTCAAATATCTTGGAGCAACAGTAACAAATATAAATAACACTCAGGAGGAAATTAAAGGCAGAATAATTATGGGAAATGCGTGTTATTATTCGGTTGAGAAGATTTTGTCATCTAGCCTGCTGTCAAAAAATCTGAAAGTTAGAATTTATAAAACAGTTATATTACCGGCTGTTCTATATGATTGTGAAGCTTGGACTCTCACTTTGAGAGAGGAACAGAGATTAAGGGTGTTTGAGAGTAAGGTTCTTAGGAAAATATTTGGGGCTAAAAGGGATGAAGTTACAGGAGAATGGAGAAAGTTACACAACGCAGAGCTGCACGCATTGTATTCTTCACCTGACATAATTAGAAACATTAAATCCAGACGCTTGAGATGGGCAGAGCATGTAGCACGTATGGGCGAATCCAGAAATGCATATAGAGTATTAGTTGGGAGGCCGGCGGGAAAAAGACCTTTGGGGAGGCCGAGATGTAGATGGGAAGATAATATTAAAATGGATTTGAGGGAGGTGGGATATGATGGTAGAGACTGGATTAATCTTGCTCAAGATAGGTATCAATGGCGGGCTTATGTGAGGGAGGCAATGAACCTCCGGGTTCCTTAAAAGCCAATAAGTAAGTAAGCATTTCTTAACATTAACACACTGATAGGACATCATTAGTTGTACTTAGGGATCTATTTCAGAACTGGCTGGCCCATGCAGCGTCAAGGTATATCTTTCGAGGAGAGTTGGCACCAGGACACATTTTTTTCTTTCTATTTTTTTCTTTTGCCAAAAGTTGTGTTTTATTCACATTTAAACATTTCACAGTGAATTGTACTCCGCAGACCAACAACCTAGATTTGATTCCATATATTTCCTTCTCACATTACGTAAGCATTCCTGCGTAAATGGTAGTCTGAAATTAATAAATATTAAGGAAATCAATCTATACTAATAATAAATCTGTAGCCGAAATTTTTCTGGTAATTTTCGATTTTCCAAAAATAATTGGTCCTAACATATATAATTAACCACCCTGAAACCGAAAATCGCATTTTTGAAATTTCTGTATGTATGCATGTCTGTCTGTATGTTTGTTACCTTTTCACGCGATAATGACTGAACCGATTTATATGAAAATTGGAATATAAATTAAGTTCGTTGTAACTTAGATTTTAGGCTATATGGCATTCAAAATACTATATTTAAAAGGAGGGTTATAAGGGGGCCTGAATTAAATAAATCGAAATATCTCGCTTATTATTGATTTTTGTGAAAAATGTTACATAGCAAAAGTTTCTTTAAAAGGGATTTCCGGCAAGTTCTATTCTTTACAAAATTTTGATAGGACTGATATTTAATGAGATAAATGAGTTTTAAAATTAAAATAACGCCATCTAAGACGGTGCAATGAAATAACAAATGACTTCGTCTATAAGGGGCCTCGGGCAACAACAATCGAAAAAGGGGCCTTGGACAGCAACAGTCGAAAGCTATTAAACTATTCCTATGCACAGAAAATTTGTACTTTCGTTTTCTGTATTTCTTAAAATAATATTTATGTACACACTCATTTTAATCTCAGAGAATTAATGAACAACGAGAGTGTATTGATTTAGTATGCAGTAATAGTACGTTAGCTTAGCAATCCATTATTTTATAGTTCAAATTTTAACTATGCTCAATTGAATCGTGTTAAAATACATAAAATAGACTATATATGCAATAAATGCAATGCAAAAAAAATTGGCTAATGAGCCAAGCAGATTATGTTGCGCTGTTGTAAAGGTTGTTGCTTCTGAGATTCAAGAGCCCCCACAACAAATTAAAACTTTCTTATCGGAGTACATCCGTTATCAACGCACTTTTTATATAATATAATATAATATAATATAATATAATATAATATAATATAATATAATATAATATAATATAATATAATATAATATAATATAATATAATATAATATCATAATAAATATGTAGCCGAAAATGTTCTGGTAATTTTCCCTTTTCCAAAAATAATTGGTGTTAGCATGTATAATTATTCATCCTGAGACCGAAAATCGCTTTTTTGAAATTTTTGTTGTATGTCTGTCTGCCTGTCTGTCTGTTTGTTACCTTTTCTCGCGATAATGGCTGAACGGATTTCGATGAAAATTGAAATATAAGTTAAGTTCGTTGTAATTTAGATTTTAGGCTATATGGCATTCAAAATACTTCATTTAACGGGGCCTGAATTAAATCGAAATATCTCGCTTATTATTGTTTTTTTTTTTGTGAAAAATGTTACATAACAAAAGTTTCTTTAAAAATGATTTCCGATAAGTTTTATTCTATGGAAAATTTGGTAGGTCTGATAGACTTTTAAAATAATAATACAATACGATTTCACCGCCGCCTCAGATTGTAGTGTTGTTGTTCCTGCAGTAATTCCCATGTGCAAAATATAAAATTTTTGAGTAGGAAGAAAAAACACATTTATTCATTCCATGGCAATGGTACATAGGAGATCGTGAATTCTTACATTTTCGAAATAAAGAAATATAATTACATATCACTGTTTATGCTGTATCACTATTTAGTTATTTGAAGGTTTCAGAACCATAGTGGGCCAAGCGCCATTTACTGAAGACGTAGAAAACAAGGGTTAAAATTAAGTTATCATAATTCAATGGAACCATATAGCAAGTAATATAAAGTATACACAATAAAACTAAATGATACGTCAATCTTCATTAATCTATAGTTGCGTGTAATAACAAATAAGAAATATGTTAAAGGAATTGTCATTGCACCAAATGAGTGGTCTCTGGACCAAAATGATCGCAATTTAATTATTTAAATACAATTTCAATTAAGTAACATATTAAACGATTTATCCTTCTAACAAACACGAATGTTCCCTGGATCAAACGTCCTATTTTAATTACGTAATTACTTTATATTTATTTCCAACAGGTGCAGCGGAGCGCACGGGTACGGCTAGTATAAAATAAAATAATAAATATTCTCGTAAATATCGCAAAAATAACAATAAATACTATAAGAATACATTCAATTTTGTGTATAATAATAAAAATGTAAAGTAAACCTGCACTAAAAAAGATTAATAAAAATTTGGTGGTTGTGGTGACGACATGAACAACAACTTCCGATACTACCGAAATTCCAGAACCAGGGCACATTTTGCTTAGAAATACATCACTCGTTCTGCTATGCCCCAGGCGGGCGCAGTGGTGCCTCGATGGCCGTCCAATACCAAGACGATAAATATTTCCAAATCAAAAAATCCTGCAATGGTGACAAGAACTTGATAAAAATAAAAAAGCCTTCCGAATATATTTTAACAGTTACGATATTTTTGGACTATAGTCAATCACGTGTTTACATCTAGGCACTTGAATTCAAATCTCTACAAGAATTCCTTCTAAGTCAACATATGACCATTACCTACCTAATGGAACAAACACAACACGGAACAGATGCGTTATAAGACCCACGCCGAGTATTCCATAGTATCGATTATATATTATATAGTTTCGATTATTATATCAAGTATGCCATCTTAGCAAAACTAAAGCATACTACAAACATGTATCATTTAATAAAACCAACAACAATGAAATTAGGCCCATTTTAGTCACCTTTCTTATACAATATATTATATTTTATTCAAAATAAAGTTAAAGAAAGAAACCAAAGCTAAATTTAAAACATTATACCACAAATTTAATATGGTCCACGTAAAATACTAATTTTACTCCATTTATGCTGCATTTTTATCCCTGAGACAATATTAGTCTTTCCAAAAACATATTTTCCCTGGACCAAAAAATGTAAATAAAAAATTGTTTTAAAACTTATTTTCCCTGGACCAAAAAATTTAAATAAAAAATTGTTTTAAAAATTATCATTTTTCCATGGACCTCAGTGGAGATGTTCCGTTTCATTTCCCCCATTATCCAAGTGATTTCACAAAGTACTAAGATACGGTGTTTCTTTGTTTATCATTTAATACCATGTAATTTCCGATGACATCTCCACATGAGTGCATTTCGTTTACTTTTACATTTCTTCAAACTCATCCCGGAATTACATGTTTCACAGAACATTTCACTCTTAAATAAACCACAATCACATAAAAAACATAGAACATATTTATATTCATGGATAAACCAAGTAAAAAGGTTCTCTTTATAATTCCATAATTTCAAATTCTAGGTTACATTTTATGCCAACAGAAAGAATTTGATCCACTTCTTTTTGATATTTAACTATAGCATTCGAAATTGCTGCCATGATTAATATCAAACTAATTACAACAAAATTCGTTGGTTGGCAACATAATAAAAACGATATATATATCGATAATTTAATTGATCGAAACATACTTCCGTTGACCTTTTTTTTTGGCTTTGCATATTCTTATATTTAGGGTGGTCCTATAATGCATCTGTTCCCACAACACTTCTTGACACTTACTTTACAGAATAAAAGATTGGTTAAATAATAAGTTGTCCAAATATGATTCCAGAGATATTTTAAGCGCGTAAAACTTGCAGCCCAAATAAAATAACATATTTAGTTCAAACTCTGCAAGATTGAGGTGTCTTTATTTCTAGTGGCTACTTTCAATATTTCTGGTAGGTCTAATGTCTTTGTTCGATCTTCTGCAACCGCAAAGAGGGAGCTGTCGAAACAGCAACAACAGAGATCTTGTGTTTCGAGTCAGCAACGACCACATGTTCCACTTCGAGTCAGTAAAGACAGATATTTCAATTCAAGTCACCAACGACAAAGATGTTCCAATTAAGTTCAAATGAATAATGACACACGTTTCAATAAGAGATAGTGATGACACATGTTTCAATTCAATTCCAGTCAGCGGCGAAACCTTTGCACCAAACATCGGTTCTGCAGATGCCAGAGATAGCGGTGTCGCGTTTGCCAGACGTAGCAGTGTCAGAGTTGGCAGAGGCAGCGGTGTCGGTGTTCCTGGAGGCAGTGTCAACGGTGTCGTCAGAGGCAGCTGTTTTCGTATTGCTAGCTGCAGCTGTTTCGATATTGCTGAGGCAGCTGTTTCGGTATTTTTAGGGGCAGCTGTTTCGGTATTTCTAGCTGCAGCTGTTTCGGTATTGCTAGCTGCAGCTGTTCGGTATTGCTAGCTGCAGCTTTTTCGGTATTCCTAGGGGCAGCTGTTTCGGTATTCCTAGGGGCAGCTCTTTCGGTATTGCTAGCTACAGCTTTTTCGGTATTGCTAGCTACAGCTTTTTCGGTATTGCTAGGGGCAGCTGTTTCGGTATTACCAGAGGCAGCTGTTTCGGTATTACCAGAGGCAGCTGTTTCGGTATTACCAGAGGCAGCGGCTTCTGTGTTGCCAGAGGCAACGGAATCGGCGTTACCAGATGTTCCGGTGCAGCGGTTGCCTGAAGCGGCAAAGTAAAAGTTGAGAGATGCGCCGAAGCAGCACTTGAAAGAAGAGACTCAGTAACAGTTCAGAGATGCTGCGGAGTAAATCTTGAGAGTATGGGCGGAGTAACAGTTAAGAGATGCGGCGACCTGTTATTTGAGAGAAGGGGCCGAGTAACTTTTCAGAAATGCTGCGGAGTAACAGTTAAGAGATGTGGTGGAGTATCACTTCAGCGTAAGAGGCTCAGTTAGAGTTCAGAGATGCGGCGCAGTAACTCTTCAGAGAAAGGGGCTTTGTAACAGTTCAGAGATACGGGGGAGAAACAGTTTAGAGAAGCGGCGGAGTAAAATCTGCGAAAAGAGACGGAGTAACAGTTCAGAGATGCGGCGGAGTTAAAGCTGTGAGAAGCGGCGGGTAACAGTTGAGAGATGCGGCGATGTAAAATCTGTGAGAATGCGGCGGTAACAGTTCAGACATGCGGCGGTGTAAAAGCTGTGACAAACGGCAGAGAAACAGTTGAGACATGGGGCGGAGTAAAACCTGTGAGAAGCAGCGGAGTAACAGTTGAGATATGTGGCGGTGTAAAAGCTGTGAGAAACGGCGGAGTAACAGCTGAGAAATGAGGCGGAGTAAAAGCTGTGAGAAACGGCGGAGTAACAGTTGAGACATGCGGCGGAGTAAAACCTGTGAGAAAGCGGAATAACAGTTGAGATATGTGGCGGTGTAAAAGTGAGAAGCATGGAGTAACAGTTGATAAAACGGTGTAAAAGCTGTGAGAAGCGGCGGAATAACAGTTGAGACATGCGGCGGAGTAAAACCTGTGAGAAGCAGCGGAGTAACAGTTGAGACATGTGGCGGTGTAAAAGCTGTGAGAAGCGGCGGAGTAACAGTTGAGACATAGGGCGGTGTAAAAGCTGTGAGAAGCGGCGGAGTAACAGTTGAGACATGTGGCGGAGTAAAACCTGTGAGAAGCGGCGGAGTAACAGTTGAGACATGCGGCGGAGTAAAACCTGTGAGAAGCGGCAGAGTAACAGTTGAGACATGGGCGGTGTAAAAGCTGTGAGAAGCGGCGGAGTAACAGTTGAGACATGCGGCGGAGTAAAACCTGTGAGAAGCAGCGGAGTAACAGTTGAGATATGTGGCGGTGTAAAAGCTGTGAGAAACGGCGGAGTAACAGTTGATACATGCGGCGGTGTAAAACCTGTGAGAAGCGGCGGAGTAACAGCTGAGACATGCGGCGGAGTAAAAGCTGTGAGAAGCGGCGGAGTAACAGTTGATACATGCGGCGGAGTAAAGTGTGAGACATGGGGCGGAGTAAAAGCTGTGAAAAGCGGCACGGAGTAACAGTTGATACATAGGGCGGTAAAAGCTGTGAGAAGCGGCAAAGTAACAGTTGAGACATGCGGCGGTGTAAAACCTGTGAGAATCGGCGAAGTAACAGGCATAGGGCGTAAAAGCTGTTACAAACGGCGGAGTAAAACCTGTGAGACATGCGGCACAGTAACAGTTGAGACATGCGGCGGAGTAAAACCTGTGAAAAGCGGCACAGTAGCAGTTGATACATAGGGCGGTGTAAGAGCTGTGAGAAACGGCAAAGTAACAGTAGAGACATGTGGCGGAGGAAAACCTGTGAGAATCGGCGAAGTAACAGTTGATACATAGGGAGGTGTAAAAGCTGTGAAAATCGGCAGAGTAACAGTTGAGACATGCGGCGGAGTAAAGCCTGTGAGAAGCGGCGGAGTAACAGTTGATACATGGGCGGTGTAAACCTGTGAGAAGCGGCGGAGTAACAGTTGATTCATGGGCGAATAAAACCTGTGAGAAGCGGCGGAGTAACAGTTGAGACATGCGGCGGAGTAAAACCTGTGAGAAACGGCGGAGTAACAGTTCATACATACGGCGGTAAAAGCTGTGAGAAGCGGCGGAGTAACAGTTGAGACATGCGGCGGAATAAAATCTGTGAGAAGCGGCGCAGTAACAGTTGAGACATGCGGCGGAGTAAAATCTGTGAGAAGCGGCGGAGTAACAGTTGATACATGGGCGATGTAAAGCCTGTGAGAAGCGGCGGAGTAACAGTTGATACATAGGGCGATGTAAAAGCTGTGAAAGCGGCGGTAGAGTAACAGTTGAGACATGCGGCGGAATAAAACCTGTGAGAAGCGGCGGAGTAACAGTTGATACATAGGGCGATGTAAAAGCTGTGAGAAGCGGCGGAGTAACAGTTGAGACATGCGGCGGAATAAAACCTGTGAGAAGCGGCGGAGTAACAGTTGAGACATGCGTCGGAGTAAAACCTGTGAGAAGCGGCAGAGTAACAGTTGAGACATGCGGCGGAATAAAACCTGTGAGAAGCGGCGGAGTAGCAGTTGATACATAGGGCGATGTAAAAGCTGTGAGAAGCGGCGGAGTAACAGTTGAGACATGCGGCGGAGTATAACCTGTGAGAAGCGGCGGAGTAACAGTTGAGACATGCGGCGGAGTAAAAGCTGTGAGATGCAGCGGTGTAACAGTTGAGAAATGCGGCGGAGTAAAAGCTGTGAGAAGCGGCGGAATAACAGTTGAGACATGCGGCGGAGTAAAACCTGTGAGAAGCGGCGGAGTAACAGTTGAGACATGCGACGGAGTAAAAGCTGTGAGAAGCGGCGGAGTAACAATTCAGAGATGCGGCGGTGTAACATATTCAGTTAACGAGTAACTGGGAAAATTAAAGTTCGCTATGAATTAATGAAATATTGATACTAAAATTAAATTTTGCATTGACTGTAATAAAATACTTGTCTAATTAATTTACATGTTTATTAAAGAATTATTCTGTTGAAAACGTCTTATTCTTCAATTCGACGTCCACTTATAATTACACAGATGGCGGACTTCGTCTTGGACACTTGCCACATTCTTCAATATATGAATAAAATTACACGAATTTGCAATATTATAAAACAGTTTCAATCTCAGATCATGAGTGCTTTATATGCATGCTTTAAATTCTGTAAACATTAATCAGTCCAAAGCCAATATCAGGATGAGTCCGTGCAATTTTCTCAAGTGTCTTGTGAGCTGCATGATTTTAAATAAAGTTACTCTTAAACATCAATGATTACTGTCTGTTAATGTAGTATCATTCATTCTCAATAACGGGTTTCTGATATTACATAATCCTTGCGGAACTTTGAGCGACAAAGATTTACAGAGAATGACATTTTGAGTAGGGAAACAAAATGGAAAATCATGTATTCATAAGCTGTTTTTCTGTGTATGATTTGGGTTACACCTAAGAGACCAAACTCATGAATATCTCTTATGAACGAACCCAGCCTGCAGAACTCAACCAATTTCCCCATTGTGAGTATTTTTTGTACTTCCTGCTACTAATTTCAAACGTAACGGATACCAAATAATCCTTGGATACCCTGAGAATACTTTAATTCTGCCTACAGTACTGAGGATTGTCAATATTGGCAACCAAAAGTATTCAAGTGTCTCCAGCAACGGGACATAACGATAGAAAATTGCAATATGTAATGGGATGCAATTGACAGCAAATATTTGTTGAAAATTTTATGTTACATAGTAACCAAAGATCTCATTTTTTCGAATGGGTGTACAAGTACGGTTTGGTCACCCTATTTCTTTTTTCACGAAGGTGAAATGTTTTACTCTTTTTCCAACACTCCACTTTCTTATGTAGCGAATTATACATATTCCTTTTTAGAGTTTATTTTCCATTAAAATTTAACAGTCTTATTTCAAATAAAACTTTAGAATCGAATAATAAGATATCTTTTCTTTGTTGCATTACATATAAAACAAATATATATGATACTCGGGAGGAAATCTAATCGCAGAATAAATATAGGAAATGCCTGTTATTATTCGGTTGAGAATCTTTTGTCATCTAGTTTGCTGCCAAAAAATCTGAAAGTTAGAATTTATAAAATACTTATATTACTGGTTGTTCTGTTTGGTTGTGAAACATTGAGAGAGAAACGGAGATTAAGGGTGTTTGAGAATAAGGTTCCTAGGAAAATATTTGGTGCTAAGAGGGATGAAGTAACAGGAGAATGGAGAAAGTTATACAGTACATCGGAGACCTGCACGCATTGTTTTCTTCGCCTGACATAATTAGGAACATTAAATCCAGATGTTTGAGATGAGCAGAGCATGTAGCACGTATGGGCGAATCCAGAAATGCATATAGAGTGTCAGTTGGGAGACCGGAGAGAAGAAGACCTTTGTGGAGGCCGAGACGTAGTTGAGAGGATAATATTAAAATTTATTTGAGGAAGGTAGGATATCATCACAGAGACTGGATTAATCTTGCACAGGATAGGGACCGTTGGCGGGCTTATGTGAGGGCGGCAATGAACCACCGGGTTCCGTAAAAGTCACTTGTATTTAAGTATGCATTACATACAAAATATCATATATTTATTTAAATTATATTTGTTACATTTTCTTTAGTTCTAATACTATTTTATTTGCTGGACAATGTGCTAACTCTAATCTCTTATAGAGTACGGTATACAAAACCTACCGTTATTACTATTTAATACGAGAAAAGTTCGTACCGGCACCGGGAATCGAACCCAGGGCTTCTCAGCTCTCCGCGCTGAGCGCTCTTTCCGACTGAGCTATGCCGGGACACGATCCACGGGCGCCGGCCGAATCCCTCTCGTAATGCTTTTACGGCCTTACTACCTCCATTTGAGACGATACAAGTCATATAGTCAATGGAATTCCTTATCACAAAGTATCAGGGGCTGCAAGACAACAAACACCTTTAAGAACAGCTTAAAAGATAACCTTATTAGCATTTCAATCCAATCATACTGATTTTAACTATCATTGACTACACTGTTGCTTTTTTTCTTTAGACATCATCCTGATTGTGCTGTATTTTCAAAATTGTCTCATAATAATCTCTTTCTATTATCTAATATCATTTGAAATATATTAACATTCTATGTATTTTAGTTTAATTCTGATACACAGTTTATTTCAGTGTTTAATTAATAGTTCATAGTATTTTGTTGTTTAACCTCTTGAATACATGTAACTCTCATCTAAATCAAATTGTTGAATTCTTTGTAAGTTCATGCATATGTATATACACTTTTGCTGGTTGAGTGAAGAGAAGGCCTTAAGGCCTTAACTCTGCCAGCTAAAATAAATCATTATTATTATTATTATTATTATTATTATTATTATTATTATTATTATTATTATTATTATTATTATTATTATTATTATTATTAGTGAAACTAAATCGTTGGTCTTGAACCTCAGACATCAAAAAGTACATTAATATTTCCGTTTATAGTGAACCCTCGCTTCGGTTATAGTGAACCTTAAAAATTGAAGTTACAAGAGTTGTATCCTGACAAATTATTATTTGAAATCAGATCCTCTTGTATAAAATTGAAAGAATGTGTTGAGAACAACATTCTAAGTTTCTTATTCCTTAAGTGAAAGGACAAAGATAGGATTAGTGATTCCTAGACAATGAGATGTACTGTAAATCCTGGCAACGCGTGACGACCTTGCCTCACTCCACTGTCGAAGGGTTGCCATTCTGTTCTCAGACACACTACTCTACTGTTATTTATAATCTTCCACCGACACCGACAAAGGGTTTGCCTTTTGTTTCCAGAAACATTTCCATTATGACAGACAGCATTGAAAAACGGAAAGTGAAATCATCTCCTTTTATTAAAAGGGGACGGACATTATGTACAGAACATAAATGAAGGTAAGATTGTGATGGCTTTAAACTCCAACAACCCCCTTCCAGTTTCCATTAAGTGACCCAGGAAATTCCAAGGCTGATTACGCAGTCACACCATAACAGTGTTTGTCATTTCTGTCTGATCAGTCTATTTCTAGTATTCGAACAGTGAATGTACTGTATAAAAATGTCGAAGCGTAAAGTGTTTTCTTTGGAAGATAAAGCGAATACTATAAGTGAAACTGGACGTGGGTCGACAGCATAGTTTAAGTAAATCAACTGTATCAGTATACAGTGTAATCCATTCCACACAAATTAAATATTTTAATTACTGTGTATTATTTTATTTTCCTGATCACAATGTCATTCATTCCTGTCATTTAAGGTCAGGGGAGACATACTTCGATTTACTGAACCTCGGATA